>CM051260.1:46381339-46896339 GCA_027921565.1 Artemia sinica | reverse complement strand
GTTTGGGTGTATGAATGATTTGTGTTGTGCTATCAAAAAATTTCATATCGTAAAAATGGTGCCTTTCAATTCAATTATTCAATGGAAGAGGGCAAAATCTGCATTAATTCACCCATTGAAAATGAAAAGGTTATTCTCAACGACAATCTAAGAGAAGCTCTTGGTTTTAAACATAATATAGTCAATAGCAAAAGTGCAGGAAGCGCTGGTGGCATTAATCGTGTCATTTACTCAGAGTACCCCCCCCCGCCTTCTTCTTGGACCGTTGTATATTTCTTTATGAATCCTTTGTTGAGAGATCAAGAGTTGGTAATACCAATGTCCCCCTCCCACGCGTTCTTGAACAAAAAATCCCTAATGATCACATACATCACTACAATATAAAATACTTTCAATAAATTCCAGTCAAAACTTCGTATTTGGAGCTCTGTCAGTTAGCATTAAGAAGTGAATTGGGCGATACTCTTTCAATAACAAAAAGTTTAGCTGTAATTGCATGTCTTTTCGACCCAATTAGTGAAATGGCTAATAGAACTCAGTTTGTATGTCCTGGTATTGATTGGTATGTTGCTACTCTTGGACCTCGAAAGTTGGGGCATGGAATGGACTATGATAAGAGTCGTTTATCAATGTCCAGGTACGGTCTCGGCAATTGATTTGCTAAGCTGTTTTGCTCTTCACTATCCCTGGCAAAAAATATATTGCACTGGTTGCAGGAGATTTTGCGTCCTCTACAATACATGATTCGGGCTCCGAAGATGATTTTCAAGAAAGTGTTTCGCAAAATCTAATGTTGAGTGCACCATTCCTTGGTGACCGATTGATTCTCAAAATCTCAGGTTGAGCGCACGATCCCTTGATTCGTGATTGTATGAGGCACGACCAATTTGATATTATTTCCAGCATCTCTTAATTTTTCAATTGCCAAGGCAACAGAACTCGTAACTTATTATTTTCGAACATGAAGTATTGTTGACGTGAGAGAGACCGTTACAGGGAGTGCAACGTCCAGTACAGTTCCCATAATATAATTCGACGCTGCACGTTGTAGCTTTACATCAATCTTTACATTGGGGGACAACCATTGAGGTGCATTAAATATCTCATGATTTAGTTTCCCAAGAAAATGTAAATCTTTAGTTTTCCCATCTCTAAGAATATTAGTGAAGTCATTATATGTTTTATATTCATAACCCAGTGCTTGTCTCCTCAACAACTTATAGAACAATGAAGTCATCAACATGAATTGTATATAACTTGCATGATTTGAAAGATTATTGCTTGTGCTCACCAATGTTACTTTTGTGTAGACCCTTATTTGTCGAAATAAATTGTGTAGTACAAAAAAAAAATTCATATCACCAGCTGGTGTAACGTAGGTTTTGATTGGTGTGTTAATCTACCATTTTGTAGGGGGTATAATTACAGTCCTAAGATAAGAAATTTTGGTAGCAAGCCTTAGGCCTTGGACTGACTAATTATCTTGGCGCACCGACTGGGAGTAGCTCGAGAGACTTAAATAACGTTGTAGAGAGGTTTGGAATAGTATAATAACTTATATTAAGCATTAAAGGCAAATACGGTACAGCCCTCGGGTTATAGGCAAAATAATAAAATACAAATAATAGTTAAATCATATTACACTTACAATTTCCAAAGTGATCCAAATCCAGAGGTAATACAAAGTAGTTCAGAGTGATAACAAGTTATCGCAAAAGCTGCCATATATATACTTCATGTCCTGACCACACGTCCTGTTTTAAAACAAGGAAGTGCTATTACAAGATTCCAGTGTCTCTAAAGCCATTCCTTCAGCTCTTTGTTTGGTGGTCAGTTTCAAAACTTTTTATCTAGAACCCACTATTTCCAAACTTCTTTAAAACTTACAATTTGCGTTGTTTCATTTTTCAATGTTTTTATTAAAATCAATTTCTTAAAACTTAATGTGTCAGGTTATTACACTATTCATTTTAAGTCTAGCTTGATTATTCATTTTAATTTTACTTTGGCCTAAGATTCATCTACTCATGAATAGCAGTGTCCGTTATATTTATGTTTGAGGCGATTATTCCTTTTAATTCCTGAAGGTTAAATCGAAATTTTGATGAAACTTGTTTTGGGTTTAAATGGGCAGGACAGCAACAAAGGCATGGGACGGAGGCTGGCTTTCCTCCAATAGATTTTGCCTCCTAAAGGAGCACAAAGGCTTTAATTAATGGAATGATTCCTTCCTCGGCTACTATAGCCATGTCTTCCATGTGAAATTAACGAGAAATAGAAAGTAACACAGTTGGCAAAAACACCTGACATCAGTGATGCCAAACGCTTGTACAATTGTACCATTTTGGTACATTTCACCTCTACTGGTACAATTTAGTACAATCCCACAAAATATGGTTTATTTTACAAAATTATGGTACAATATGGTACAATTTAATATTTGTGTACCTGTTTGTATTCTTTCATCTACAAATATTTTATGTCACCCTGATCTGTTCAGCATAGTCGAGATAAAAGACAGACAAGCAGTCACCTATTTTCCTTTTTCCGTAAACAGAAAGTCCACTTCCGGCGTCCAAAGCTTGACAAAAACATCTTTCTGTGTATCCAGTCTTACCGATTGGAAATGACACTTGGATTCACGATGGTTGGGAATCTAGTGGAATAAAACAAAAGCCAACCACCCAATGTGAGTCTCCTCAGTTTGAAAATTTTCATTAAGGAAAAAGGAGCCTGCTTTGAGAAATCAAAAGTAAGTAGAAATTCAGAATAAGGCGATCTAGCTCAACTACTTATATATATATATATAATATATATATATAATATATATATATATATATATATATATATATATATATATATTATATATATATATATATATATATATATATATATATATATATATATATATATATATATATATATATATATATATATATATATATATATATATATATATATATATATATATATATATAATATATATATATATATATATATATATATATATATATATATATATATATATATATATATATATATATATACCAAATGGTAAATGTCTTTCCCAAACTTTGAAAGCAGTGAAAGGTATCTTCTTTTTTTCAGAATTGCATAAAATGATTCATTTTACTTTTAGATAGATAGTTTATCATCCTTTCATCCTAGAGTAGAACTAATGTAAATAGTAATATTTGTGGGTGGGGGCAATTGCGGGTAGGGCACTCGCAATTGATTCAAGGTCTAAAGCTATGATGTAGATTTGATACATTAATAAATATATATTGTTGTCAGATATTTAATAATCGTCCCATTGTTTATATTTGAGTCTCTTAACTAAAATGGCTGCTGACCACTGTGTTAGGTGAGTGCTGTGAACTTGTGTGCCTCTTCTCTTCTAAATGAGATGACATATGGTTTCAGTCTGAATTTGATTACTCATATTCTGCAACAGGAAAGGTGTCCTATTTCAGGCAAATTAAAGACTCGTGTAAAAATTGGGCTCTACCTGAATCAGTGATTAAATAAAAAAAAGTTTTTTCTGAAAAAAACACTGGAACCAACCACGACGCAACACGCACCTGCACCAACCCAGTCTCTGTCGTTGTTTGCAAATGACATCGGTCGTTTTGTCAACAAATCATCCAGTCTCGATGCAAATTCTAAACTTCGTTTGCTGAAGAGCCCTTGGACTCCAGATATCTCCTACATTTTTCCAGTATCCGAAAAACGGAAGCTGAAGTTTCAGTTAACATGACTCGCTCGTTTCAGTTGGTTGTCCTACTCTCCGTCTGAGGACGCTTCTTTTTGCAGATTTTGCGTTCTGTTCTCGTCAGAGACAGCTGGCAAAGGCTGCCACCAGCGCTTGGGGAATCTAGTCACCAAACCATTCAGGAACTGGAAGGATGTGATAGGGTGCTTCACAGCTCACCAACAAGCAGAGTTTCATAGAAACTGCATCGTATCGGTTCAAAACTTCATTTATGTCTCGGAGAAAAGGCAGGACAATATCGTGCACCAACTAGACGCGGCGAGGAAAGCGCAGGTTCGAGAAAATCGCCAGAAACTGCGACCAATTCTTGAGACGGTGATATTTTGTGGGCGGCAACAACTTGCCCTTCGTGGTATCAACGATTCCGGCCCCATTTCGGTCTCGGATTCAGAACCTTCTCACAATGATGGCAGCTTCCGAGCCCTACTGCGGCTGAGACGAGACACGGTGACGATGTTCTGAAGAACCATCTTCTTTCTGCAGCCGGAAATGCCACATATCTTTCTCCCATCATCCAGAATGTTATCATCGCCGCATCCGGAGAGCTTCTTCAGCAGTCTATTTTGGAAAGAGTAAACGCAAGTCCATGCTTTTCGTTGCTTGCCGATGAAACGGCGGACGTTCCGAATACCGAGCAGCTGTTTGTTTGTGTCCGCTACACTTTCAAAGGTTACCTGCATGAAGACTTCCTTGGTTTTACCCCAGTTTCTGATTTGACTGGGCAAGGTCTGGCTTCATCAATCCTGGGATTTCTCGAAAGCCTTGGTCTTAATCTGAACAAGATGGTTGGTCAGGGATATGACGGTGCAGCAGCGATGAGTGGGCAACTTAGGGGTGTCCAGGCTGTTATACGTGAAAAGTATCCGAAGGCGCTTTACGTCCATTGTAGTGAGCACAGTCTCAACTTGGTCATCTGTATGCTCTATTCTGGCGTTTAAGCATTTCTTCCGTGTCTTGTCACAAGTCTGCAGTTTTTACCATACTTCCCACTCAGGACACAGAATTCAAAAGAGAAGATCAACAAAATACTACCAGATTCGAGGAAACATACTTTAACCGGACTCTGCAAAACAAGATGGGTGGAGTGCCATGATTCAGTCGTGCGTTTTCTTGAGCTGTACCGACCAATCCTGCGATCCCTGGAAGCTCTTGAAGGGAAGGGAAATGCAGAAACTTCTGCAAAAGTGGCGCAGTTGCTGGACACGATGAACCAGTCGCAATTTGTTGTGTGTCTCCATGTGGCCAAAGAGCTTTTCTGCCTTACGCTTCCACTGTGCAAGACTCTTCAGTCAGTTGACTGTGATTTGGCAGCTCCATGCAGGCACGTGGAAACTATCCTTTTAAAAACAAAGGAAATGCGAGGAAATGCTGCTACTGCTTTCACGCCTTTTTTCGACGAAGCTCAGCGTTTTGCCAACGACTTAGGACTGAAGATGACTCGTCCAAGGACGAGAGGTGGCTGGAGTGTGCATGCAGACGATCCAGACCTTCTCAACCACTATAGAACCTCGCTCTTTATTCCTTTCCTGGACCACTTCACTTCCGAGCTGAAACAACGATTTGTGCTTTACCAGAAACTGCTGTCAAATCTCAGCATCCTTTCTCCTGCCAAAATTGTTTCTGTCGATCTGAAGGCATTAAACCTGGAGTCATTGGTTGAATTGTATGGCGATATTCTTCCCGAGCCAGACTGTCTGAAGCAAGAAACTGAGCTATGGCGCATCAAGTGGGAGAATGTTCCGGTATCAGAGAGGCCTACTTGTGCTGTGTCTTCGCTTCAGGCATGCGAAGCCACCTTTTTTTCCAAATGTTTTTCTTCTTCTGACTGTTCTTGCGACGTTACCTGTTAGCACTGCTACTCTGGAAAGAAGTTTCTCAACGCTCAGAAGGCTCAAAACCTGGCTGAGAAATTCAACAGGAGAAGAACGATTGAGTGGCTTAGCGCTGCTTGCAGTCCATAGGGACGTTGACATCTGCCCTGACAAGGTCATCGACATTTTTGCAGGGAAGAAAAATAATCGCCTGGATTTCATTTTATAGATATTCGCACTTAATTTTAGCGAAATAAAACAAAAAAAACACTAAAAAATATATAGACTACTTCTACTATTTGGCTTTTTTTTGCGTTAACTGTTTTTTCTGTCTTTAAAAAAACAAAAAAATTAGCTTGTAGTATTTAACTGTATGTATATACTTGTCTTGTTTTTGCGTTACTAAAAAAAAAAAAAAAAAAAAAAAAAAAAAAAAAAAAAAAAAAAATGCCCCTTAAAGATACGAAAGTATGCCTAGTGGACGCGTCCTCGTTCGCGAGGGGCAGACTAACGGTCTCGAGCTAACGTAATGTTGCTCGAGGATATTAGACAAAGTCCACGGGAAAAAATCGGGTACGCCCCCCCCCCCCGAACAAAAATCCTGGATACGGCCTTGTTAATTCAACTGAAAGTAAAGAATAACATTAAAACTTAAAACAAATAGAAATTATCATAGACAGCAGAATCGCGCTGCCTAAGTAAAGAACGATGTTGGCACAATGTATAATTATTTTTTTTTCCCTTTAGACCAGGGCACTGCGTATCAAAGGAGTTGTCGTAGAAAATTGGAAAGGGCTCTTTTGATTGGAAATTGGAATGGATAATGCCCTTTTTAATAGTGGAAAGTGATTGGGGGGCAACTAATCCCCCTCCCACGCCCACCCTCCCATTTGCCCATTACGTTTAAAATCTAAATTTTGCCTTTAAATTATCAAAATGAACTGTGTAATGCTAATTCCCAATAAGGCATCTCAGCAGTATCCTAAAAACGACTGAGGGTATAATGTTCAAACTTTCGGGACTACTTGTGCTCTTAAAATTTAACCAAGTCAAAATAGCGTAAGTGTATCCAAGCCATCAAGGAAATCAAACAGATTTTTTTGCGAGCGGCATCAAGTTTTCTATTTCAGGTCAACTAGAGGAAGTATGAAACTAAATTAAACACTACTATTTGTGTCCAGATTTTTAAAAGGGTGTATGCTGTTAAAAATTGCTGAAAATTTTTCTCCGGCATACAAATAGCAGGCCAAACTATACAGTCTTTAAAAAAAACGAAAAGATTTAAAGTATCATTTTCTTTTTCCCTGAAAAGACTATGTCAATATAAAATGAAAAGAAATTAATTAAAAAAAACTTTTTCCACAAAATAAGTTTTTTTAAGAAAAGTAAAGAACTCCATTAAACCAAAAACGAGAAAAAATAAAATAGAATAATCTACAAAGCGTGAAACTACCATGAATCAGCATCAATAAACAATGAAACCCAAACGAACAGGAATTAGAATAAATAACCGAGTCAAACTCAAAACGAGTAGAAATTAACATGAGTAAGGCTCAAAACCTCTATGCCTTCCCAAGGTCAGAACATAATTTACACTTTACTGAAGAAAATACAAATGAATGTGCATTGTCAGTTTAGTATACATATACTGATATTTAGTAATCAAAATGTTAATATTATTTGATTTATTAAAGTTATAAAACTAAAAACATTAATATTTTTTCAGTAAAGTGAAATTTATGTTCTGGCCTTGGGAAGGCATAAGGGGTTTGAGCTCTACTCATGTTAATTTCTGCTCGTTTTGAGTTTAAAAAAGTTTACCAAGATTAGTAATGGTCGTAAATGGCCAAAAAACCACGACTTTTGTTGGCCTGTAGTAAACTGTTTCTATTGTAATATGTGTTACTCCAAACAATTTCTTTAAGTACTGTCAGGAGTAATGTACGGTATTAGAAGAAAAAGAAAAACAAAGAAATGGAGAAAAAATTGAATAAAAATGTTTTATGCAAAATTTTCATAGATACTTCTTTACGTCACCGACGATCCGCGTGCTACGCGAAGGATATGGTACATTTTTTTGTCTTTGGTATATTTTTCATACAATTTGTGGTACATTTTCTTTTGATGTGTTGGTAACACTGCCCGGCATTCTTTTTCGTGTTTGTTGAAGAAATAACGGATTAGAAATTCGCTAAGTCATTTTCGAAATCAAACAAAAAAGAACAAATAATTTTTAGGGAAAAGTTTTGAAACTGCTGCAATATGAGTCTTGTTATGGTTAATATACCCCCAATATTGACAAATCCCAAACCTACTGAAAATGATGTTGAGATTCTACTTCAAGCAGGTAGGCTAGGCTAATGACACCTTTTACTCAATCTTCTGAAGGGAAACATCTTAGTTAAACTTAAGTAGGCTAGTACCATAAGATATTTTGGTAAAGTTCTACCAAATCATATTATTGACTTATGCATAAAGTGAATATACCACTCGATGCCTTTTTTTATGCTGATTACAATATAATAGGGTAAGACACCCAGTAGTCGGCCACCTGCCTATTCTTGGACAGAATCTTTTATACTATTTTAATGACCAATTTACAGTGACCCATTTGTATGTCCGAGTTTAGGCAGAATTGTCACTTGTTAGTAAGTTCAAAAATAGGAGGCGCTGTACAAGTGAAACTATTTAAATTAGTAACCTTCTTGTTCAGAAATTCTTCAGAAATTTTTTGATACAAAATTAAGTTTCTAGGTGGTATAATACAGTAATTAGAGTAGTTTTAAATGTCAAAAAGTTTTCAAAGTGATTAAAGTGTCCGACTACTGGGTGTCTTACCCTAATCATTTCTATCAGAAATGAATTTCAGCCCCCCCCCTATATATGCCAATTCAGGGTATATATTTCTACATTAGGGGGGTGGGGTTAGAGTTTAAACTTACCTCCCATTTACATCAGAAACAAAATTTGCCCCCCCCCCCTAATGTAGAAATATAAACCCTGAATTGGCATATATAGGGGGGGGGGCTGAAATTCATTTCCAATAGAAATGATTATTATATTCATAATCAGCATAAAAAAGGCATTGAATGGTGTATTCACTTTATTCCTAACTCAATAATATGATTTGGTAGAACTTTACCAATATTTTTTTATGTTTTGTTAAATTATATTGAGCAGCTTTCTGGCAATGCACTCCCACCCCCTTATGATGGTACTAGATACACCCCTAGTGTTTAAGTATATACATGATTGCATTACTGATGTAGACACAAGGTGGGGTAAAATTCTAGTTTAAGTACTTTTTGCTATTTTGGAAAGGGTTAGGTTAGCAAAGTGAAAATTTCAGTATCCAGGGCCAAAACTATACTCTGGTAAGGTATTGCCAAGCTTATATGTTAACCATCTTCTGATTCCTATATCATAGAAATTTTCCTACTTGACAGATCTATATTGAAATTTTTACAAGACAACATTTACCTTAATTTTGAATTATTAATTTCTTCTTTTTCTATTTTTAGTTCTGAAAATCCAATTCCTGTTATTTGAATATAATTTTAAGCCCTATCAATGTGTCTTTTTTCTACATTTAGGAAATATATTTGCAGATCTTTGAAACCTTATAAATTAGGGTTAAACAAAGTTTGAAAGTTTCATTTTGCTAACCCCTTTCCAAGATAAAAAAAGCAGCTAAACTAGAATTTTGGTAAATTTTTTGCAGTTCATATTATTGACTTACAAATAAAACAAATATACAAATTGATGCTTTTTTTTATGCTCTTTCCAAACATAATAGTCATTTTTGTCTGAAATGAATTTTACCCCTATCCCTATATATACCAATTCAGGGTATTTATTTGCAGATTTGAGGCAGGGGTGGGGTGGGGGTAAAGTTCAAAACTGCTTCTCATTTAGTCTACTTCAGGAATAAAATTTATCCCCCCCCCCCTAATGTGTAAATATATATCCTGAATTGGTATATATAAGGGTGGGGGTAAAATTCATTTCTGAAATAGATGATTATTATATTTGGGAGCATAAAAAAGGCTTCAAGTGCTATGTTTGCTTTATTTGTGAGTCAATAACATGAACTGTGAAAAATTTACCAGAATTTTACCCTAGAAGAATTTTGTTGCTGTTTTTATAATATTCAGCATGTTTTTGTTACTGACATTACCATGCCTACTTGCACTATTGACCAAAAAAATATTATCTATTCATAAATCATTGTAGATGATACTCAATTTACCACCTGAACTACTGCCCTATTAGCATTACATCCATTGTTGGGAAAATTCTATAAGGAATAGTAAATGCTATGATTATCAGACACCTCACCTCCAACAATCTTATTATACAGAGTCAACATGGATTTTGTTCATGACAATCCTTTGGTACAAATCTAATTACAGAGCTCTTAGATAGAGGAATCCCAGTAGACCTCATTCTCCTATATTTTGACAAAGTATGTCATTGTTGACTACAGGCAAAATTAATTGCAATCAGGGTAAGCCAGGAGGTTTGTTGAGTGAGTGATGGCATTCCTGAAAGATAGAAGGCAGGGTGTAAAGGTGCATAGAGAAAATGGTCAGGTATTTTCCTCAGATAGTACTGAAATGGAAAGAGTCCCACAGGGAACTATCCTTGGTCCAACATTACTCAACATCTATATCAACAATGCTGCACAATCTGTCATAGATAAGATGAACCTGTATGCCAATGATTCAAAAATCATCAGCCCTGCAAAAGCAACCAAAGAGCAAGCCTTATTACAAGTTGACCTAAACAAACTCTCTGATTGGGCAAAACTCTGGAGGCTAGAATTCATCATTAAGAAATGCAGGACAATTCATTTTGGCAGAAAGAATATGAGGGGTCAGTATCACAAGTGTGAATAGATGGTGTTGGGCAAATAATTGGTTCCTCTCATGCTGAAAAAGACCTGGATACACTTGAGGATGTTGAATTGAAGTTTGACCAACATGCTCAGTCAGTTACCTCCAAAGCACTCCAGACCCAGGGAATTGTAAAAAGAATGTTCTGCAGTAGGTTATCAAAGCAGATGTCAAAGCTATACAAAGGACATGTTTGACCAAAACTGGAATTTTGTATTTGTATGGCAAACTCATTTGTATGGCACTTTTTTACACACCTCATCACAGCTGACCCCTGCTATATGTAAAAGAAAATTTAACCACAAGACTGAATAGAGGCAAAAGCCTTTTTATTGCAGTTTATATTATTATTATTATTAAGACTAGGTTGAATGTAGTATTTTCTTTCACTATAGGTATAACACTCCTGGTGGGAATACTGAATGAAAATGGAAAAACCTACCCATAAAAATGGAAAAATCTTTAGATTTTGAGGGGGTAAAGTAACTACAAACCCCCTCCACTCTTTGTATGTCAGCATCAACATTAATCAACTTCAATAAAGTATTTAATATTTTTTTTAGCAGATGAATAGCAAATATTGAATTTACTGTTTCCAATCAGAGTGCTTATGGGTATTTATATACCCAAAATCACCAAAATATATGCCTGCTTTTCTTTTTTCACAGAATAATTTACATAAGTAAATTAATTCAAATAAAATACATTATGAAAATTTGTTCATGCTATAATGTTGTTTTAAATAATCCAAAGACAGTCAATTGAGGCATTTCCTAGATTATCTCTTATGTCTTATTCACTATTGTTTGCCCCCTGGACAAATGATTATTTGCCCCTTTGTAATTAGGTTTTTTGCAGTTTTTTTATGCATCACTTAGTTAGAAAATGTCAATCACAGAAAACAACACAGTAGCCTAAGGGACTTTGGTTGCAGCTGTAGCTGCAATCTAATTAAAAGCTAACTTATTTCCTTTCTAATTACTAGAAAATGCTTATTGTCAAGGATTCATCCATGTTTTTTCTACCCTTGATCCCTACCTTTTAGAGACAGGTTGTTTCAGACAGATATAAAAAATGTCTGGAACCACCCCAATCACCATATCTGGCATGATACCATGTGTTCTCTTGTGACATCAAAGTAATTTGAGACAATGAATGGATGACACTCAATTGTCACCCTAAAATCTCTATGTAAGCTTCAATTTTCTTGGGAAAATGCTATTGTAAATCCAGGAGCCTTGGCCACTCTATTAAACTCCAAACATAGACCCTTAAAAAATTACTTTAAAAGATAATTTTTGCAAAATGGGAAACAAATGATTGTGTTTATCTGGATCCAAATTGGTGTGATAATAGGTTAACAAATGATAGACCTATCATAAGTCTTTAAGAATGTTTGCTAGGCTACTAGGTGTTCAGACTCAACTGTCCAGATCAACCTTTTGTCTGTATTAACCCTGCTCTTCCCTAATCATCATATCAGAGCACTCCTCCCCCAACCCTTAAGGTATATGTTTTGGACTACATCTGTGTTACAGGTGCCAATCCTTTTACATAACTTACAGGAACAGTGCCTCTTACTAGAATATCATATCCTGTTATGGCATGCTCTAATTTTGGCTCAACATAGTGCACAAAGTTATATCACTTTTGTATGTTATGTATTATGAATAAACACTTCTTTGTGTAGATGCTTGTCAAGACGATTTTTGAAGCTGTTTAGAGTTGGCGCCAACACTACTTCTTCAGGTAACGAGTTCTGGTCTTTAACTGCTCTAACTGACTGGAGAGAAGATCTCTGTCTAGTTGATGCTGTCTGTTTCTGGATTTTCGCAGAATGACCCCTAGTATAGACATTAGTGTGACTACAGAAGAATTTGTCAAATTTTGTCAGTTTTCATGTCAACATGTCAATTTTTCCTTTCTGAGTTGACAACAACCCAAACTTTCTTATTGAGAGCCAGACCATGGCTTGCAAGCATGAACAATGCCTCAAGTGGAAGTCTGCCATCTTCTGTACACTTGAGGAGTTTCTTACTCGATCCTTTTCCATAAAGCATCTCAGGTAATATCTCTAAAGATCATGAGTAATTACATGTTTCTGCTCCTTAGCCAAATAATGGACCTGAATTAAGACTAGTTGCAATTGTAATCCAGCATTGTTTGCTGTTTTTCAGTGAATGAGTATGTAGTTCAGCAGGTGACACAATTTTTAACAAATAAAAAACAAGTGGTTAGAATATTTGGCAAAGGAACAGACATTCTCTCTTGAGGTGGTTGAGGTTGGAAGCAGAGTGCCTGTGCTTTGGGGCCAACCCTATTCAGTATATATGCTATGGTGAATGTTCAAAATTCCCTTTTCTTTGTTTTGATTCAATTAGCTTTGCAAGTCACCTTTTTCAGTCTTATGCAACCTATGATGGTGAAAGTTAAAGCTAGGTTAGATTAGGTTGACTTTGGTTCTAAATATCAGAAATGGGTTAAAAACCTAAGTTAAGCTAACCTAACCTTGTCTAATCTAACCTAAACTCCCATCATCAAATATTGCATTAAATTGAAAAAAAAAATGACTGGCCATGGTGACTAAATCCAAGGAGAAAAAAAATGTATTTTGGACATTCCTTGGCAAATGTTGACATTATTCAATTTGTGGACATTCACTGTAACATATGCATAAATGACGTGCTTACAATCAAAGATAACAAAGTAAGTCTCTGTGCAGATGACTCAAAACTTACTGGCCAAGCATTGGTAATGACACTTTACTGCCATTGCCTTACTGGTAATGGTACTGAGGGTCCTGTAAGTTAAGCAGACACAGCAGAGAATATTCATTCATTCCAACAAAGCTTCAATTCATTTGCACTCTGGACTAACACCCAGAAGCTGGAACTCAGTGCATATAAATGCAAGACCGTCTGTCTTGGGAATAACAACCCATGCACCCAGTACCATATGGAGTTTAAAGATGAATCCTAAAAAGGTATCTCCAACAACCATCCAGAAAGAGACCTTGTTTTACTGATCAATAACGAATTGAATTTTCATCTTCATGTATAGGCAGCTTTTGCCAAGGCCAATCTGACACTCGTGATGATTAAAATTGTATGCACTACCAGGTTCCAAACTATCATGACCAACCTCTACAAGAGACCAGTTTGACCAGAATCAGAGTTTGGGATGTGTGGCATATACCCAGTCAAAAGACCATTAAGCAGCTCTTGTGTCAGTCCAGTAAAGGGTAACAAAATGGATTAAAGGCTTCTATCATGTCGCTTATTCACCATGTCTTCAGAAGTTTCAGATGCTACCCATCACTGATCAATGCAAACTGTGTGATGTGATCATAGCTTATAAGATTCTGAATGCCAACAACAGTATTATATAAAGAACTTGAGGTCATTCTCATAAGTTAAAAAAAAACAATGTGTTAAAATTAAATGCCAAAAAAGACCACACTGCATTTCCATCATAAACAGTAAGTAGAACAACAGGGAAATTTTTATACAAGACAGTCAAACACAACTTTAAATGAATATTTCGACCCTATATCCAAGGGCCATCCTCAGCAGAACAAATGAAAAAAACAATATAAAAGAAACTTACATTAAAATTTGATCATTGAAACTGAAAAAAGTTTTTTTTAAATTATCAAAACAACTGTAATATCATTAATTTCAAGGAAGTTCAACCAGGACTGGTACACCAAGCAAAGTGAAAAAAAACAACAATTCTTTCAAATGGAATAAAAAATACTTACAGACACGCTCTCAAAGCTAATCTCGCCTTCTTAGCAGTCAGCCTAGAAGGTCTATCCATAATAGATCAAGTGGAATTATTTACTGTTTTTTTAATATAATTAGTTAAATTTTAATTAAATTTGTATATAGGGCATTAAGCAAATACTCCCCCAATTCTTTATTAAAGAAATAATACTGTTTATTTTGATTTTAATTTCAATTGTCTCTCAAACAACCTGCTTTATGCCTAAATCAGTGCTAACAAGGCAAGTTTCTTCAAAAAGCATTTTATTGCTAGGGTTATCATAGAAATGACTGCTTAAAGCAGAATCAAAAGAAATATTTGTACTATTAGGATTTAAAGCTTTAGTTATGTTGTCTTTGTGTTGTTGTAGGCGTTTTTCTAAATTTTGGTGGGTTCTACCAACATAAAAATGGCCACAGTCACATGGTATTTGATAAACCCCTCTTTGGGGAGTAACTGGGGTTATATCATTTCTAGAGTTTAGGAGATTCATGATTTTAAAATTATTTGTAAATATTACATAAAAATTATTTTGTGTGCAAACTTTTTTTAAATGTGTAGTGACTTTTGGAATATATTGAAGGTAAATTAATATTTGAGGGCCTTGCAGGAACTTCACATTGTAAAAGACTTTTGATTTTACAGGAGTGTCTTGCCAATCTTTGGCTAATTGTATTGTTAATAAAGACAATAGGATAACCATTTCCAACAATTATGTCTAATAAAATTTAGTAGTGGTAGTTAACCACAAGTGTCAATGCTATTTTTTTGGTAGCTGTATGTGTTTTCACATATTTTTGGATTAGAAAAGTTTTCTTGGCTGCTTGCACATTAATATCTACATAATAGCTGACCAATCCAACTAAAACATAAAAGTGAAAATGGTTATTGGCTTAGGGAATTTTACTATGCCCATTCTCAGAGAATAATAAACATACTCAACATGATAACTACACTTAATATCCTGAATAGAAGGAAGCAAAATAGTGACGTGTATAAAAAAAAATGACTAAGATATCTGGGTTGAACAATGCACCAGCTGGACCAGCAGATAGGTCATGGTACAAGTATTTACCTATGATGAACTTGTTGGGTATCAGAACTTGTTGCTTCCATGGACTTGACTCCCAGAAAAGTTAAAAATGAATGAAAAGCGCATGGTAAAATTTTAGCTGATAGGCTTTTTGTTGTCTTAGTAAGTAGCTGAGTTATATAAATGGATCTTCCAGGAACAAATCTAGCACAAAGTATGACCTTGGAAGGTTCTTCTGAAGTACTGTAGCTACCATCAACCCTTGTCCCTCCAACAGGTTGCTGCTCTTTGATGAGCAAGGACAAAGTTTTGTTATGAAAATACAACTTTCAGAAATAGATCTTCAGCCAAAATGAGGCCCAAAAGATGAACTTTCAGCCTAATACCCTTGCTAAACTCTGGACTATTAGGTTTCAAAAGATTATGTAAAAATGTGTCACAAACTGAAAAAAGTTCTAATATTGTATGACTAGAATCCAATACAAATAGAAAACGTATGATATAACTCCCCCCTCCCCCAGTAGACCCTTATGAGTTGAAACAAACAGATTTATCCTACCTTCATATTATTATTTTTTTTTTATTAGTATGGTGTCTTACTATTGGAACATAAAGAATTTATTTGTGATATTTTAATCTCTGATGCATAATCAAGATGAACTAGATTGTGTTAACCATAGGTTACATGGCTTTTTTTCTAAGGGGTTCAAAGTGCAGTTTTTTGCATCTTCTCAATTGGTGTGGCTGAAAAAGGTGGCATACATTGTGTTTTTGTGGCAATCTAAAAAGTACTTACACATGTTGTCCTACATTCATTATGAGCCCTATGCTGTTTTACATTAATATCCAGAGCCTTTTGTAGAGGGGTGGGCAACCGGGTTATCTACCCTGGGAGTGCCATGGCTGGTGGATTGCCCACTTTGATCAATTTTTCACTTTGATTTGGCTTATATTTGAGTCAGGAGGGGGGCGATGTGATTAATTCTTCTCTGAGCCTTAGCCTAGCCCTAGAAACGGCTCTGTTAATTTCCTACTTAGTTAATTACATAAGGTTATTTTATTGTCATTTATATTAATTTGAAACATTGTATAATGTGTCAACGCTTCCTTTCAGTTGAAAAAACAAGAGAGCTAGATACTGACGAAGAGAATGTGAGAATGAGGGAACAATGCATTATTAAAGTAGCTGAATTTTACAGAGATAGGAAAAATGCTAGAGGTAATTTTTATTACTGGTTTAATTATTTAATAGTATTAATTAAAAATAAACTCCGAAAAATAAGTTTCTCAAAGAAAAGTAAAGGCCATTTTAAACTTAAGCTCAGCAGATACAAATACCTGTTAAAATTCAAACTCAAAACGACCAGAAATTACTAATAAAGAATAAATGAAACCCAAAACGAATAAATATACAATCATAGCAAAAAAACATACAACAAGTAATAATATAAATGGATAAATAGATCTTAAAGTGATTAATACTTAGATTGAATATGAAAATCAAGCTTAAAACGAAAAAAAATATTTTGCTATATAAGTATAAATGAAACTTAAAACAAACAGAAATTAAATAAACAATCAATGCAAACAAACATACAATAGATATTAATATCTAGTGTATTTTGATGAAACGACTCCATTCGTTTTCACCTGTTTGGTTCTCTTGCGTGAAACTGTAAGCCAGTAACAAAATCGTTTGAGTCACAAGAATGTTAAACTTAGTCTCTCTGTGACGTAATCCTGTAATTGTAACAAACATTAAAAACACAAGAAATATAAAAACACAAGAACAATTTAAAAGCTTTTTTTTGAAAAATATTCTGAGGTTGAAACTGAAAACTATATGAGTCTTGAACAGTTTTGGAAAGTATAAACAAAATCAGATTGAATATTAGATATATAATGATATTAATTGTTGAAAGATCCATCAGTTCAAGATTTTGTTTTCACTGTAATTTTTATTTTCATTTTCAATGCCATAAGAACTGGAAAAGAATAAATTTGTAATGTACAAGTAATTCGTTGTCAGTGAAGCGCCAATGACGCAGAAGGCTTTAGGTTTTTACAGTTTAAAGAAGGGGGCAGTATCCAAATTTTGTTTGTAGTGAAATTATATTTGTCTTGAAAAATCTTGGAAAGAACTAATAAATTAAACTGAATATTTGATTTATAATGATATTAATTGCTGAAACCTCATCAGTTCAAATTTTTACTGTAATTTTTATATTTATTTTTAATATTAAGTACAAAAGAAAACATTTGTAATATAATTCGTTTTCAGTTAAGTGCCAATGACGTAGTAGGTTTTAGGCATCTGCAGTGAGGCGATACCCAAACTCTTGTTTGTAGTTGTTGTTATTTGATTCAAGCCTGATTTGCATATTCAATCTAAGCTTCACTCGTTTTAAGATTTATTTATTCATTTACATTAATATCTATTGTATGTTTGATCACATTGATTGTTTATTTAATTTCTGTTCGTTTTAAGTTTCATTTATGCTTCAATAGCAAATTATTTTTTTTCGTTTTAAGCTTGATTTTCATATTCAATCAAAGCATTACTCGCTTTAAGATTTATTTATTCATTTATATTATTACTTGTTGTATGTTTTTTGCTATGATTGTTTATTTAATTCCTGTTCGTTTTGGGTTTCATTTATTCTTTAATAGTAATTTCTGGTCATTTTGAATTTGAATTTTAACAAGCATTTGTATCGGCTGAGCTTAAGTTTAAAATGGCCTTTACTTTTCTTTGAAAAACTTATTTTCCGTAAAGTTTTTTTTTGATTAATTTTTGTTTGTTTTTGATTGCAAAAAGTTTCAAGTTTTTTTGGCATGGAGGGGGGTTGCTCACTGTCCGATTATTCTCTACTTTAAAAAACGGATCTAGAACTTTCAATTTAAATTGAATGAGGCTTTTTCAAAGTCTATACAATTACCTCTTTGATAAAAAAAAACCTTATATATGAACAATGGACAGCTTGCATAACTTGTGGGCATCAATTGACAACACTTAAAGGATGGAAAAAATAGCTTCAATAAGGGTGTTTAGACCATTTCACTTGCTGACACAGAGAGATCAGGACTGTTTGGAATTGACCTTAATTGGATTTTATGTGCCAAAGCCATTTTGCATCTATTGCAGAGTATGTATTTTAACCTTATTTTAAGTATGGCAGTTCTTTTAATTATTTTAGCATTTTCAGTTTGGGAGAATTTCTTGGAGTAGTTGTATAGCCAATTCTTTATCTAGTTCTAATTAGTGTATTTTGATGTATCTTAACATCCCATCAAAACTTCTATATACGGTTATACAGAATAGTTACAGTTATTGAAACCTTTGAAAAAATGGAAACGGATACCTTAAGTTCATTTCTTATTGGATATTTTCTGCATACTATGGAAAAAGAATTGTTCTCTAAACATGTTGATTAATTAATAGTCCTTATGTAGGCTAATTGAAAAATTGAAAACTTCTTTAAATTTATTTTTTATTGTTATTTATGTTGTTCCTAAAACTGCCTCCCTTTACTTAACCTCTTTTGACTATTAAAAAGTGAGCTAGAAGTTTCAATTTCCAATCGAATGAGCCCTCTCTGAAGTTTGTACAAGTATTCCTTTCATACGAACAATATAAGCCCCAGGGCATAACTTACAATGCCTGCCCCCGGGCCCTGGGGGTTGTGACGACACCTGAGTTTTTGTTATCTGACCTTTTAGAAATTTTTAACTTAGTGGGAAGAGCGGATCCAGGATTTTTGTTCGGGGGGGGGGGGTTACCCGATTTTTTTCCCGTGGACTTTGTCTAACATCCCGTGGTTTTGTCTTTACAGGTATTTTTTACTCATTTTCGACTTGGTCAAAATTTTTTTTTTTTTTTTTGGGGGGGGGGGGTCAAACCGGGTAACCCCCCTGGATACGGCCTGCTTAATGGCTATCTCAAAATTTTTATTGGATACATTTGGGGAAAAAGGGGTGTGGGGGGGGGGGGCTAGTTAACCTCCAATCTCTTTTGACTCCAAAAAACTGAACTTGAACATTCAACTTCCAATCAAATGAGCCATCTCTAAAGTTTTAACGAGCATCCCTTCAATAAGAACCATATATTCCCCCAGGGCATAACTTACAACACCTGCCCTCGGGTTCTGGGGGGCTGTGTCGACCCCGGAGTTTTCGCTATATGGTCTTTGAACTATTTTTACAAAAAAACTATCTCAAAGTTCCTATTGGATGGGTTTGAGGAAAAAAATGGTGTGGAGGGAGGGGGGGCTAGGCGCCCTCCAATCTCTTTTGACTCTTAAAAAAACTGAACTAGAACTTTCAATTTCCAATCAAATGAGCCCTCTTTGAAGTTAATACGAGCATCCCTGCCATAAGACCCATATATGCCTCCAGGGCAAAACTTACAACGCCTGCCCCGGGCCCTGGGGGGTTATGTCGACACCGGAATTTTTGTTATATGATCTTTGAACTATTTTTAACAAAATAGTTTTCTTAAATTTTTATTGGATGTATTTGGGAAAAAAGGGTTTGGGGGGGGGGAGATCTGGTTACCCTCCAATATCTTTTGAAGCTTAAAACGTAAACTAGAACTTTCAATTTCCAATTATATGAGCCCTCTCTGAAATTTATACGAGCATTCCTTTCATAAGAACCATATATGTCCCCAGGGCATAACTTACAACCCTTGCCCCTGAAGACTGGGGGGAGTGTCCTGCTCAAACGTATTATTTCCAGAACTTTCAACTACGTTGACAAAATGGCTATATCAAAATTTTGATTGGATGTGTTTGGAGAAATGTGTTTCGTGGGCGTGGAAGGGGTGTCACTTGTCTTAGAATCACTTTCGACTATTAAAAAGGGAACGTGGGGGGGGGGCTAGTTGCCCTCCAATCACTCGACTATTAAAAATGGCACTAGCCCTTTGAATTTCCAATCGAATGAGCCTTTTTTGAAGTTTCTACGACAATGCCTTCTATAAAAACCTTTTATGTGCCAGGGCATAACTTAAAACCCTTGCCCTAAGGGTTGTGGGGGAGTGTCCTCTTCAAAAACGTATTTTCTATTTGGAAATCAACTATGCTGAACAAAATGGCTATCTCAAAATTTTGATTGGATGTGTTCAGGGAATGATGGGCGTGGGGGGGGGGGCTAGTTGCCCTCCAATCACTTTACACTATTAAAAAGGGCGCTAGCCCTTTGAATTTCCAATGGAATGAGCCTTTTCTGAAGTTTCTACGACAACACCTTCTATAAAAACCTTATATGCCCCCAGGGCATAACTTAAAACCCTTGCCCTGAGGGTTTTGGGGAGGTGCCTCCTCAAAAACATATTTTCTATCTGGAAATCAACTACGCTGAACAAAATGGTTATCTCAAAATTTTGATTGGATGTGTTCGGGGGAATAATGGGCATGGGGGGGGGAGGCTAGTTGCCCTCGAATCACTTTTGACTATGAAAAAGGGCACTAGAACTTTCGATTACCAATCGAATGAGCCCCCTTTGAAGTTTCTACGACGACCCCTTCCATATGAAGTGCCTTTGGAAAAAAAAAATAATAAAACATTGGAGCCGTATGGCCTTTACTATAGGCAACGCTATAGCGTTGCCTCTGAAATACAAATTGTATTTTGATACATTTTTTGTTTCCTCCTTTTTGATCTAACTTATCTTTTTGTGCATCACTTTGGGCTTCAAATTTCCTAATTTTTTATGAACCTATACAGAAACTTCAGAGTAAAATTATAAAATTAGTCTTAGGCTTTCCCCAACTTCAGTTTTAAATCAATTTTTCTACGAATTTGAATAAAAGACAAATTTTCATGCTTTGCAATTGCAAAATAAATGTGAAGAAGGAGAATAGTTGAATGTTGCTTTCTCTGTGTGAAATCCACAACAGAAGAAGTATTTTGATACCTATGGTCTCAGATTTTGACAGCTATCTGTGCTGTCAGCTGTAGGCTATAACATGAATTTCAGCTTCAGGTATTTTATTAATAAAAGATTGCTAGAAGTGTTTTTACATATCTGGATCCAAATTCCATGATGTTTTAATAATGTATAATACTTCTGAGTATTGTATCTAGTAGTCAGTTTAGACTAAAAAGGATTTTTTTTTTTCCATTGGAACTTCCTTTTCTTGCACAACTGTTTCCATGAAATTGCTGTGACAACATTTAAATAGTGTTTTTTTTTAACTTTCTGCATTTTAGATGGACCAGGCTACTTTTTTTGTTATTGTCAAAGTACCAATACTCCAATACAGATAAAATTTCATATCATTCCGTACATTTATTAACCAAGTTCAAGCTTGTGCATAGTCTGAGGAGTTTCAGTGCTTGTAGAAGATCTGAAATATATTTGTTTTCTCCCAGATGGACACTGTTCAAAATACACCTGCCCTTTATTTATTTTATTGTTCTTGTTTTTTATACAGGTTTGGAAATATACTTATTTATTTGTTCCAATGCAATAACAAAATTCAACTTTGATAAGTTTTTGAGGGTTTACTTTTTGTTTAATTTTCATGTATCAAGCTCCTGTAAGAATAAAAATTAGCTAAAAGTCAAAATTTTGTTTTATTAAGAAACACACCCTTGTGGCAATCTTTATTTACCCCACACTCCACTCTGGAAAATCGTTTGTAAGCTCCCGTCTCCTCCCCCTGGAAACATATTATATGGGTGTCCTTTCATCCAGTGTTGAAGCTTTACTCTAAATTTTAATTTTTAGATGTGTTTCTTCCTTTGAATAATGGATAAATAACATATGCCTCCAGTTTGAACTACTCAATTTTTCTGGTTTTATATCAATTATTCTCCTGTGTTTTACTGTACTGATCCTTTTCTTTCTAGACCTTGGTAATTTGATTCAACGATCGAGATTCTTCTTGTCGCAGATAAGTAAGGCAAAGGCTGCGAAGCTTGTCCGGTCCCTTGTGGATATGTTTTTAGATTTAGAAGCTGGAACTGGTACTGAAGTAAAACTGTGTCAAGAATGCATTGATTGGGCAGTTCAAGAAAAAAGAACCTTTTTAAGACAGAGTCTAGAGTCAAGGCTAATTGCTTTGTACTATGACACTGGGAAGTATCAGGATGCCTTACAGCTTGGTTCACAATTGTTAAAGGAGTTGAAAAAACTAGATGATAAAAATTTACTTGTAGAGGTAAATTTATTTTATTGTGTCCATAAATGCTGAGGAACAGATATTAAAGTACACAAAGAAAGGCTTAATGAGAATTGTTGTTGCCAAAAAAATATCAATATAAAAACACAAGAACAATTTAAAAGCTTTTTTTGAAAAATATTCTGAGGTTGAAACTCTCATGTTTCATTAGTTTGTTTGATCTTTTTTTTTCCAAATTTTCAAATCTAGGAGCAGGATTTTATGAAGTTCTGGCCAGAAGGCCCTATCTCCCTCTGTAAATGCTAGGGAGAAGGGTCCAAGTCTTAGTAGGGTAGAGGGGGTGCATCATGTGCTTTTTCCAATTCCTTGGAGAACTTGAAACACAATAAGTGTATATTTAGGCCTCAGGCCTTAAAATTTAACTTTGTAAAACTAGTAATTAAGGGGGGGGGGTAATTTTAGGGTAAAACATTACCCTAAAATGTTTCTAGGCATAAACTTGGTCAAAATATGTGTTAAAAGATTGGTTCGAATTTGCTTCTAATTAAGAACTACGTATAAAACCAAGTATAGGCCTATTATTTGTTAAACGTATAACAAGTGTATGTTTCATGGGTTTTCGCAGCTCGTTGTTTTACAGACTTCGTTGGATTGGCTTCCAGCAGACTTGCATAGTTTGGTCAACCTTTTTTTGCATTCAAGAATTCCCCCCCCCCCTTAACTGTCCACTTTTGCTTCAATTTACGAACTTCAAAAGTACTATTTTTGCTTTGGTTCCATAAAGAAAAATCTTTAATTATCAAAAAATGATGGGCTTTGCTTTTCACTAGAACTATTTGAATCTGTTACCCATACGACAAAAAATATATTCATCTTGTATGTTTTCGATTTACTGATCACTGCAAGCCATAAATAAATTAATATCTACTGTTAGTTAAAATATTTCTGATGCTTTAAGAAAAATGAGTTTTTGTACCAAGGCTATCTAATGGTTTAATTACTGCTGACCTTTACTTCGTAATAAATTGATAAAGTAAAAGAAAATATTGTGTGTGATTTTGTGGTAAAGTTTGGAAAAGAAAGACCAGAACAAAGTATAAAAGGGTGATCTGTAGCTGTGGGATGGAATGTTTTTTGTTTTTTTTTTCCTTTTCTTAGGCATGATTTTTGAACAGAATAACCTTGAAAGATGACGGTGAAAGTAGTAGTACTACTACTGACAACTTACTGCAGTGCAAAGCCTCCTGCGGCCAACAGAGGGACGCACGCTCCTCCTTCACCCCTATCTGTTCAAAGCTTTACTCTTTACCCCTGCCATCTAGCCCGTTTTCTTTGCATCATTTCGTATGACCTCTTCTCATCCCATTTTGGTATGACTTGGTTTGTTGCAAAATGAATAGCCAAAATCACAATTTTCAAAAACTATTATCCTTCATCCGTATTACTATTGCTGTTATGGGCAAACTCACCAACCGAGTTGGAGGTCAGGTATTCTTCATCCATAAAATATTGCCAAGCCATCTAAACCTTTCTTTCATTATTGACCTAGAGGATGGGATTGCACCACGTTTTCCATACATTCTCCTGTTTGATATTTGACCAGTCCAACGAGTATTTAAAACTTTCCTTAGACAATTCTTTTGGAAAAAAGATTAGCAAATCTTTATGGAAGATTTGTGTCTTCAACGTCCTTGATATTCTTAAGTTACTTCCTGTTATTTCAAGCTTTTTTCATCTGTGAAAAAACACCCTGTGCCATCGCTATTCTAATTTAAATCTTCATGGCATCTACCATCTTTATTAATAATACTACCCAGGCAAGGGAAGCTATGCGCTTGATCGATTTCCTTGTTATCTATCTTCACTCTTCATCTTTATTTATTCCTGGTCTAAGCTACTTAGTCTTCGTAAGGTCAATTTTCAAACCTTTTCTTGCACCCTGAACTCATTTCAGTCTTGGGACTTGTACATTATTTATTGCTGGCTGAATGCTCTGTATGTTCGTTTAAATGTTTTCAACGGTATATCACTCCTATCTGCCAACATTGTCTTCAATGTGATGAAAATGTTTAACACATTTCATTTGAGTGTTCATCTTCTTTAAATAGTCCTATTTTTTTAACCATTATTGCTGGAATATTAAAGTCATACAAAATGTATGAGCTGTTGTAATATATATTCACCATCAAATTGAAGATTAATGTGTTAAGGAAGATGACCTAAAAGTATCAATCCTTGGATTGCCCAGACAAGCCAACAGAGGTGTTAAACTATCCATCCCTAAGAGGCGAAAAGACCAGCAGGGTGGTCTATGCATTTTGCTACACAAAAGAAAAAGACTCTCAAAACCTCCAAAAACTCATTCATCTCGCAAAGATCTGTTATCTATGATACTCAAATCGTGTGAATAAGCTAAATCTGTGAGGGTTTTAGCCTCCCGTTTGACACCAAGTTCTATAGGCTTTGCTGTGTTCCTTGGAACAAATTATGTCGTAATAATCCATATAAATGGAGATAGCACACAAGTCTGTTTAGCTTTTGATTCCACACATAACCAAGTAATAACCTCACTTCCTATCTTAACTGCAGCAATAATATTCTCATTGATAGTGCTTATCACTTGTTATACCTATCTGGTATACCTTTTAAAGACAGAACCTCACATAAAGCTTTTTCATCAACTGAATCAAATGCTTGTCCACAATCTTTAAAACTAAGGCCTAAAGAGTCTCATGATTCAGACACTTCTCAATTATTAGTGACGCATCCTGTCCCATTTCTAAACTACACTGTTCTTCTTCAAAGACTTATCTATAGTATATCTTAGTCTAATAAGTATCGTGCTTAGTAATTTACTTCGTATGGAAATCAAGCTGATGTCTTTATAATTACCAGACTCGCTGTGTCGCATTCTCTTGTAAATGGAGTTAATTTGAAGTTTTCATAAAATTGCTGAGAACTTCTCCCTTTTCAAAGTCCTACCCACAATCTTCAGTAACACCTCTATAAATTCGTAACCACCATGTTCCAATAACTCGTTTACCCCACTATCAGCACCTGAGGTCGTATTATTTTTTAATCATTTTAGACTATCTCTAGTTCCTCCTCGCAAAATAAATTGTATCGTTTTTCACAACTTTATAACAGCTTTATCTCTAATTCCTCTCATATCTTTTTAACACTTTCTTTATCACTAATTGAGGTCCTGTTCTTATTTTAACAAGGACAAGTCCAGGTTGACTGCTTCCTCTCGATTTCTTATCATGTCAGTACAATATTTTATTATTATCCCGTTTGGCTACAACATCCTGATCCTCAGCAATTTTATTCATTGCCTCTTTTTTACATCTCCTTATTTCACACTTTAATGTCTTCTCTGTTTTCCTTACTTTCCTTTTATTCTTTTGAGATCTGTTGTACAAGCATGGGGCATATACTTATTTTAGAAACCTTATATATCTTTTACCAAATTTAGTGTTTTCGCTAATATTTCTAGTGAATTCTTTTTTTTTTACTAAAACCAGTTCTGTTACTTCACATACTGTTTTCCTGAAATTATTTCACCTGTCTTCTATATTGTCAAATTCTAAATCCTCCAGTTTCTTATTCAACTGTTCTTGTAACGTTCCTCTTAAACTCGTTTCCTGGAGTTTATGAGCGTCATAAGTATCTGGAAGGTAGTTACCCTTCATAGATATCAGCTTTAGATTAGTTCTGTGCGCTATTAGAAATGATCTTCAGTTGAATGCCAATAAAGGTACTCCTGTATACCCTAGTGTCTTGTATTAAATCTGAAAGTTTTTGGCTTGCAATAACATAATCAATAAGGTTGGCCCGTCTTGCACGCTCTGCAAGCGTGTAAATTATAAAAAAAAATATACCTACAAAATTGCAGCAGTCTATTAACTTTGATATTATTCTTCCCAACACCAAATTTACCAAACCTAGGATAACGTCTATCCCTCTTTTTACCCACTTGGACATAAAAGCTCCTCATATTTCCGCCAGGAACCTTGTTTATTACTCCCGTAACTGTCTGTAAAATTCATCCGAGTCGCTGTTATCTCCCTCAGTCAGTTCTACAGGAATATATGCCACTATGACTGATACTTTGCACTTTTTGCTCATAAAGTGAGGAACTAAAATTTTGTAATTGATACTTTTGCAGCCTAAGGAAGAATCAAAAGCCTCCCCATTCATCAGAATCCTGCTCCCTGGCTATTTACTCCATCCTTCCTATCTGAATGAACAAAATCTATATCAGATGTTTTCAAATTTCTTCAACCCTGGGAAATCAGAAGTCTAGTTAAAAAAGTCCAGTCAAAATGTCAATACGATAGTTGTCTTCGCCGTTTCACGTTCCATGTCACAATTTTCATATTATCATCGGAAATTAATGCCATATGAAAAGCAATGGGTTTTTTCTAATTTCTTCACAAATCTTATACAAAGCGCTAAAGCCAGCTTATAACTTGTCAGCAAGAAATCCTCGAGACTTTCAGTTGAAAAGTTTAGTTTAAGTCTAGGCATATCTTGGAGGGATTTTCCTCATTTGGCGGTACGCTCATATCGACAGCGAGTCGGCGTCTTCCACGAACGGTCTCAGGCCTACGTATTACATCTGACTCTTTCTATATTCATGCGGGTAAATATTATGCTACAAATGGGTGGCAACACATAATGAATAACATAGGTATGAAGAGGTTATTCAGCCTAAAAAGTAAGCCTACCAGAATAAACAATCCCCATAAGAGTTGCGCATTAATTAAAAATCCAGTGCAGTGCCGTTTCGTTGAAGGTAGGTTTCTCGATATCTTGAGATGTTAATCTTGGATTACAAATGTTGCCATTATTAATTCTTATTAGTCTGCGTTTTTAACACGTCGTAGGCCTGTCCTGTAGTATGCACGCTAGTGTATCTTTAATGATTTGTTATTTCCTTCAAATTTTTGATTTGACAATACTCTTTATGAACAATTCTTAATACCAAAATGAAGTCAACTGGTTTTTTTTTCTTACTTTTTTTACTGTTAGATCAAAAAGCTTTAAATGTTTTGTTTATAGAGTCCAGACGCGCTCTATAGTCTCAGGTATGGCCGTATAATAGTGCCAAACCAAAGGGCGATCTTAAAATTTTAGGGGATAAGAAATAGGGTTTTTGTGAAAAAAAATGTTTTGAAAAAAAATTATTTAGTTCAAGGACTTAAAGGAGAAAGAAAGAGAGAAAAATGTGCAATTATTGCTGCATAACCTATATGAAATAGTTTCATTTTGATGTTTGTAGAGGTATAGACTTAACATGAGGTATGGGAGATTGGATATGATTGAAGGGGCAAAATATTAAAAAAAAATTAGGATCCTTCGATCTCATTTTTGGGAAAAAAATTATTGTGAGATTCGCCCTTTTGTTTTGATTACGATAATAGTTGATACATCAGTTTTTAATTTTTTTTTAGGTACAGCTTATAGAAAGCAAGACATACCACGCTCTCAGCAATTTACCTAAAGCTCGTGCAGCTTTAACATCTGCTAGGACGACTGCGAACTCCATCTACACTCCGCCAAAGATGCAAGCCGCATTAGATTTACAGTCTGGTATCTTGCACGCAGCTGACGAGAAGGACTTCAAGACTGCGTTCTCCTACTTTTACGAAGCATTTGAAGGGTATAACTCGGTAGATCATCCTAAAGCTATTGTAGCTTTAAAATATATGCTCCTTTCAAAAATTGTTCTCAAAGTGTAAGCCTCCTTTTTTATTTCTTATTTATATTTCAAAATCTAAAACAAATGATGATGGTTGGGTCTTTTCAAAAGAAAGTGTTACTCTTAAATAAGATAAGACGTTTAGACAACGAAAGAAAAGTATTAAATTTTTTATTAATCACCCTGACTTCGGATAAGTATTCCTTGCTTCGACACCATCCTACTCAGGGTACTTAGTGTATACTGCTTTTTAGCTTTTTCAGATGACAGTACTTGCCAAATGTGCATAGCGACTTGATAGTAGCGAAATTAATTAGCCTTGTAAATTGGAAGACACTATATTTACTCAGGTTAGTAACAGATGATGTCCGCAATATCTCGAGAACGGCTTGGGAGATCGAGCTAGAACTTTCAGTGGACGTTGAGGGGTCGGTTCCGTCTCAAATCTTGATTTGAGAGATGGCAAATGTAATTTAGAGACACTATGCGTATCCAGATTACCAAAATGACGTATCTGCAATATCTTGAAAAACGGCAACGGGTATGAAATCAACATTTCCAGGTAGTGTTTTTTGGGGGAAGAGGGGAACGAGGGGACTTCAAGTTTTTGATTGGGGGAAGAGCAGCTGAAAAATTTTGTTTCTGATCCATCTAAGCGTTTCTACTTTATGAATTAAAATGTATTTACGTCTAATTTGTGAGGTAAATAATAAAGCACTTGTGGGTTCCATGTTATCAAGATAGCGTATCTGAAATATCTCGGGAATGCTTGAGGTATCAGTTTCAAGCTTACTGGTAGTTTTAAGGGTACCAAATACACTTTAAAAATTTTGACTTGGAGGGAGGGGGAAAAAGAAAAAAAATTGATCACCTAAACGTTTTTGCACCATAAGTCCGTATGGGACCTATAGTCTACTCACAGTTAAGTACAGAGGTATATCAAAATATCCTATATATTGCCAGGTCATCAAAACGGCGTCTCTGAAATATCCTTGAAACATCTTGGGGGATCAAACTGAAACTTTTAGAGATCTCGGTAGGAGAGGACCTCTAATCTTGACTTGGGGGGGAGGGGATAGAGATGCAGGTCTCTGATCTCTTTAAAACCTTTAGCACTATGATCCCCTGTTGTACTAGAATATATTCCTAGTGAAGCAGCTATTTCGGCCAAAAGAAACCATATTTATCTAAGCCATATAACCATATTATCAAAATAGCGTTTCTGCATTAACTCATGGACAGTTTTAGGGATTGTGTTACTACTTTTAGGGGGTGCACGGGTGGGGGGGGGGGGGTATTGGCAGTGGCTTAACTAGGATGGGTGCCAATCGGGCAGACTCTAGAACTGCCTTTCTGAGTCTAATGAATAACCATTCCCCCTCTATACCTTAAAACGGACTATTTACAAAATTATGGGGATACCATTAACAGTATTCGACTGTGTAGATTTTTGTTTTAGATGGTACAACATAGTGAAACAATTATTTACATAAAAAATAAAACGTAAATAAATGATTGAATAACGCCCATCATGCTCTGGAATGAAAATAAATTAATGCTTATAAACTCCAAGTTTTGTGACTCACTGTGCGTGGGACTGCGGTTTCAGAGGCGTATTCTCCATCCTCAGCCTCTGCTGCTAATGGTGCCTTCTTTTCTCTTGAAAGTTGGGACTGGGGGGATCGATGTGGAATGGTGTAGGAGAGATTGATATTTGAGCAGAGTGTGTGGTATTTGGGAACTCGGGTGTTTTTAGTTGGGTTGAGGGTGCATGAATTGGTGTGAATTACTGTGTCGAATAGAGTGTGGGATTTGAATTGTAGGTTGTAGGTCAACTGAAATAAAAGTTATTATTCCTAGATTATCCTCAACTTTTAATTCTTTCTTGCTAGACTTTTTTTTCAACGTCTGTCTAGACTTCCAGTTACTATGGGCTGTGGTTCACTCTTTACTAGGTTACAGCTATCACTGCTGAGGTTTTTCTGGGCCATTGTCCGACGTCCTTCCGGTCCTCAACATTCGACGGTCCTTCGCTTCATTCAACTTCGAACTCTAGAGTTGTATTGGGATTAGCAGGTGGTTTTCATTTCTCGGAAGAAATTTTTTGGAACAAAGCTTGGTCGGGGGGGGGGGGGGGGCTTGAGAATTCCACAGTATCACAGCCAACTTTTTTTTCCAATAATTTCCACTTCTGAATCTAGACAAACGCTCTACCCTAGCGTTTCTAACGGTTGTTTCGATGTCTTCACCAATCGGAGCTCAATCTTCGATGGTCGTAATATACTTCAAAAGTGGCCCTCCACTTTCTTTGTTCTCCTGTTCTCTCAATGCCAACTCCAGGAAAGTGCCACCCAGGGGGGTCTGCACCCCTTAATTACGCCACTGGGCCATTGAATTTCGAATTTCGACCTCGACTGTTCGTTTTATACTTCATTTATTCTTTGATAGTAGTTTTTGCTCGTTATAAGTTTTAATCATATGATTTTATTTCTTGTTGTTTTAGGTTTTAATATGACTTTTTACTTTTCTTGAAAAACTTCTTTTTTGAAAATGTCTTTTTTATAATTAATCCATTAAAATACGCTCTTTAAACATTGTAAAATGAAAATTCGAAAAATCCGACGTTTTTAGGGTTTGTAAATGTTGGCCATAGAAGTTGGTCTTCAAATTTTCAGTAGAACTGGATACTTGGCTATCATAACAGTTGATTTTCAGATAATCGTTTTCCACATCACCTTCTCAAAGTGATTTCCCATATATTTTCCATTGGGAGGCAATACAAATCTGTTGGGCTATGCATTTAATCATTCACTATTTTTGTTAATCCATGGATTAGGACCTTCTTACATATAATTCTCGCATATTTTATTGTTTGGTTTATTCTTATAAAATATCTGATGCCAACATAACAAAAATGTCAAATAATACTTCTAATACGTACATTTGTTTTGTTTGATGACCGATTTTTTTTAATCAAGCAGCGTATCTGCTAAATCAAGATGCCTTTGTATTTTATGTTGACAGTCTTTTACCCTGAGTCTTTGAGATCGACAGCAATAGTGTGACATATAGCACAATAGAAAAACTACAATTTAATTCCTCTTAGTCTGTATAAAGTCAAAAAAACTTACAAATTGCACTATTGCATAAGCATTAGGCAAAATAAAACAATCTAATCATGACACACGTGCTAATAAATAGATTACACGCTTATCGTAAATTGATAAAGTAAATCTTGGGTATAAAATACATGGATACTTGGATATAATTTGCTACTAAGTTCCTTTTTGCTGCTCGACTGTAAGGAGAGTTGTTGTTAGGACTACCTGGGCTAAATATTATTTCTATTTTATTTTTATTTTGTATCTTATTATAGACCCGAAGATGTAGCCTCATTACTGTCTGGAAAACTAGCTCTGCGGTACTCAGGAAGAGAAGTAGATGCCCTCAGAGCCATCGCCCAAGCCTCCATCAAACGATCTCTTGCCGATTTTCAACATGTAAGTTACGTAATTTCAAAATTAATCATTTCACTATCTGTATCTGCTAGCTGTTCAAAGACAGAAAATTGCCAGACTAGAGACAGATTGCCAAATCCCTAAAAAGTCACTAAAGGGAAAACCTATGTTTTCGTAAAAAAGAGCCTATGTCTTTCCAAAATGTTTCTGTTGGGTTTTTCCCCTCTTGTAAGGATTTCAAACGTTACTTTTTTTTAATTTGGACACATCAAGTTTAACATAAGCGAAAGACATCTATGTCCTCATCCAGTTTTCTGTAAGTCGTACGCGGTACTGCTACAGAGGGCGGAAAGAGTGTCTCCCGGGATATCAGCTGAAATTACCATCTAGTGAGCCTTTATCTTTTTATTGTATTTGCTGAGGCGTTTTTGCTACAGTGGGTAGCCATATTTGGGGTAAGAATATTCAAGTACCTCTACCTTACGCACTACCTACATGATTTAATGCTAAGGTATACCATAATTCAGCTATATTCTTTTGTTTTACACTTTAAGATGTACTAATTTTTTCGTGTCGGAAAATGCGTCACTGAAATGTTACACCAAAATAGAATGATGATAGCGATGTCTCGCTATCGACATGAAAAATAGCATTTTGATAGCTCATATTTCACTGCCTAAAGCGAAATTTATAACAGAAAATGTTCTATGATAAAAAAAATTGCAGAAGATGTTCATTTTTCATGTTCACCAACAATTTTTGAAGCTGGAAGTAGTTATAATGTGGATATGAGATTCGGTTTACACCGATCTTTATTGTTTCATCTCTAGAATAGATTTGGACATTTTTATCTTGAAAATTCTTTTTTTTCAACTGTTCAATCTGCGGCCCACTTTTGGGCCAGCTCCAGCCAAACCCATAAGCTCTCATCTGAACAGGTAGTGCAGGTAGTGTTAACGGTTCAAACGGCTAGTGAATGCAAGTCACTAATAGGCTCTTGCAAGAAAATGTCATTTTATTCTTTGAATTCTTACACCTTGTCCTCCTCCCCCGATGAAAACCCGGGTATTTTTAAGTTTAAGAGTATTTGAAAAATTCCCCCACTGTGAAAAATCCTTTCCCATGCGGAAAAGTTCTATTGCAAGTTTTAATCGACAATGGTTTTGACAGTTCTACCATCTACTGTACTGTCATTAGCCATTTCTACGGGAAGTAATCGACAGCAAAGAATTACAATCAAAGCAAGGGGTTAGATACTAGTGCCAATTTGTTAACATTTTATTTGTTTCCGATACATTACACGTATACATTTAAAGTTCAACTGGCAGCAAAGTCAATATACTATTTTTAAATCCTTTCCTCGGATTCCTGACCAGTGTTGCTCCTACATTACTTCTGTTAACAGAGCCGACAAGGGGCTACTGCAGCACTTCCTGTTGCCTAGGCAACGTAAATCTATTTTGAATTGAGAACATGCAATGATTTTCATGCGTACGATTTGAGACACACAATGGATCTGTTGAGTATGAAATGACTCAAAATATAAAGTCGATTTCTCTGTTCCTCTATTAAAAAATTTGCTCAGTTGACACAGTGGTTCTAAAACAGCTTTTTTTTGAAAGGCCTAAGTGGCTTTTTCTGGTAACTTTCTTGTCGGGTAGTTTCTCAGAAAGAAACATCTTAATAAAATAAAAGTAGTACCATCAAGTTTCATATGCTCTTTTTCACTATCGCAATCTTGTTTCTGGCAATGGAATGCATACAAATGCAATGTGTTGTGCATAATCGTTTTTCTGAAGTGTACAAGACGATATTATCCCACTTTTTGTTGCCTAGTTACACCAAAGAAAACGATTCCAGCCTCATAAACCCTCATCACACTAACTACTACGTCAACATCAAAGATGTGGATAGTGGGGGCCCAGGGAAATTGATATTTACAGAAAGAAAAGGTATATCTGCTGTAGTTGAGTTCAAGAAAGAGTAGGAAATTTTTGGCCGTGCTCTGTGATGAGATACAAAAGCATTTTTTTACTCCAGGTATTCATCGGTAAGAAACTTTGATAGGCATCCACCCTGTGCTACGGGAAAAGTGTGATCAGCAAACTCGGCACGGCTTCTGGCTAAGCTCCAAATTTATTGAGTGACAAAGACCTGGAAGATATCGTCCAAGAGTGGAAGAGACCACCCTTTAGTCCTGAGCTGGTCGTTTTGTCCTGGTTCTTCGATTGACTCAGATCCAGCCATGTTTTGGACATGGGTTTACATACAGAAAGATGTTTATTGGTAAAAGGGTTTTCTTCGGCTCGGGCATTTCACTCCAAGCCTACTTATTCTCGCACGCTTCCGCGGATGCTGAACCAGCTGTCTCAGCTGTCAATCTAAACAAAACTAGCGTTAGAAATCGTTTCGATTTCACGACCTTGAAGGGGCTTCTCAATGCCAAGCGAATCGTCTCAAAGAATTGGAAGCCACCCTTGAAAATGATTGTGCATTCCAAGTGCATCCCGTCGAAGGGGATATGAAAAAGCTGGGTTGCAAGAAAAAACAGGAGAAAAAATTACCAACTAGCACAAAGTCTCAGTGAAAACAATTATCTATAACTACCAGGAAGCGTCACAGAGCGACACGATCGGAAAACTATTAACTGACTGTTCAGATGGTACAAATTTATCTCTTGTGATAAAATTCTAATGCAAAAATTGGTACAGTTTGTCTCAAAGTGTTGGCAACGCAGCTTCTCATTTTGAACGGAAGCAATGTGGTTTAGCTATATCTTTTTAGCTGATTGTAATTTTAGGGTTGAATTTGTTTTTCCGCATTAAAGGCTTGGAAAGTTGATTTGACTTTTTTTTTGCTAAAGGGAACATTTGAGCACTTAGACAGTGAAAAGGGAAAGAAATTAGTTCTGAAGAAAATAAAAGTATTTGGGTTAAAGCAAGAGTTAGTCTTATATTGCGCCTGAAACTTCAGCAACCGTAGATCTTTCACCTAGGGAAGGAATACATGTTGGAAGAGCAGAGGTTATCAAAGCGTAAAAAAGGCGAATAATATGAGATTATAGTTTATTTATGAATATCTATGGTTTATATACAGAAAAATTTATAAAACTCATGATTTTATGGGGTTGGGAGTTGCATCTAGTGCATTCACCCTCCATACGTGCCTGTGTGCAGTCGTTGATGACAACTTCTTGAAAATCTTAGCGTTTGTTATGATAATAGAAAGGAAGAAGAAACGCCCAACAGTTTTGATATAGGATCTTATCATAATGGAATGATCATATTTTTCTATGAAGTTTGGCCTGTAACATATTCTCCAATTTATTCCTGCAATCAAAAACCAAACAGCGCCTGGTCATCTTTAATTATTTGGATCTGTTACTGAACAATACCTAAACAAATTACCCTAAATAGTTCCAATCGTCTTAATGATAATAATAACAATAATTTATTTTTGCCCTCTTTCGATACATTATAAAAATGCACTAGAGAAGTACAAATAAAGAGAGAAAAAAAAAACAAATAGTTAACGATTATACAGTGCCAACGTGTCTAACGAAAAAAAGACAAACATGTGGAAATTTAAATTAACACTAAAATATAGAACCTATCGATCTACCCAACCTTATTAGTAAATGGTTATACAGAAAATCAAATAATTTCTTACATCGGTCATCAGATGGCGAATAATCGTATGGCTCATAAAATATACAATAAAAACAACGAGATGAAACATTAGAAGCTTTTTGCTATTGATCACTAGTATCGTCACGAAAGAACAAAACACAAAAATATATCGACTATACGTCAAAGTGACAACCACCACTGACGAGAAAAACAACTAAAACATAAAACACTGTTCAGACTGGGGACTAAATGTCTAATTCACCGTATATAGAAGATGGTTAAGTGGAAAATCTGATATATTCTTACAACGGTCTTCAAATCGAGCCGATAGTTCTTCCATCTTCTCACATATATTAAAGACATGGTATTTCTTTTTTACTAATGTACGAGTTACGGAACCATAGAGAGATACCAATAAAAATTTAGCAAACCGGTAAAATTGAACCCTAATTTTGTTTCTTTTCTGTTGACGAAAAAAGAAGTTTCCATAGTGGAGTTAAAAAAACACTTGCGGTGCAAACATAGAGTTGTAGAGCTTTCCTAATGTATACTTGTCAAACTGCTCTTTAACTTTTTCTAGCAAACCATATGTTTTTGCAAAGTTTATTTTTCAACTCATTAATAACCAGAGTGCGCGTGGCTCTTATCCATGACCCAAAAGGAGCAGACTTAGGAAGAGGGATCGAGCCTACTTTAAGGGATTCTGATTGTGTCTTTTCGTTCGGGTTTACTATGAAAAATGTACCCTTCGACGGTTCAATACTAGACAAACTAGCCTGAAGAGCCTCAAAAGCCCTTTCCATTGATGACAGGTTTTCAGCAAGAAGAAGTATGTCATGTGCATACGACAGGTGACTAATATCAATATGACTATTAATAATATAGGATGGGATACTTCCCGTCAGTGTTCTAAGAGCGTTGTTGAATATTAATGGACTTAAAACTGAGCCTTGCTTTACCTCGGGGTTTACAGGAATGGGACTTGTCAAACCATCACGAGAACGGACTATTGAATTCTGGTTCCAATTCCAAAGGCACGCACAAATAAAGCCGCTAGTTCCGCTATTTAACTAAGCAACTAATTATTGTGAATTCAAAATTGAGTCGAAAGCCTTAGCTATACCAACCGCGCATACATACAGAGTCCTTTTCATGATCTTGTGACTTTTCATTATAGACAAGAACACATAATGTGCATTTTGGACTCCTAAACCCTCCCTGAAACCAATTTGATGATCCCCAAAATTTCACTTTTCATGCAGAAACAGGCAAATTACTCTTTCAAGTAACTTGCTAAGCACAGAACATATGGTTATAGGTCTAAGAATTGCATAGCGCGGGGTCCTTATTCTTTTTAGGCACACATGTAACTAGCCCTTCACATAATGTCTTAGGGACGTACTGTTGGGACAAAATTATCTGAAATCACAGAACTAAGTGTTCGAACAGCACATCTGTACTGTACTTCAAATGCTCTACTTGCAGACCATCCACACCAGGGGCTTTGCCTATTTTGAAGAAGACGAGTGTGAGTTAATAGCATAGAAGGTGTAATAGTGATGTAATTGTTGGGGGAATTGAGCTTTGACATTGTTTCTGCAATATTCCATGGAAATTTGTGTGAATTGGTGGTGGGTCGCAAGCATATATTGATGAGAAATTAGTGTGCCTTTCAGTGTTGGTAATTTGATTTGTCAGGGTTGAAGCGGAATTTGTAAGTTTGGCAACCTCTTTCCACAAAAGCTGTGGATTATCCTGTATTGATTGATAAATTTTCAAATTGGCATTTTTTCCAATTTTTCACAACTTTCTGAAAACTGCTTCGTCCATTTAACTAAACCGAAAACTATACCTGAACGAGGTCTATCGCAATCCTTCCATATTCCATACCAAAAACGATGACGGGTATTGGCTTCCTTTAACCCTGGAAAATCAGACCGTCCCTTTCCCGTGTTAGTTTTTACTGATTCAGCAGGGACGGCAACATTTGCGGCAACCTTTAAAGAATGTGATACGAGGGCTATTCAGAAACTAGGGAACGTTTTTATAATAAAACAAAAACTAGGTACAGGAAAAATATTTTATTATATACAGTATACATCTGAAAGAGTGACTAAAATGCTACTTTTCTACATAGTCACCAAGCAAATTAAGGCAATTATCGTAGCGGTGGACAGGCTTCGAAATTCCTTCGTCATAGAAATCCGTCGCCTGCGATCTCAGCCACTCAAAGACGCACGCCCGAAGATCGTCGTCGTCATCAAAATGCTATGTCGCTTCTTCCAGTCGCTTCAGCCAGTTCTTCATCTTCGGGAACAAGTGAAAATCACTCGGTGCTAGGTCGGGAACGTAGGGTGGATGTGGGAAAATCTCCCATTTGAATGAGTCAAGAAGTTCTGCAGTTCGATTTGCCCTGTGAGGTCGGGCATTGTCATGAAAAAAACAAATTTTTGACGATAACTGTCCTCGGCGCTTGTTTTGCACTGCTCTTCTAAGCTTGCGCAATGTTTGGCAGTACCGATCAGAGTTGATTGTTGCACCACGCTCGAGAAAGTCAATAAGCAGCACACCTTGTCTATCTAAAAAAAAACAGTAGCCATAATCTTCCTCGCTGACAAGGTTTGCAATTTTTTTTTTTGGGAGGGGGAACTTGTGTGCCCCCACTCCATGGATTGCAATTTTGTCTCGCAATTGACGTGCTTCACCCACGTCTTGTCACCCGTTGCGATTCGATCCAGTAAAGAATCACCATGTGTGTGGTAGGTGTCATGAAATGTTAAGGCTGCTCACATCCGCTGACCTTTATGGAGGTCTGTAAGCATTTTTGGCACCCATCTTGCACACAATTTATGGTAGCCAAGCTTGTGAGTCACAATTTCAAACAACAAAGTCCTTGAAACTTGTGGGAAGCAAAGCGAAAGCTCCGTTATTGTGAAGCGACGGTTTTCACGAATCTTCTCATCAACTTTGGAGAGAAGATCGTCTGTCCCAATGCTCGGGCGTCCACTCCTCTCTTCATCATGCACGTTGGTTCGGCCATTTTTAAACCGGATACACCATTTTCGCACTGAACTTTCATTCACTACGTCGTTGCCATACACTTCGCACAGTTGCCGATGAATTTCTATCGGTTTTTCGCTAACAAAACCGTATTACGGACCGCACTTCACAACTGGCGGACTTGAAATTGCAGCGCACATTTTAAATTGGAATATTGGAAAAACGGGCACTGTGGAGATGTTCTCGTTCTCACGGCTGGATGCCAACTGAAGCTACGAGCACGCGCATACCAAAACATACGTGATCGCCACGTGTCTAGCGGCGTCAGACGGCCCTGGCCCTCGTATTCTGAATAGCCCTCGTATATCAGCAAGGTAGCATTCAACATCCAGGGGGTCCCCACGACACGAAGAACAAAGAAGATGACACGCTATCTTAATTTTACGCATCATACAATTTAAATTTTCATGAGACAACTCTGTATCTATTTTATCCCACGACCTCTTTGTGAACCGTTTCCTCACCCCTGATCTGCCACTTAATGACGCTGGAAAAGAGCAGGACAGTTCTAGATGGGAATGGTCACTAATTAAAAAATCTTGTGATACATGTACATTAAGGCTCGCCGATTCTTGAAGATCAGCTATAATATAAGTTCAAATCTGAGGTGCTACCGGAATTGTGCAGATACGTGTAATTCTGATATTTTGTAAAAGATGTAGGTGACATGGAAAAGAGGCTTTTAACATCTGAGAAAAGGAACCAGTATCACTCTTGAAATCTGTGTTAAAGTCTCCGTGAAGCAGATCTTTTTTCCCTGATGCCCTAATTTTATGCGTGAATTTTGATAATCTGGCACATGCTAACGCGAATTTATGGTTTGAAGTAGCATTACGATAATTAGTTGGCATTTATACACACAATACAGTTACATCTCCTAAATCAACAGCAATATTGATGAGCAATAATAACTCATTAGCATCAACTAATTTACTCTGAAACTTTTTATGAATAGCAACTGCGAGACTACCTGACGGTCGGCCTAGCGACGTCTTAGCAGGAAGAATAAAAAAAAAAATCATGATCATTTGACAGCTCAAGCCGCATAGTATTGTCTATATTTAATAGGTCTTCGACGATGCACACTATATCAAACAAACCAAAAGTGAAAGCTAATACATCTAGCTTTTCTCTGGCACCATTAATTTTATGGAACTGAAGCTTAACACTAGTTGGGTCATTACTTTTCATTGTCTTTTACCGGACGGAAATTGGGGGTATGACGGGGGGAGCCGGATTATCACTACGAGGTGAAAGCCTCTTAATCTCGGGGCAGATAAAACTGCATTCTACTGCATAAAAACATCTACTGCACTTCGATTCGTTTCGACAATCACGAGCTATATGGCCAAAGCTTTGACACTTAAAACACAGTTTGGGCCTAGTCAAGGGCTTCAAAACACGAAACGAGCAATATTCAATTTTGGTACCGAATCTTAGGGTCTGTTCAAGATCCTCCTTGCTACTAAAGGTGAGCTGCACCACAGAAGACTGACTGGAGTTAATATACTCCACATGACATAACTTAGAGCGATCCTAAGTGAATACTTATGGCGTATTCAAGATCCTCCCTGCTACTGAAGGTGAGCTTCACCACAGAAGACTGACTGGAGTTAATATACTCCACATGACAGAACTTAGAGCGATCCTAAGTGAATACTTATGGCGTATTCAAAATCCTCCTTGCTACTAAAGGTGAGCTGCACCATAGAAGACTGACTGGAGTTAATATACTCCACATGACAAAACTTAGAGCGACCCTAAGTGAACACTTATGGCGTATTCAAAATCCTCCTTGCTACTAAAGGTGAGCTGCACCATAGAAGACTGACTGGAGTCAATATGCTCCACATGACAAAACTTAGAGCGATCCTAAGTGAACACTTATGGCGTATTCAAGATCCTCCTTGCTACTGAAGGTGAGCTGCACCACAGAAGACTGACTGGAGTTAATATACTCCACATGACAAAACTTAGAGCGACCCTAAGTGAACACTTATGGCGTATTCAAAATCCTCCTTGCTACTAAAGGTGAGCTGCACCACAGAAGACTGACTGGAGTTAATATACTCCACATGACAAAACTTAGAGCGATCCTAAGTGAACACTTATGGCGTATTCAAGATCCTCCTTGCTACTGAAGGTGAGCTGGACCACAGAAAACTGACTGAAAATGTCTGGAGTTTGTAACGCTAGTAACCTAACCGGGTATAGTAGGTGCGTCTAAATCCTTATCGATTCGAATTATTTCTAAACGGTCGTTTATTACCAATTTCGAGCGAATGTTTAGGCCTGGGGGAATAACTGCTGGCACACTTAGGGCAGTAGCTTCATCGGACACATGTAAGATAAGGCGATCACGCATCAGCTCGATATGCTTTACCTTCTCGTCACAGTTGATTTTCTGCATAAATTGATGCTGCTTTACAGGGTTTCTTGATTTTAGCTCTTCAGGTAAATTTGTAAGCACCACTGGGATTGTGGGAGGCATAATTGGAGGAGCGAAATGCCACTGAACTGGGACAGGAGGGATAGTGCATAAGGTTTCTTGCTTTTCCACAAGAAAGTTTAGTATTCTAACAGTATCGTTCAGACGAGATGCTATAATAGTATTTGGCTCGTTAGGTATTAACAGCACATCCGATGGATCAAGAATGGCAAGTTTGGGCAGGGTTTTATTGGCTCTCATTCGGTTTTCAAGCAAATCAAAAATGTCATTGAAAAAGGCAATGAATGGGTGTGTTCCTCTACGTTTCTCCGCGATATCTGACCGAAATACAGTTTTGCACAATTCCATTGGTTCCCGGAGGGGGTCCTTACTAAAAACTTTGATGCATGCTTTATAATAGTATCTTTATGAAGTTTGTTCACTAACTGTCTGCAAAAACTTCAGTAAAGTTGATATAATAATATTATCCTCCATCAGTTACGCCAGATATCCGGCTAAAGCGAGTTCGCAATCATAATCCAAAATTCATTCCAAGGTCAATTAAGGTTGTTTCTGGCAGGCAAATAATATGTAAGTCAATAAGTATATGTAGGAATTATACGTCACTATAATCCCTGTTGCAAAATGTGTGGTTTCTTCACCTAAAACTTACTTAATTAATAATGTCCACACAATATCCAATTTAGATTCTGACACTTTGAACTCTGAATTGAAACCAGGTTTTCCACTCAGTGAGGTCACCTTCAAGCGGTTTTCCGCATCTTTAAATTTTCCAGCATGAAAAGTCGGATCTAATACCATCTATCAACTATGAAAAAGTAATATTGATTTTACGTAGGTGGCACTGATTCTCCGCTTTGCACAGCACTTTCACTCTTGTCAACTTTCCAGAACCCCCCCCCCCTAAAAACCCGCTAAAAGGCAAATGGTGCTTACTGTGTAAAATGGGAATTCGTCCCATAGAGTACTTTCTTCTCTTTTTTTTTCTGAGTAGTCTTTGCTCGTAGCGTGAAAAAGGAACGAAAAAAGAAGAGGAAAAGCCGTCAGCTTTTTTTCTTTTGAGAAAAAGGAAAAAAGGGACAGCAATACTCATCTACACTGAGATTTTTTCACCCAGTTTTTCCACAAAATGAACTATTTAAGCTATTACAGTGCGTTTGGGTACTTGAAACTTTTCCTTTTCCTTTTCCGAAAATACTGAAGAGAATGCCACGAACATAGATCGCAGCTATTGATGACCCTATGTTAGTCACAACTAATAGTCGATCAGACACTAACTCTTTCAAATAATTTATTTGGCAAAAACTTTAGGATATTCTTCTGCTGAGGTATATGGGAGACAAAACCTAAGGAAATTATGACTTAATACACTCAGAACTTCGTGACCAGGAAAAACCTATAAGGAGGAAGTGCGTCCAAGTGCAATTTATGAAACAATGCAACAAACATTTCATACCGCCAAGGGTTTAAAGAAGAAATATGACAAACCCAAATGGGACTGTTGCTTTTCTTACTCTTTTCTTCTTTGAAGTACGGTCGATCCTCAACTTATACTACATAAGAATTGGATTTGGACCTGCTCAAGAATTGCGCCTTGCTTGGCTGCTTCATCATCTACGAGACTACGAATTATTGCAGAATTACGAAATAGTGGACAAAAAATGACTTCAATAAGACAGCTATATCATCTAGTCTGTTTATCACAACCTGAATAGAATTAGTTTCACGAGAACTCCCGCCACTCCCGGTAAATTTTTCCATTCCGATGTCTTCAGGGACTATAGCATAGGAACAGTCAACGAGGATTTTAAGTATCAATGTGAAAGCACCTTTCTAATAAAAAACGAACATTTAGAATATCAGTATGAAAGCACATTTACCATAAAAAATTAGTGGGGATGAAATAACTAAAATGGGAAAGTGCGTCCGAATCAATTTATGTAATGACGTAACATAAGTTTAAGTAAGAAAAAAGTAAAATTAGATTGTGATTTTGCGAATGATTGTATTGGATTTAAGATAGAAGTTTTTTTTATGATTTTTTTTTTAGTAGTATGGTAATGTATGACCATTCATTCGTTCATTGTCAAGGGTTCAAAGGAGAAATATGAAAAATATGAACGGAAATGTTATAGCACATTTTTGCGTCACTGGCCCAGTCCCTGAAGAGGTCACTGGATATTCTTTTGGGACATTAGTGAGCTCAGTGGATGTTTTTGCGTCGTTGAGTCGTTGTGTGATGTCACAAATAAGCTTTTCAGTCACTGGGTTTCAAGATTTCCAGTCACTGAAATCGATGAAAAGACGCGTAAAGTTAAGCAGTCATTGGCCCAGTGACTGGTTAATATAGTAACGGCTATTAACATAGTAGCGCAGAAATGCGCTCTTAGCTTTTCTTGCTCTTTTCTTCTTTGAACTATAATCGACCCTCAACTAATAAAACATAAAAATTGGATTTGAACCCACTCAAGAATTGAAACCGCTTGACTGCCTTATCATCTACGAACCTACAAATTATTACAACAACACAAAATAGTTGAACGAAACAACTGAAAACAATTGAAGGCTTCTCCGCCACATTGCAGTTAACTGTGTCTGTCTGTCTTCTTCATTGCTAAGTATTTCGTACCGAAGATCACTAGGTATAATTAATGTGATGATGACGAAAATTGACGAAGCATAAGATTTATGATTAATATGATAGCGCATTAACATAGCAATTGAGCATTTCCGAACCTGAAAACAGAGAGATGTAAAAATGAAAGAAAAAGGGATATCGATGCATATCTACATTGACAGTTTTCCCTCTTTTTTTGTCTGAAAAAATCTTTTTTGTGAAAAAGTGCTACTTTTGCTAAAAAGTGTCACAATAGTGTCACGTTTTGCGAAAAGTCATTTAAAGAAAATGCCATAAGTGGCTCGAAAGTGTCACCGGTGGCAACCCTGATTGAAACTGATGTGATGTGTTTCGCGTGTGTCAACTTTGACAAAAAAAGTAACTGGTTGTAGGTACATAAAATGTGATTTCAGATTAAGCTTTATATTTCCACTCATTAGACATACAAACTCTTTGGTTGTATGTATAGAATCTAGTTGTTATTACCACCAAACGCCTGAGGAAAACATAATTAATAGGTTTTACGTTTTGAAACAAAGTACCCATACCTGCAAACATTTGAAGAATAACAACTAATGTAGTGCTTTCACACTACACCGTAGAACATTTCAATACTAGCATAATAGACTTGATGCCATGTCATGTAATTTAACGAAGGAAATTTTGTCCATAATGTGGGCAGTGCCAAGTAGACTCGAACTCAACACGGAATTTTACTCTACGTAATGGAAAAGTCGACATGCTAGCAACCAAAGGGAATTCCGGGAATAGCAATTAGTAAATTTATAAAATAAATTAATAAATGTTCCCTAGCTTGCTTATGATGATTTTAGACGATGATTATAATGGCTTTATGAATTTTACGGTAGTCTAAAGTGAAGGGGCCTGTTTAAGGGTGAAACTAAGTTCTTTTCAAATAAACTAATAAAGTTGATCGCAAATTCACCCCCTTCCCCAAATTATATATCAAAAACCCTAATTATTTATTTCCTTTTTACATCAATGCAGTCATGCTTTCTAGTTCCTATATTAAACCCACTAACTTCTAAGTTTTCTATTTTTCTTCATGTGGGATTGTGTGCGTAATTTTTCAATGTATCATTTTCAATGATTTTGAGAAGTGTATAAACATGGAAGGAAACATGATAATATGATTAGTAGAAACATCCTGGATATAATAAAGAAGGAATTTCATTGTTTTCTTTTTATTTCAAATATTCCTTGGGATCTATATGGGACCATCAGGGAGGGGGGGGGGTTGCATTTGCAAGTGAATTTATTTTTATATTTGGAAAGAGTATACAAAAAGGAACCGAGGAGTATGTTCACCTTGCCCCTGTGTCAATTGGAATCTCGTATATATTGACCTTTTTTCTCCTTTTGTTTAAAGAAATAAATCTTGGAACCCATTCATTTAAAAATCTTGAAAGATTGACAACTACTGGGTGTAATTGGTGGTGAAGAGTCAAACTTGCTTTTCCATAAGATTTTTGTCGCCGGAGCAGATCGAAGGTTCCCGCATCACGTCACACTGATTAAGCAATATATGTCAGGCCTTACCTGGTGTTGTGCTTTGTAGTATGCTTTGGAGTTTTAGGTTAATTCTCTGCAACTACTAATCCCGTGAAACCCTAGCACTCCTGAAGAAAATGTCTTGCTCTTTGAGCCGGCGAATAAAAGAAATGTAAGATTTATGTGAGCTTAGCTTAAATCTATCATGTATTTAACCTAAGCACGTATGTATAATCGATACCCCTGCAATCGTGTCCACTGCCTTAGAATATTACTAGATAGTTCTTAAACTTCTTTAATGATTGAGTTAATAAATCGATGCGCTTTTCAAGATTGAGTTTGATATTCTTGGTCGGATTGATGCCTTTCTTCTCATTAAGCTATTTAGTGCATTTTTCGTATATTAGATAACCACTAAGTGCAAATTGAATGTGCTTGCTCCGGGAATTGTGGTCGTCAGTAAACCACGCCGATTTTTTCAGGCTTTGGTAGATTTCAAACCTGAATTGGAAGACGATCCTATAATAAAATGTCACATGGAGTCTCTATATGACACAATGCTTGAACAAAATCTGGAAAGAATTATTGAACCTTATGTCAAGGTCCAGGTAATTATAAACACTTCACTTTTTTCTGTACCTTTTTGCATAGGCATTGAAAGGATGTTGTCAAAGTAAAAGCTTGACATACTGAGGTCCATTGGTACTAGCGTAAGTTATAATGAACTCTTATATACGATGAACTGAAAACTAAAACAAAATAAAAATTGATTTTTTCAATTTTTACGTAACGTCACTCATTACGTCAAATATGGTTATTAGTACACAATCGGTGTTATCTTTGAAAAGACTGTAGTATGAAAAGACATCAAAAATGCAGTTTTTTTTTGTAAAAAGTGATTCTATTTTTATTTATTTTTTGTTTTTTGATTAAAAAAAGCACTAGAACTTTTCATTTCCGTTCAAACAAGCCCTCTCGCAGAATTCTAAGGCCACTGGGTCGATAAATAAAAAGGCAAACAAATAAACACGCATCCGTGATCTTTCTTCTGGCAAAAAATACAAAATTCCACATTTTTGCAGATAGGAGCTTGAAACCTCTACATTAGGGTTCTCTGATGCGCTGAATCTGATGGTGTGGTTTTCATGAAGATTCTATGACTTTTAGTGGGTGTTTTCCCTTTTTTTTTTTGAAAGTAAGGCAAATTTTCTCAGGCTTATAACTTATGAGCCTAATCTAAAGAGAAGAAATGGAATAAATCTTCTTTTTTTTTACTCGAGTTTCATTCTCTCGCAGAAATTTTCATTTTTTTTTTACCTAACGTGCTCAGGTGTCATTATCTTCTTTGTCACCTTTCTCAAATGTTTTATCGAAGAAGGTGAACTGCTCAACTCGGCATCGTTACAGAACGTTGTGCGTGTTAAAAATTTCAAATTACTTGAAAATACCTGCAACAAAGTAAGTTAGCATGGAAAGGATTTTTTGTTTGACCCTTACGTAGCGGGTAGGCACAAAGCTCCACTGCCAGTATATGGTAATCGTTACGTACAACAAAGCGGTGAGACATTAGTGTAAACCCAGAGGTACTACTTACTTACACTACCTGTAAAAGTATACCAATGCTGCCAAGGCTAAAAATCCCTTTCCAGGGACATATTTGCCCAGGTATTTGGGGGAAAAACAAACTGTCCTGGAACGAGGACCATAACTTGCTTTAGGTATGCAATATTAAACATTATTACAAAATAATGGACTTGGCAAAATATTGCTTCTTTGTCGTTTTGTAATGATTGAACAAGCACTTAGCTCTTGATTATTACGGTTCACGTAATAAGAGCCCGACTTCAGAAAATAGTAATTTCGCAGGCATTAAACTTAGTAATACTCGCATTATCTTCAATTGCAATTAAATTAGAAGTTTAAATTCAAGTATTTTTTTCATTTTTATTTTCGTAATCATAATAAAAAGGAAAAAAAAAAAATCAATCTTACAAGGAAAAGAAAGCTTGTGAAAAAAGATCGACCAAATGTTAGAAGCGATGAAAAATTATTTTTTTCTTAACGTGATATTGGAGGACAATAGCGTATAACATCTATATACGCAATCCGCTTGTTGACAAATCAGTTCATTATGAGCTTTCGGAGAAACACATTCCCGTTTGATAGCTGTGAATTGAGTCTCAGATTCTCATTGCTTTGCATTAAATGTTATGCATTGTGGCAGAAAAATTACAGTAACAATTTGTATACCAGCGAAACCCAGCTTTGCTCGATGATTATTGTTTGTTTAATAAAATTGTTTGTAATAAGATATTTGTTCATTTTCCGGTATGAACAAACGATCGAGATAGGCCATGACTTTCGGAAAATTCGCTTAGGGGTTTAATTATTTTTTGAAAAAAAATTGCATATTAATGACTCACAAATACCCAAACGTCAATGGCTAACAAAATAAAATTGACACGTTGTTTTATGAAAGAGATTAAAGGATTATACTCTTTTCACCGAGCAAAGCTTGGCTTCTTGTTATTGAATTTAATAGGAATTAAGAAATACTAGAACGTCTGACAGTGCAGCCACACTCAGCAGTGGTAAAAATATGAGATAGAGACTAAACTGTATAATAAAATTTGTTCAAATCTAGCTTTCAATTAGAGGTTTGATTTTTTCGGGTCCATCCTATATTTTTTGGAAGTAGGCAGATCTTTTGTTCTTAAATAGTTTTTGTATTGATTACATACTAGTCGGGGTAGATTAGTCTCCAGAACACTGTTTATTCGACAAAAATATGACAGAATATACGTTGAGCAGTACGAGACGACTCAGGACTCAATATACTTTTTACAACCTTCCATTTTTTGCTAAATACATATTGAGTAATTAAACTAATTAAAGTAAATATTTTAGGGCACTCTGGAACACTTAGTAAAGTAGTTAGATGCTTTTGCAGCTTGCTTTGAAGAACTGAAAACAATCTAGTAAAGCTTACATTTCTCGAGCTGCAATGTAGAATAGAACTTATTAGGTCGAGAAAATCCCCCCCCCTTTTTTTTAACATAATGATTTTGAACAAGAGGTTTTCGAAGATGCATAAATTCAGTTACTGGGTTAAAAATCACGGTAATGAATTGGTTTTTATTAAAAATGTTTCCCAGTAAGTCTGCTTTGTGTAATGAGCATTCTCATAGAAAACGTATACAGTCAAAATCATAGGAGGTATATCAGAAAATATGTTTTCCAGACGCTGGCTAAAATTTCAATATCCTTTTTTTATTGGTAATGATCCTTGTGTGCAATCTCAGGTGGGGAGAGGCATACGCGTACTTTAAGAATCTATATTTGGCACATCGCAATAGGATATTATAGGAACTCCCGAGATTGGACAGTAAAGGAACAACATTCTACAAGTACATAATTAATTTAAAATTTGTTTTAGATCGAACATGTCGCGATATGCATTGGGCTTCCAAGAGAGAAAGTTGAACTAAAGCTGTCACAGATGATATTGGATAAGAAATTATCAGGGATCCTAGACCAAGGTGCAGGCGTTCTCATCATTTTTGATGAATCAAAAGAAGATAAAACCTACGCTGCAGCTATTGATACAATAGCTTCTTTGAGTAAAGTTGTTGATACTCTATATCAGAAGGCGAAGAAACTGACATGAAAATGTCGAATGATAAAAACTTCCCTGTTTCTTTTTTTTTCACTTAATCCTAAGGTTTATGGTCCCTGTGCAAGTTTTAGGGGCGTTATTCTTCTGCACTCCTACGCCTTTAATGTTTCAACGTAAATAGGACAATTTTTCTATCAGTTCAGCTTTACTCGTTAATCGATTTTTTTTTCTATTTTTTTAGATCGAAAAGTCGTAAAAAAAGCGAAAATAGGTCAATCCTTTTTTAGCAGGATTAGACCATTCCCTACGAATACGTCTAAGAAATGCCAAAATTCCGGCTCAGTGAATAGATAGATATGAAGTTAATAAATCTAACCATATAACTCTCTGGTCCTTTTGATGGAAGTTACAACTGTCTGGTAATCGGAAAATCGCTTGTTTCACAAGGAACATAAACCTTAAGTAGAGTTGTTTCAGTAATGTATCTTTATTAATAAATTCTGAACGCAAACATAATTCGACTCTGAAATCGTGTTTCTTTGCTAATTTTCTAATGTTATAAGTCAAGGGATTGACAAGGCACATCAAAGTGAGTAACAGCTGACCAGGTCTTGACACCTGTATATCTGCCAAATCTACTAGTAGATAGATAAAGGAAAATTATTGACTAGCTTAGCGTGACGATGTCCCCGTCCTAAGTTTATGTGTTGGTCTGCCATTACTGTTATCCTGGTAATGTGGATAAGAATTATTGTAAGAACACCCTTTTTTCCTTATAATTCTTCAAACGAAACTGATTTTGTCTATAAATTAGATTATTATGAACTGTCTTGAGGGCAAAATCTTTCCTAGGTTTAACTGAAGTTCCAGCAACTAAACCTATTTTCGACTTTTAAGCGAAAAACTTGCTCTCATCAATTGCATTTTCAGCCAGTGAAAAGGATACGAAAAAATATTCTAGATTTTTATAAGAGATTTTCTGTAACAAAATAGTAAATGAAATTTTTAATTGATCTTTTTCTAGTGTCGCTTATTACTTAAGAGCTTTTACTGGGGGTGGAATCTTTTATTTTTTTTTGTCAAGAGTCAAAAACGAAAGTGTACAACAAAAATCAAGAAAAACAACCAAGTCAACTAAACAACTAAATTAGTTCTCTTGGGGAGGTTTGTGCTAAGAAATTCATTGGTGGCTAAGATTACCCTTTGCTGGGCGAGTTGGATTGTCAACAAGGGCTCAAAAGACGAAGGTTATGCATAACAACGTAAATACAGCCCCGGCCCGGCCACTGAATGTTGGTTCAGATTAGCTAGATGAGGTTACAGAATTGAAGTATCTAGAAAGCCTCATTAAATCTGACGGAAGTCTCGAGCGTGAAATTACAGCACGCATTACTTGTGCAGGCAATGCTTTTACCAAATTAAGAATAGTTTGGAGAAGTGCTGCGTACTCTCTGAAGCTCAAACTCTGACTCCTAAATAGCAATGTCCTCTCTGTACTAACTTATGGATGTGAGACATGAGCACTGACGAAACAGTTTGAGAAAAGAATACAGTAAGATCTTGCAGCTCACTGATGTTAGCAAAAAGTGTGAAGACCGCCACTGTTTTGCCATATAGAACAATGATGAGAGAACTTTGATGACCTACTCATCGTTGTTCTCAGACCGCTGATCAGAGCAGAATGATGAAAGACGTTTGCACAAAAACGACCAAAGATGTAAGATCTTTGTTCAACGATTTCACTTTTAAGCGTTTTCTGACAAAACGTAAGATCTTAGCACATTGATGAGTGAAAAAACAGGCCTAGTGTTTCGAAAATAACTGTCTTCGGCGCATCCTTGGGATCCGCTGGTCCTAAAGAATTACGAACGCCGCCATACGTGAAAGGACGGAACAACCGCTAATAGTTGAAAAAATCCTAAGTAGTAGATGGCAACATTGGGGTCATATGGTCCGTATGGGCGATGACAGGCTCCCCCATGATGTTTGCCTTCCCCCCCCCCCGGCATTAGAAGACGTGGACGACAGAGAACGACGCTTGGCCGATCCTTAGAGAAAGAGGCTACTTTGGCGAGGACATGTTTAGAAGATCTGTGGTCTCAAGCTCTTCAGAGGTCGTCGTGGAGAGGCACCGTTGTCGTCTTATGCGCCAGACGGCGTGGGAGGAACTAAGTCTAAGTAAGATTACCAGATAACATTAATTATGCACCACATACAAAGAAATTCCGTGTTTTGGATAGAAATTTTTCGAAGTTCTGAGCTTGTGAGTAGCTCCCCTTCGAAATATAGAGTAGCTCTCTGTCTATCCTGAGTGATACCCTTTTCCCACTAATTAAATAGTTTCAACGCCTATATGACCAGGGGAATTTCGTACTTTACATAACACTTCCATAAATCAATGTTGAGGACTTTGAGAAGACTTCTTTGAAAAAGCTATTTAAAAAGAGGGTTACGAAGGAATAGACGGAAATCATAAATGTAAAAACTTCGGTTTTACCCATACACAGGGGCGGCCCAAAAAAATCATGACTTTTTTCATGCTTTACTCGTTTATCAAATTAGATTTTGAATTTGCGTTTTTTTTGTTGTTTTTCTTAGATTGAAAAATACGTGGGAAAGGCATGAAAAACCTGCGAAACTTGGCCAATCATTTTTTATGCAGGATTAGACCGTTTCCTACGAATAAGTCTAAGAAATCACAAAATTATGGCTCATTGAACGGATAGATATGAAGCTAATAAAACAAACCATGTCTTGTTGTCTTGTTTGGACAAAACTATCTTGTCCTTTTGATGCAAGTTACAGCTGTCTGGTAATCGGAAAGTCAATTTCTTCATAAGGAACATAAACCTTAAGTAGAATTATTTCAGTAATGTATCTTTATTAATTCTGAACGAAAACACAATCAGACTCTGAAGTCGTGTTCTTCGCTAATTTTTTTAATGCTAAAAGTCGAGGGATTGACAAAGCACATCAGAGTGAGTAACAGCTGACCAGCTCTTGACACCTGTACATCCGCCGGATCTACTAGTAAATAGATAAAGAAAAATTATTGACTAGCTTAGCGTAACGATGACACCGTCTAAAGTTGAGGTGTTGGTCTGCCATTCCTGTTATCCCGGTGATGTGGATGAGAATTATTTTAAGAACATACTAACGAAACTGATTTTTTCTGAAAACTAGATTATAAACTGTCTTGAGGGCAAAATTTTTCCTAGGTTAAACCCATTTTCGACTTTGCATTAAAGTTAAGGGAAAAATTTAGCCTCATCAATTGCATTTTCAGCTAGTGAAAAGGATATGAAAAAATATTCTAGATTTTTATAACGAAAATTAAAGAGATTTCTGTAACGAAATAGTGAATGAGCAGTTAGAAATAATAAAAAGTAAAACATAAAAAGGCATATAACCAAGGCTTGTCTACACTCTCTTCCCGGAAAAAAAAAATCATGTGTACTTGGTCAATTGAACGTTTTCTAGAGTGGCTTTATTACTTAAGAGCTTTTACTGGGGGTGGCATCTCTTTTTATAAAGAGTCAAAAACGAAAGTATACAACAAAAACCAAGAAAAACAAATAAATGAGGTAATTCATGTTTAGCATCCTGAAATATCGGGACAAGAACATGAAACTTGGGACGACTTTGTTAAAACAGATAATTGAAAGGTATATATCATAATTTTTTTCAAGAACTTTTGAACATGTTGCTTGAAATTCATCAGGCATATGTTTGGTTCGAATTCGTGAAAATAGCAACAACATGCGATTTATATGAAAACTATGAGAAGATTCATTGTTTTTTTTTCAATTTATTTTCAATTGAAAGCAAACTGACGTTGAAAATTAAAATAAGCGGAAAATTATGCCATATATGACGAGAAACTGCTACACGAAGGAGACTTTCGTAAAGCCTGTTTGCAATAGAAATTATTTTTCTTCACCGATCACTTTTCAAAACGTTTGAACGAAAAACTTTATTGTTAAAAAAAGATAATGAGCACTTTCATTCTCGGCAGCACTGAGACAAAAGTAAGAAACTTTTTATGTTGTTCTTATTCTTGAAGTATTCAGAAAAAAAGTCGAATTTTTGCATCTGGAGTGAGGTATTTATGGGGGTAGCTATCCAAGTTTAGGATTTGTTTGGTCGTTCAAGTTTCAACGCCGTTCTTCACTTTCATTAAAAAAAGTAATATTTTAATTCCTTTTTGTTCATTTTAATATCACATTAGGGTTATCAAAGATATATGCCCGGGGGAGGCTGCCCCCCCCCCGCCCTTTCCATACTGAAGTTTAAATTATATGCACTAATGCTTTAGGAATGAGGACTCATTTAGGAATCTAACATATTAAAGTACAATTAAACTATATGCGAGGAAGGCTGCCGTCTCATTCCAAGGTCATTATCATGAACTTCAACTATGTATCGTATTCAAAACTACCGTTTATCATATTCAAAAACTACCCTTTAAAAATCTGCCATTTCGGCAATAAAAGTGGAGGTATCATTCTCTTAGAGCCTATTTTACACGCTTAGTCCAATTAATTCCTTTAAATTAAGTAAGGTTAGAGGACTCTGTCTTAGTATTATCTAAAGGACCTCTCATCAAGGGTCTGAAAGTCTTGGCCTCATTCTTCCCCTAATAAAGACCAAATTTTGCCTTTTTGTTCATACATATTGTCTTCATAAAAAAATTGATCATGTCACTAATAACCATTCTTTTTGTATGGACTGCATATACGTTTAGGGATAAATGTGCCACCATGAGGCAGCATTACCTTTGAAACTGGGAGACTATTAAATAGTTTTTCGATAGTTCTTAGTCGATTTTCTATATCAAAACCCTTGCTTGATACGCCTTTTTGTCCCAAAATTGTTTCTACTCTAACTCCACCATATCTTAGATACTGATTCTAATACACCTTCAACCAAACAAATTATTACCCTTTTTTCGCTTGAAACAGACGGTTCGAAAAAAGTTACAAATGTCTATCGTTGCTGGTACAACAACAACAATAGGCAAAATGTCTTAACCCTTTCATGCCTGTGGTCACCATACGGATACACCTCGCCCCCTATTTTTTTTCTCTCGACTCGACAAAGTTACAACCGTAATTTCTTTTCCACTAGATAGCGCTTGCTTGGCTCTATCGCGTTTGAATTTATTATCCCTCAAGGCTTTAACCGAGCGGTCGAGCGAGCGTCCAAGTTTAGACAAAACATAAAATGTCGAAAAAGAGGAAAGGTGCAGATTTTGACCTCGATGACCTGGACGTTTCTGGTAAGTTCAGAGCCTGATTATGATATTATTTTGTAGCTAAGAATGCGATCTTTCGAATGAGATATCACTAGTCTAATTCTGAGCTGTAGTTTAGCCCCAAACAAGGTTGCTAACGATCGGTTACCAAATGGTCACGTCAGGCATTCATTGCCAAACCACACCTAGGCAGATTTGTACAACTAACGAGGCAGCAAGTCCTTTTTATGATCGGGAATAGGCACATTTTCTTTCTGTTCCTCCTTTTTACTGGTAACAAGGGTAAAAGAGCTATTTTGTGTGATGCCTCACAAGCAAGTGTAGAGGCCAATGGCCTATTTTATTGCATTATATTATTATTAAGTGATGCACTTACCTTGAATTTCATTTCAGCTGGCCCAAGCACGAGCTCTGACTCCATGAGAGGTCATGGTCCTAAGACCTTGGAAGAGAGACTGATCAAGGAAAGAAGTAGAAGAGCTACCAAGAAAATGACTGCAGAAGAAGCAGCAAGGCTTTTATTCATACCTGATTGTGATTCAGATCTCGATATCTCGTCCGACGACGACGACCCAAACTGGGCACCAGACAATCCAGATCAAGAATTTCAACCTCTACGTTCTCTCAAATGTTATGGCAATGAAGACAGAAGTGATGAAGAGGATATTGACCACACAGACGACATCCCTTTATCAATGCTTGGCAGTTTCGAGTTAGACAATGGCGATGACACGGATCAATTCGATTTGCCTCTCCCGGGCTTGAATGACACAGCAGCGTCAAACAGTTCTTCAAGCACATCATCAGCACCAGTGGCAACTTCTTCTGCAATGCAGTCAGCAACAGTGATTGCACCTGCTGAACCCTTTGTCCTTACAATAGCTAAGAAAAATGCTCCTTCCCAAGCAGTGGCCGGTCTAGTAACTCCAACTGATGCTCCTCAGGTCACGGCAAAACCAGTAGCAAAAAAGAAGGTAGCAAAGGAGGCAAAGCAATACAAGTGGATAAAAACGGAGCCCGAACCTCGAGATATTACCTGGAATGGTTCTATGCCACACTATGACGAGGTACAAACGCCCCTTGATCTCTTCCGAATGTTTATCACAGAAGACATTCTTTCAAACATTGTGGACCAAACGAACCTGAATGCCATGAGAAAGAAGAATCTTGTTCTGAAACTTTCTCTTGAAGAGCTGCATAGATTTCTTGGAGTTCAAATGCTTATGAGCATTCTCAAACTTCCGGCTATGAGAATGTACTGGGAGAATGGAATACGATATTCCCCAGTGGCTGATACCATGAGCAGAGATAGGTTCATCAGCTTGAGATCTTTCTTCCACATTTGCGATGACACCTTAATGATACCGAAAGGGGAGGCTGGTCATGATAAACTGTTCAAGATCAGAAGACTATACGACGCATTCAGGGAGAATCCGAAAAAAAAAAATAGACCCTGAAGAGATCCAAAGTATTGACGAACAGATGATCCCGTTCAAAGGAAGAATTGGATTTCGACAGTACTTGAAGGACAAGCCCCACTCGTGGGGTGTAAAGGTTTTCACGAGAGCCGGCATCAGCGGAATAGTGTGTGACATAGAGATATATACAGGAAAAGGATCTGTTGAAATTTCTGAACTTGGCCAAGGTACTGACGTTGTCCTTCGGCTTGTAGAAAATCTGCCAAGGTTCATGAACTTCAAGCTGTTCTTTGATAACTTCTATACTGGCATCGATCTCATTCACAAGCTTCGGGTTGAATATGGCATTGAGTCATGTGGTACGATACGCAGCAACAGAATGAGGGGCGCTGTTCTAGATACCGACGCCAACATGAAGAAGAATGGACGAGGGTCAGTGGACTTCCGTTTTGAAAGACATTCAGAAGTATCGGTAGTAAAATGGTATGACAACAAACCAGTCCATTTGGCTTCGTCATACTGTGCAGTCACCCCAATTGATAAGTGTCAGAGATGGGATGGCACAACACGGAAATACGTCGAAGTTGATCGCCCCCGAATCGTCCGTGACTACAACAAATCAATGGGGGGCGTAGATCTTGCTGACATGTTCCTGGAGCTTTACAGGACTGACATTCGCTCGAAGAAATGGTATATGAGGATTGTGTACTACTTCTTTGACATGGCTGTGAACAACGCCTGGCTGATACACCGCCGACAGTGTAAGCAGACCAATGTTCAGCATATGTCTCTACTGTACTTCAAAATGGACATTGCTCGTGGGTTGGTTCTTACTGGCGTATCTCAAAGTCCTCGAGTTGGAAGACCATCCTTATTAGTGGCGAAGCGCAATACGTCTACCTCGCGAGACGGGATGCCTTCGGAATCAATGAGGTTTGACCAGACCTCGCATTTTCCGGATACGACTGAAAAGGGAAGGTGTCACTATGAGAAGTGCGTTAGGGGTGGAACCAGTCGAATCATGTGTTCGAAGTGCAAAGTTCGACTGTGTTTCAACTCAGATCGCAACTGTTTCACAAATTTTCACCTAAAATAGTATCTGTATATACCTGACGTGACCATATGGTAACCATTCACAGTTTGGATTTGGAATGAAATAAATTTAAAAAAAAAAATAAATATGTTCTAGTTGAACCTCCGGGATCACTCTCTGCTATTTTCAGAATTTTTACGCAACTCCTTCTTGGTTCAGGTCTGAAAGGGTTAAGGTTTTTTCTCATATATCTATAATTTCAGGATCCTTTTATCTTTGTGTCGAAATTCCAAAAAAGGCTATTTATCATCTAACTTTATAGTCAATAGTAAGGATTAAGTCTCCTCATTAATTGTGTTCAGTATTCTTTGGAAAAAACAATCAATTTCCCTTTCAACATATTCCCTATATAACAAAACGTCGTCTATGTACCTTATCCAAAATTTAGGCTTTAAAAAATAGCAATCTATAGTGAACTTTTCATCACGCTCTGCTTCAACATTTGCTAAAAGGGAAGATAAGGCCCCTTCTATACCTAAAACTCTTACTTTTCTTTAAAAAAAAACTCGAAAAATAGAAATAATACAAGGAGAGTTCCCTCTGCCTTACTCTAAATGTTTGGTGTTTTCTGTCAACAAGTAAAATAATGGTTCTCTTTTTTTGAAGAAAAAACTTTGACTTGTTTTTATTAATATCAAATTTAATCTTTATCTTGACATATTTTGAAAGCTTCTAAAATTTCTTATCTATAATCACCATGATAGAATAAAAACGATTTAGATCATTAAATCCAAAGAGTAGTTTAAACAGAGGAAATTCCGGCTCGTTTCAGAATAAGGGTTAACATCAACACTTAGCATTTCCCAGCGAACAAGTTAATTGTAAAAATATAAACGAACGTATAAGTTGTATTGATGATTATTTTTGCTATCTTTTTTACTTTTACATTGCAAAGCGTTGGGTGGAACGTAAATTAGCCACTTTTTTGCCAAAAAGGGTACAGTAGGAATAAATATTTCCAAAATTCTTCCATTAAACCCTTTCTAGAGCGAAAGCAAACATCATGTTCCTATAATGTTACATTAAAATTATTTAACTGGAATCTCATGATTGTTTTCACTAAGGGTATGATTGTGTCGTAAAAAATTATAAACGTAGCGTAAATAAAAAGTACAACCAACCACAAATCCTTTTTATGTACTGCAAACACGTGTTACATATATTTCTTCAGAAGTAAATAGAATTGGAAAAGTATTTGCCCTCTGAGACGCTTTAACATTCAGCTTCATACCATAGTTAGTTTCACCACTCAAAAACTAAATCCTCACTTAACATCTCTTACATGGAACCAGTCTTTTTATTACCCAATGGACAATAGATATAAAATACACTCTCACACAAGACATTGATAATCTGTAGTCAAGCACAATTCACACTCGACCAAATTCACTGTCACTATGCCATAAACGTGTTAGATTTTCTCTTTATTCCTTCAAAAGTGAAGTCGCTACATAACTGGAAGCATTATAAGATTTGGAACATGTAAAATAAAACAGAATTCCAAGGAGATAAAGAAAAGAAGCATAGATTATTTATCTGATACATTTAAGCCAGAAACCATCAAAATGTCTTTCTGAGTGAATGGCAAAGTGATTCAAGTAAGAAATAATATTGAACAAAATTTATTATAAAGAGGAAACATATTTAGTTGCTTAAACTTAGTAGAAAAATTATTATTTGTAGCCAATAAATAAGTATATTTAAGAGCAACGTGACGTTAATGAAATGTGAAATATTTTCAGATGTGTGAAGTATTGGATATCAATGATACTTAGTTAAGCTTGGCTTAAAAATTTCATCACTGAGTTTCTTGTATAAGAAAACATAGAGGGATAAAAACATATTCCAAATCTATTACACTTCCGATCTCTCAAAATAGTCACAAGATTCAGCTTCACCACTTATTCGAACCATATACATTATAATCCGGCTGACCTCTTCCACCCTGGTAATTTGATCCATAATTGTTTTCCGACTGTCCACTACCTCGGCTCTGGCCACCTGACTGAGGTAGGGGAGGAGTGCCACCTTGACCGTGAGGAGACCCAGAGGTCACCCCAGCTTGTGCTAGGGCAGCAGCAACTGCGGCAGCTATTTGAGCTGCCTGGCTGCCTTCTGCTGCAGGACTAGGTCCATAACCTCCACCTCCTAACAGAGTAAAAATAGAGGTATTAATCATCTTCTAATGACATTTCATCGGTACGTAAATTTACACAAACACAAATAAACTACAACCTACAAGTTTTGTTCATATGCGTTCTAATTTATTGATTTGGCAAAAAAACACAACTCAACAAATAAATTATGCTTAAATATTTCTAGAGTAGTGACTGAGGCAAGAAAGAAGAAGGGTTAACACCCCAAATAGTAGTTTATAAAAAAAAAATAGCACAACAATTCATTTTAGGCTAGAAAGGTATTGGTATAAACTCCTTTTTAGTTATGCATATAATTAAATTTTGTCAGCTTTCTATTGTGCTTTAATCTTTTTATCACCACGATCTTACCAAAACTTTTTCATTAGACCAGTGTTCACTTTTTTGGGTTCAGAAATATAGATACACGGCCATATTCTTAGAAGGCGCGATGAAGAGATGATATGTACAAGGGCGGTATGACCTCTAATAAAAGCCGGATATCAAAGCATTTAAAACTGTACAAACAAGCGTTTTTTTTTTCTCAGTGTTCATAGAGAGAGCGCTTTAAGAGCTTTCCGTGTAAACGATGTTTTTTTTGACAAGTTAAGTAAACAAGTATTTTTTCCACATGAAGTGAAAGCATCCTAGTTATCCTAGTTATTCAAGAGAACCTCCGCCCCTTCTTTACACCATAGATTCAGTAGAGACTGACGTATTAAATATATAAAGACTGACGTAGGGGTGTTAAACAAGGCTCAGTAATCAGCCCTGTGATATTTAACACTGCAATACGTTCTGCGACAAAATCGTTAGAAGATTTTTTGATAGATGATGGAATTGATGCTAGTCATCTATCTTATGCAGATGATCTACTTTTGATAAGTGATAATTTATAATCTTTACAGAAAGCTATTACTGCCGTGTCGTCTGCACTTGGTGATATTGGGCTAACAATAGAGCCGTCTAAGACTGAATTCGTCGTTTCGAATGACGAAACATTGCCAACGTTGATGTTTGCGGGAAGACAGTTTTCCAAAAGGATAAGCTTGAGTATCTCGGACTCCGGTATGGGAATCCTATCAAAGCTACTAAAAATCTAGTTATTGCAGCGCTTAAATAAAAACTGCGGAAAACTTACGGTATGCTAGCACGAACTAAGGGTCAATTTGACAAAATTACGCTCGGTCGTCTCTGTAACGCCATGTTCGCGCCACATGTCTTTTTTTTTTAACCCCTTTATGGAATTGTTTTAGTAAAACCGAACGTAACCAAATTCGTTCAATTTTTTTTCGGTATTGCAAATATTTATTGGGAATTCCCATATGGTTCAGAAACTCTTATGTTTCGCAGAGGTAATTAATTTGGAGATAAGTAAGAAAATGGATGAGTTGTCTACCCGTTTCAAAAGTTGAAATAGAACAATAAACGACTTTCCATTGGCTAGTCTTGTGCATTAAAATCGTGATTTTGATTTCTCTTTTCCATAGTTATCGCAGTTTAATTTTGTTTTGTAGCGTTGTGTGATTTTTTCGTAAATTTTTTCTTTCGTTTTTATAACTCCTTCGAGCATTTACATGCATTTGCATGAAGGGTTGAAATAAAATTATTATTAATTATTATTATTATTATTATACACTTAAATATTAGTATTTTAGAAAAAAAAATTATGCTATTCGCTAATTTAGCAATCAATAAGAGCGTCAATAAATTAGTACATGTTTGTCAATAATCTTTCTTTCTAGGAAAATATGGAAACTAAAAGAAAAAGACGGCTAAAAAGGTAAACAAACTGTGGCTACGGTGTCCTTTTGTCAAGACTATCAAATATTTTCCGCTTTGGGAAATGTTTACGATACTCCAATGAAAAATTTAAAAGAGATAACATTGGGTGCCAATATTCAAGAGAATTAAACTCTTTCGGCTCTATTTCAGGAGCCTAGAAAAACCTCATTGCAAAGCAAAATAAATCCTTGGAACTGGTGATATGGATGCTAGCTTGTATTCACACACTAGTACTATATAGATCTACAAAAGAGACTGAGAAAATAACAAAAAAGGACCCAACCGCAAAATAAAAGTGATAAAACAATTTAGAGGTATAACCATAGCATGTTTTCTTTTGGCCCATTTGTCCCCATTTTTTTTATAGCCTAAATCTATTTTCATGGGTCCAAATTTTGACTGATTACAAAAGTTAGCTGTTACCAATTTGGTATCTTTTTGAACGGAAATAAGCAAGAGCCTTCATTTAAAATCTAAATTATATATCAGTAGTGGATGGTTTCTATAAGATCGTGGCTAGTTCATTAGATTTCTTAATAAAACAAGCTGGCAATTGGAATGAGCAATGAGTAATTCGAAAAGAAACCTACCAAAAAAGGCATACGCTTTGAAAAGTGTAGTGCGCCTTAGTCAAAAACGAAAACTAATTTCGTTGGACGGGAATAATATCTTGTGTGTTGATTCCAAGGTAATGAGAGCCCCACCTATTCAAATAGGTTTTAATCTAGGAGCGAAATCTTCTTTTGTGTTACACATAAAGCCCTTCCCACATAGAATCTTATATTATCCAAAAATGTCCAAGTACTACAGAAGAGCTTAGTTTCTTTTTGATTGTAATAGTTCTTGGTTTTACCTTTTTGACCAAAAAATCCCAAAAATTGCAACTTTGGTATGTTAAAATTTGAGCTAAGAACTGTTGTTATTTTTATATCCTGTCTATCTGATCAGAAATTTCGCACAAACTACGTGAAAGGTGCACTTCTCTGTTATTTTTGGGGGGGTCTAAGACCCTTCCCTCCCTCCTCCGTGTCCCCAGTTTTCGGGAAGGCCTGTGTTTATGATTACTATAAACATCTTAACAACAGCCAGGAAATTCTGTGTACAGGCACCAGATGGCAAAAGGCATATTTCCTTATCAGAAGATTGCCTGAAGGAATAATTTCAATTATTCCTGAGGGAATAAGTTGCCTGAGGGAATAATTTCATTATTCCAAGTGGCCAGTAGTCCAGCAATATCAATGTTTACCTCCTGGAAAGACAGTGATGGAATCTTTACCAGAATAGTGATATCCTCCTCCATTGTTGCGGTCATAGTACCCTTCTCTCTCCTTTTTCTCCACAGCCTGTGACTTGCTTAATCGGGGTGTTGCTTCAAGGACCTTCACCCGGTTGTTCTTTATAACATGCTCTCCTTTACTAATCAGAGAAGCAACATTTGGATCTATAAACGTTACAAAGGCGAAACCCCTAAAAAAAGAAGCGATTAGTATGAATAAAAAACCCAAAATATGATGATTGTGAAGGTTGGAGGTGCACATGACAATTAATTTATATAACAATTTTCACATTATTGAAGTAAAAGAACCTTCTCCGAAAAATTATTTCAGTGAAGTGAATTCGAATTGTTAATGTTGAATACTTCATCCCGAAACAGGACGGTAAGCTAGGACCACCATTATTATTGTGGAGAACCTGACTTGCAGAAATACAACCTGCAGAATTATTCATCTGTTAAGACATTCTCAAGATGGACAACTACTTTTGTCTCTATTTTGGAGCTATGGTCTTAGGAACTCGTAACCCAAAAATTGACATAGCATGATTTTATCACTAGCATTTTTTTTTTTTTTTTTTTGAAGACAAGACCTTAAATAATGCTGAATGAGCGGTATCTTTTAACAAGTAGACTAGTGCTACACATCTTCAAAAAGCAAAAAGATATTGTTACTCGTTTAGCCTAAGTTATCCCGAAAATTCAATTCAAGCACAGTAAAACATAAGTATTGATCTCTGATATCACCTTACATATTAGTATAATTTCCTGCTCCCATTTTGATCGAGGGTCTCTTTAGGCGGATGGGGAGGGGGCCCCGGACTTAGGAACCTCACGTTCGAAAAACATATAAACGAATAATTGGGAACTTCACGTAATCTTCGTGCAACAGGCATTTAACACATTTATCTTCATTAAGTATCAATATAACTTTAAGTCATGCTAATTCTAATTAATTGATAACTTCGGATCAAGTGTTAAGAGTGACTAAAATAAACCTTTTACAAGTTGAGCTCCTTAGATGTTTTGCCATTCAATCCGATTGAAATTTCCAATTTTAAATTCGTTTTTTAGTAGAGAATAAGATTCTTCTTTGGACACCGATTCCACATATGTGAATCGTATCAAGTTCAGACTTTTATCAGTTGAAAGAAAAATTTACGCATATGTGGGAAATCTTCTTTTTCAAAGATATTTTAAAACGAAAACTGTTGCTTATTATTTGATCTAAAGTTAAGAAAAACAATATGACAAAAAGTTGAAGTAAAAATTTGCTAATTAAAAATATATAATACAAAAAATATTATTTTTTTTTTTATGAACATTGATGATTTTAAAAATACTTGATTATTGGGCTTCCCTGATTGCTAACAATGATATGTACTAAGCTTGAAACTTTTGGTTTTCTCTTTAAGGTTTTTGAATTATTGTAATCCCTTGACATAATATCGAATCATCATTTGTAATAGTTGCAAATTTTCATTTTTGGGCTCTCCTACTGACATTATATAACTAGTTGCGATCAAACCCATTAGCTTAATAACCTAGCGAGTGGATTTTATCTAACAGAAAAAAAACTTAAAAACTCTTAAATTTCCAGGTATTTTTCTAGTTTCAATAAAAACATTAAAATTATTGCTCAGGCACCGTACATATTTTTGAAGTTTACATAGCAAATTTAGCGATTCAGAACTGAACTTCAAAACTTCAAAATTTTTTCAACTTTTTTCATGTCGTTAGATATAGCTTATACTTATACGAAAAAATTCGGTAATGATGTTTTTCTAACTACGATTTCTACTAAGCTTCAAACTTTTGGTTATATTTTTTAAGGTTTTTGAATTGTTGTAATCCCTTGTTAAAATATATACAAATATTTTTGCAATTACCAGTGTTTTGCTGTTTACACAATTTAATTTTTTTCATACTGAGGGTATTCAAAAATATTTGACTATTACCGGAAGTCCGATTTCTAACAACGATTTCTACTACGCTTCAAACTTTTGGTTTTCTTTTTAAGATTTTGAATTGTTCTAATCCCTTGTCAAAATATATGCAAATATTTTTGCAATTACCAGTTTTTTCCTCCTTAAGCAATTTAATATAAACTTCTCCATATATGAAAATCTTCGATTTTTCCACATAAGTGTGACAGACAATACTGATGTATTTAAATGCAAATATTAGTTTTTAGGGCCTTCTTACTGACATTATATAACTGGTTGCGTTCAAACCTATAAGCTTAATCACGTAGCGAGTGGATTTTATCTAACAAAAAAAAAAAAAAAAAAAAAAAAAAAAAAAAAAAAAATACAAATTTTAAAATATTCAGGCTTTTTCTAGTTTGAATTAAAAAATTAAAATTATTGCTCAGGCAACGTAAATATATTTGCAGTTTACATAATAACTTTAGCGATTTTGAACTGAACGATTCTTAAAATTATTGCTCAGGCACCGTAAATATTTTTACAGTTTTGCATAATAACTTTAGAGATTCTGAAGTGAGCGATTCTTAAAATATTGCTCAGGCACCGTAAATATTTTTGCAGTTTACATAATAACTTTAGCGATTCTTAAAAGAAATTTTAACTTTTTTTTCATGTCCTAAAAAGACATTGCTTATACTTATAAGAAAAGAAATTGGTTCTTTGACACTTAGGGTACCCTATATACTTACCGAGTATTTTTCCTTTTTTTAATAGTTAAAGAAAAATTTCACTTTACCTGAAAGGGTTTTTGGGTATATAGGTATCAGCAATTGCTCCAAACTCCGAGAAATATTCTTTTAATTCATCTTCGGTTATTGTTGGATTTAACTGCCCGACAAACAATCGATGAGACGCTTCTGCTTCAGTCTAAATAAAAGATAATGTCTATTCAGGAACAACAATAGAAAAAACAGATACTTTAACTTCTGAGGAAACTAGATACTTACATAGCTGGGCCAAAACTTTATGCAGTTTTGTAGTAGATCAGTGGGAACAGAATTGTTGACAACAAATACCGATCCATTTACATTCACTCATAATTCGCAATTACAAATCACTCATAAGAAGCAAATTGGTCTCTTGAAGGATACTATGCTCCCTGTAGCAGTTTGACTTAGTCTGCTTGTTTTTTCTTATTGGAGATAAGAGTTGAAATAACAGTAATTGAAATTTTAATAAAAGAAATCTGTCACCTGTGGGAAACCAGCGACCACATGCGCACAAGGGAGCCATTCTGCCTCTTTACTACCTATGTAAATGAAGCTATCCACTTGACAAAATTTCTGGTTACCTAACATCAAATCTTCACTCTCATTTATTTCTAGTCTAAGCGACTTAGTCTTCCTGACATTAATTTTCAAGCTTGTTCTTGCCCCCTGAACTCTCAAAACCCTTAAAAATTTATTCATTTAGCTAACATCATTATCTAGAACACTTCAATCATCTTCATATTCTTAGTCTAGGAGAGAAGTTCACAAGTTCTTTAACTTTCATAAGTATTTTAAATCCCTTATCATTCAATTCGCATGTGTTTTACTATATGACAAATTTGAGCATACTCTTAAATGATTGCAATAAGACCACTATAGAAAATGTTCCAAAGTAAACAAAAAAAGAAAAACTCCTAAAGCCCAGAAGAGGTCCCTTTCTCTACTATCCATTTTTGGTTTCAAAATCGTGTTTTAGTTAGGTCATTAAACTGGTCCACATCTTTCATATATAAAGAATAAAATCGTCCTCCGCAAATGCTAATTGATTCGAACAAAAACCAGAAATTAATCATTAAAAGACTACTAAATAACATTGCTGTTAGTGTTTGAAATGATAATACATGCCTTATTTTGATACATACCCCATCCTTACGTTTCAACATTCTCGTTTTGAAATTTTATTATAAATCTTTTTTGAATCTCTTTAAAATATGGGTATAAATATTGATTGTAGAAATTGGTCTTTGTATTTTTAGGTAGTTAGTTATAAATCTACTTATGTAAGTGACAATGATGAAAACTCTCATCCAATCACGTATCGGAAAACAATTATGCGACGTGACCTAAAGTGAGTATTTCACTGTCAAATTAGTAGGATCAGCAGATGTTAGACGCTCATAGGACAGCATATTTTAGTACTTTCTTTGTTTTATGATTGTAGTTTGACAAGCTCTACTGCTAGTAAAACAACAATTCAGATTAAGAAAAAAATACAGCACTGGGCTTTACAGGTCCCTATTGACGGTGCTGATCTCCCCTTCATGGTCCTTCAGCCAGGAAGTGGGGGGAGGGAATTCTTCCTTTGCTTTCGCACATCCTTCCTGTTTACCTTTCCCAGATTTCTTTAGGTGCCAATTGAGAACTGGGTCGAGTCTGGCTGAGCTTAAAGTCACGCCACTGACCCCTGTTCCGAAACAAATAACCAGCAACACCAGGAATCGAGCCCCTGTCCTCACGGATAAAGACTCTTAGTTATTTTATAATACTAGCAATCTGACAAAAAGTGAGTTTCTATTGTTTACTCATTGAACAAAAAACTAATCTTAAGTTTCCAATGGATTAAAAAATCAAAGAAGTGTATTTCAACCAAAGTTGACATGAAACGAGCATGTTTCCACGGTGGCCTGCGTTTACCCCCCACCCCTGTGGAAAATAAGGCTTTCCAAAATTGAGAATTTTTTGAGTTTTGTTTTTATTTTCCGTAGGGGCGTTGTGTAAAATTCGGGAACAAATCGGTTTCTTCGTTAGTTTCTTTCAGCTTAGCACGAGACAAGAGAAAGACAAGTGACAAAATAGATGGGAAATATATAATTTGTGCTATATATTTGCACATAAGGGGGGGGGGAGGTAGAGTATTTGGACAGTTTGAAGTCAGAAAATAATTCTTAATTCATAATAGGCAGAATAACTCTACCTAACACATTTTGCATGCAGACCTGCAGTACTTAACCCCCCCCCCCGCCCTAATATGCAAATATATACCTTAAATTTGTTTCAAAAGTAACAAAGAAACTAACGAAGAAACCGGTTTGTTCTCGAGTTTTACACATGGTGAACTTGAGTGAGTGGCGGATAATACACAAGTACCGGAATTATTCATGGAAAGAGAACTGGATTTCCCAGTATTATTTAAAAATGATCAAAAATTAAACTTTAAAAAGCAATTTTTTCGACTGAAAGTAGGGAGCAACATCAAAACTTAAAACGAACAGAAATTATTTCAGTATACGAAAGGAGTTGTCCCTTCCACATAATCTTGCTCTTTACGCTGAAGTTTTAACTTTTTGTCCTAATACTTTTAAGAACGATTCCTGAAAATCAATGGCCGCTTAATCAGAAGAATTAGCTTTGTTTTAGAATTCCATAAAAAAAAAACTTTAGCGTAAAGAACGGGGTCTTGAGGAGGAGGAGGCAACCTTTTTCATATACGTAATAATTTCTGTTCGTTTTAAGGTTTGATGTTGCTCCTTACTTTCAGTAGAAAAACTTGATCTATTTATTAAATTACTTAAAAAACTTGTTCCATATGTTTCTCGTAGTTTTTAAATAATACCCGGAAATCCGGTTCTCTCTCCCCTTGAAAAAATCCGGTACTTGTGTATTATACGACATTCACTCAAGATTACACGGTGTAAAACTCGAGAACAAACCGGTTTCTTCGTTACTTTAGAAACAAATTTGGACTATATATTTGCAAATTAGGGGGGGGGGGATGGTAAAGTATAGCGGTCAAGAATAATGAAAGAGCAGTCTGAATGCAAAATGTATTAGGTACAATTATCCTGCATATTATTAAGTAAGAATTGTTTTCTGACTTCAAACTGTCCAAATACTTTACCCCCCCCCCTTATGTGCAAACATATAACCGAAATTACATATTTACCTCGAAAGGGGGGAGGGGGTATTTTCGAAGGGGGGGGGGGGGGTAAACGCCTAGAACCGTTTCCACAACTTGTCCTGTATCCACATGATCAAAAAGGTGTTATTTGAACAGGGAAAATGCTTGGGATGCAGCTCTACTTCCATTCTACGCAAGAAAAGATGAAGAAAAATCCTGCGAATATGAGAAGCTGAGTAGAAAGGACACTAAAGAAAAAAAAAAAAAATCTGATTGACTAAAACTAACCTTTTCGTTAGGTATCTTGACTTCACAAAGCCGACCACCAATAAAATGTTTCTTGGCTAAAACTTGTATCTGACTATCGAAATCCTTGAAGTGAATAAATCCAAAGCCTTTCGATTTACCAGTGTGCAAATCTTTCTTAATTTCAGAAGTTACTACTTCACCATACTGCGAAAAATATTCCCTCATTGCGGATTCATCACAAGAAAAAGGAAGACCCAACACAATAAGATCAACTGTCCTCATTTTGGATTTGGCTGAGCTTGCTACATCTACATCTTGATCTACCTTTCGTTTGATACCTGGAAAATAAAAGTAAACATTTAATGCTATAGCATTGGTTTAGTAAAGAGTGATATTCCTTACTGTTGTAACAGGTAAAATTGGGTATTTTACGGACCCCCGTAAAATTGGTATTTTACGTAATCTATGTATTTTACGTAATTTACGTATTTTACGATTTTACCGGTACCTTACATATTTTACGACGCCATGCAATTTTCACAGCTTCAAAACAAGCTATAATGTGCATAAATATCTCTCTTTAACAGATAGACAAAGACGGGTTTGGATACAATTCTTTGAATGTTCGGTTCTTGTATGATATAGCCTCTACCGCTCAAGTTGTTCAGTCATTGACCCATTATAGAACCGGGTTTTTTCGTTTATTTCATTCAGCTTAGTATGTGACAAGACAAACAAAAGTGACATGTTAGATGGAAAATATATAATTTGGGCAATGTATTTGCACATTAGGGGGGGGGGGGTAAAATATTTGGACATTGTGAAGTTAGAAAACAATTCTTACTTTATACTATGCAGAATAATTGTACCTAACACATTAAATAAGGCATGCAGACCCGCTACACTTTACCTCCAATGCCCCACTACTCCTTTTTATCCTAATCTGCAAATATATAGCCCAAATTTGTTTCTAAAGTATTATATTTTTATCATACTTAGGTATATTTCATTAGGATTGAGCATCAGAGAAACATATTAGAAAAATATTAAGTAGGGTCTATATCATACAAGTACCGATTTTTCTTTGTGTATAGCTGTATAGTGTCAGCTGTCTTAAAAAGGTTGTCTGTGAGACTTCAGTCCTTTGTTATCAAAACAATAAAGTGTATTATAGATTATGGTACAGGTAATTAGAATTTTGAAATTGTGAAATGTTAGTTAAAATAAAATTATATTAGTTCTGTGAGCTGCTAATGACAGAAAGAGCTGCAAGCAAAATTGAAATATGACAAACAAGACAAAAAAAATATAATCAAATAACCGTGAAAAAGAGGGTAGCCAATGGACAGAAAAGAAAATTACAGAAGCAGACATTTTGTCAGTGACTTACGACCAGCTGTCTTCGGTGCTCAAAAGAAAGAAGGAAAACTAATTTTTTAAAGTAAATCAAACAGAGCGGAAGAAAGACTGAATGAAACAACCCCAAAAAAAAAACAAGCTGGATTAAATGAGACTATTCACCAACAAGATTGGGCAAGAATTCCCTGTACTTGTTAATTCGCCAAGACACACTCAAGTTTTCGATCTGAATGTAAGATCCGAGAAAACAGGTTTCATAGACACAAAGACAAGTGACGAGTGACAAAATGCATTAGTACGTAAGTATGACAGCACAAGACCTTCAAGGTCCGAACCGGCGGTGCTTATCTCCGCTTCAGGGCCCTTCAGCCAAGAAGTGCAATGGAGGGTTTTGGGAGCAGTCATCTTGTACTTTTGCGCACTCTTATTGCTTACCTTCCCCAGACTTCTCCAGGTACTCATTTAGAGTTGGGTCGACTCATAGCTGAGCTTACAGAATCGCACCACTGGCCTCGTCCCAAATCAAATAACTGGTCACACCAGGGATTGAACCCATACCCCTCGGACAAAGGATCCCCAACTCAGCACGCCAACGACTTAGCCAGGACGGCTTAAAATTCTGTTACATAACCTTTATTGTGGGCCAAAAGACGGTGTACCTTTTTCTAGTTGAAAATAATGCTTCCAATACCCCTAAACTTCACAAAAAAATCCAAGATTTTCGTGAAATTCAACCATTTTTTTTGGGGGGGGGGGACGAGGAGGTGCATGAAAATTGCACCTTTTGGCACAAAAGAAAGGTATTGTTTAGGTTTCTTTTTACCTTACTTTTATTTTAGGAGAAAAATATCACGTATGTCTTCTTTCCTAATTAGCTGTAACCAAATTTTTTTTGTTTTTTCCTTCTAGGGCTAAAGGCTTAGACACTAGTTATAAGATGAGGATTACGTCTCATTCAAAGACCCTATGTTACTTGCCTCCAACCAAATATGTAAAATTATCCACTATTTTCCCCTTGGATAATGCCGGATCTTCATTAGAAGAGAAATTGGAATTTCTACTCTCTTTTTAAGTCAGAGGCAATCGTTTAGCATTACCTATAGTTAAGACCCCCTAAGGGTTCAATGTATTCGTATTTGTTCATTTATTCTATTCCAGAGGCACTTCATGTGTAAGGGGTGGTCGAATAAACTTTGAAGGAGGATCAGTCAATTGGAAATCGAAAGTTCCAGGGCCCTATTCTAAGATTTAGCCTGCTTTTCAAACAATTGCTACCGAAGGATTTGTTATCGACTACAGTGTCTTTAAGAAATTCTTATTCTAGTTTAAGGATCCTTGTCTTTCAGTAGTTGCTTCGAAAGAATCTTCACATAAATACGTAACTAGTTTAATGGAGAAACGAAGGGAGTGTGGAGACAAAAAAGTATATATAATCCTCAGGAACGTAAACAGGACTTTTGTTTGGGAGGGGTACACGAAAAACTTTTAGGAACACATCAATATATTTTTTAACCAAAGGGATAAACTAGACTGTTGATTAAATTGATGAGACTCTAGATGAAGGGGTTTTATCTTTTTTAAGCCCAGGAAAATTAGAATCATTAAAACATTTCATTAAAAAGTGAAAGTGATGCTTAAAAAGAAATTCTCAACTGGTCTTGTGGCTACAGGGTAATGCTAAAAGACCAAGTCTACAATTTTTACCGTATTTTACCAATTTTACTGAGTTTTTATATTACGGTAATTTTACAACACTAGTATTCCCCCATTTTTTTCAGGGCCTCGTCATACAGGATGGATGATCGTAAAAACTTTGAAGAGGACCTATTCAATCGGAAATTTATAGATATACCACTCATTGTAGGTCAAAATTGACCGGAGGGCAACCTGATTTCCAATGCACCCCCAAACAACTCCACAGTCCCGCATGGAACTGAATAAAAATTTCAAGAGAGTAACTTTGACAAAATCAGTCTAAGAATCCCCAAATTGTGCATCCAAAGTGACATTATATGTGTAATCGATGTTGATACTAGCTCTCTTCAGGTACTTACAGGGTAACTGAACTGTGAGTCCAAGCAAATTCAGTCCACCCCCCCCCTTGCATACAAGTCCAGTCGACATTGTCCGTCATGAGTCAACCCAAAAATCTCGATCATCATTTAGTTTTATGACTATCTACCTTAGTTCTGCCCTAGGATGAATGAAACACTATCTATCAACAAGTGAAAATGGCATACTTTTTAAAACAATCCTAAAAATGCTTATGCCAGCTTAGCCTTGGCATTTTCTCCAATTAGCCATGGCTTGATGCCAGCAATTTGATTTTAATTAGTGACTTTCAGTTACTTACAGGGTAACTGAACTGAAGGACAACCCGCCTTCTTGAATTGTTGACTCTTTTAGTGTTTATTCATTTCAGCACCATGTGGTGGGTACTCGATTTTATCTAGATCAATTTAATGCATCAAAACACTTTGTTAGTTACATGTCTTAAACTGTTTTCTATTGTTATTTGTGACGTTCATGTCAATTTTTTGTATCTTTTATTCCGTCCTGTTTCTCTTTATCTATTTTTTTTAGAGTTATATTGGTTTTCATTTCATAGTGACAAGTAGTTTGCTTTATGATAAATATCTAACAAAGAGATAGAATAAACAATGGCGTATAATAAATCAAACTTAAAACAAACAGATAATACTATGAATGATTAAATGAAGCCTAAAAAAACTAAAAGTAAAACGAAAGAAGTCAAACTGAAAACAAACAGAAATTACGAATCGAGTCCAAAATACGAGTCAGGCGGTTACTCCCCTTCCCCGTCAAAAAAGTTAGATTTACACTTTACTGAGAACTAAACAAATTGATTCAAAAACTGCCAATTGAAAATTTAGTGTTTTGTTAGTTGTCAACTTAAATGAACTGGAATTTAAAGGAAAAAGTAGTGACGAAAATAATCCTCATTCAAAAGTGATAATACTAAATTCATAGTTACAAATATATGTATTTTTAGAGGTCGCTCTTATGTTTTTTTGCTTTTCTAGAACTCAATTGGTAGTTTGGCTTTTTAGAATATTATGACAAAATGATATATATATATTCAAAATATATCTACTCTGCATTAAACTGCACATGAAAACCAAGAGTTGAAAACCTTTTGTGGTTGGTAGTATTTTTTCCGGCACTGGCTTTAGGGTGAGAGAAATCTGTTCAGGACTGACATTCGGGCATATCGATGTTTCTGGTGGTGATTCTTAATATGCATTAGATGTATCCTTGGTTGGGACAGATCCTTGTTTTCAGGAGGATTGAAACTTGGAGTAGCTAGTTTTGCATGATAAGAGACATACGAACTCAGCAATTCGTCATCAGTAAAAATGTTATGGTTGAAGGAATAGACTCCAAAACTCTAGAGCCAGACTGAATATTTTGTGGCATGAAAGCCTATGAAAAAACACTACCAAGCAGTTAGGTAGTATTGTCAATATTGATCAGCGTACCAGGATGGTTAGGCATCCACGTATCAGCAGCTCTATTGTAGCTTTAAGTGGTCCAGAGACAGATCTTTCCAGGGGCTGAAGCTTGTGACTTGTAAGTGATGGGGAACCTAAGGATTACAACCTCATTTGTTTTAATATATTCCAGTGTTTTTAAACTAATATGGATCACATGGTTGTCCAAAATCAATATGGTTTTTGAGGCAAGACTGCATTGTGTGTGCTTTTGAGTGTTTTAGAAATTCAGTATAGTTTTCAACAGTCATTCATCTGCCTATGTAAGCAGCACCTATGATGCTAGTAGGCACCAGAGACCCTTGTGTTTTTTTAAGTGAACACATGTAAAGACCATAAAAGGGGGAATGACTACACATGTAACACTAACACCAAAGCATAATGTTACAAGTTCATCCCTCTTAGCTGATGTTAGTTGACCAACTTGCTTAGCTGCTTTTGGAGCAATCCCTTTCTTAGGATTTTGCACAGTCATAAAGCCAGTTTTGTCAACGTTCCATGTAGCATGGGCTTCAAAATTCCCCTTTTCTAGCACAGCTGAGTAAGTGTAAAAAAAACTCATTGACTGCCATTTATTGATCACTGTAACCTGAGAGGTGATTGTAGCCTGAGGAGCTTGGTTAGACTCACCTGGGTTTCTCTTCAAGAATAAAGTTAGCTAATCTGTAACTGCAGTTTTATTATTTTCCAAGCTGTTTAGAATCTTTTTCTTGTTCATTTTTGCAAACTAATTGGTCAGAATATGACACTGTTTTGGACTGAGTCGGCAGTGCAGCTTTTACAAGATAATTAGTTAAATTATTTTCTCCAATAGCACTTAATTTTTTTTTATGCCTAAATACCTCTGATTCCTTGCTCTCAAGTTCATTAAAGGACACTTATTTCCACAGTTCTGTCTATCTTATCAGGCTTGCTCAAGGAATATTGAGTTACTTTGATGTTTTCTTCTTGGAAACACCATTGTTAATCATTATCGAAGCTTCTTTAATTGTCTACCTGTCTGTTAAGCCCTGATTGACTTTCTTAAGACAAGTTCCTACTATCTGAAACAGAATTAGCTATTATAATCTGGGTGCAGAGAAGATTTTTCAGCAAATAAGCCATCGTGGACACCCCTGTCCATATTACACCCTGGTCATTGCTGTCTATATCGCCCTTAAATCAGTACAATAAGGAAGTTCAAATTGCAATTATCCAATCCATAGCCTAAGTAACACTCTCTTGAACTTAGCTTAAACACTATCTGTAGCTAAATAATACTTGCTGATATTTTAATTCAGTGAAAACCAAGAAATTTACTTTTACCTTTGCAAGTTTATTCTCGTAAAAATAAATGTGTAATTTAAGCAACTAAATCATTAGCCATGTGTCTCTTCCATTAATACTACCTATTTTGGCTAAAATGAATTTTAACCCGGAGTTACCTGGAGTGCATGGGAATTGAATGCCCATATTAACCAATTGTCCATTTTGCCCTGGTATTCCCTACCTATTTGTTGTACTTTTTTCTGCATATATATTCATTTTTACAGGTTCATCAAGGCAAAAAAAATTGCAAGCCACTTGTTTTTGTTATTTGCAGATTCGTTTCATCCTAAGACCAAACCTTAAATCCATGAAAAGTACTTTAATAATAATTCCAACTGTTAGCCACCTTACCAATGGGGAATCTCCATGTATCCAGTACAACCTTGACATCCCTAGCTATGCATGCATTATGGCAGATGGTGAATTGAACTCAAAATTGACAGTTTACAAAGAACACCTTTTTGATTTGGATGGCTTGCTCAAGGAATATTGAGTTACTTTGATGTTTTCTTCTTGGAAACACCATTGTTAATCATTATCGAAGCTTCTTTAATTGTCTACCTGTCTGTTAAGCCCCTGATTGACTTTCTTAAGACAAGTTCCTACTATCTGAAACAGAATTAGCTATTATAATCTGGGTGCAGAGAAGATTTTTCAGCAAATAAGGCATCGTGGACACCCCTGTCCATATTACACCCTGGTCATTGCTGTCTATATCGCCCTTAAATCAGTACAATAAGGAAGTTCAAATTGCAATTATCCAATCCATAGCCTAAGTAACACTCTCTTGAACTTAGCTTAAACACTATCTGTAGCTAAATAATACTTGCTGATATTTTAATTCAGTGAAAACCAAGAAATTTACTTTTACCTTTGCAAGTTTATTCTCGTAAAAATAAATGTGTAATTTAAGCAACTAAATCATTAGCCATGTGTCTCTTCCATTAATACTACCTATTTTGGCTAAAATGAATTTTAACCCGGAGTTACCTGGAGTGCATGGGAATTGAATGCCCATATTAACCAATTGTCCATTTTGCCCTGGTATTCCCTACCTATTTGTTGTACTTTTTTCTGCATATATATTCATTTTTACAGGTTCATCAAGGCAAAAAAAATTGCAAGCCACTTGTTTTTGTTATTTGCAGATTCGTTTCATCCTAAGACCAAACCTTAAATCCATGAAAAGTACTTTAATAATAATTCCAACTGTTAGCCACCTTACCAATGGGGAATCTCCATGTATCCAGTACAACCTTGACATCCCTAGCTATGCATGCATTATGGCAGATGGTGAATTGAACTCAAAATTGACAGTTTACAAAGAACACCTTTTTGATTTTGGATGGCTAATGTACTTTGGCCTGTAGGTTCTATCTCTTACATGCTGGATGTTAAAGATACATTTTTACTTCAATGAGTTTTATTCATTTTTCTGGAAAGATTATTCTGATATTCTGATAAGTTTAAATATACATTTTCAAGGACAAACATTTCACTTCCCTTCAAACAATGTAAAAGATTTGTCCTTAAATAAATAAATCTTCTACAATTTTAAAAATTTCTTGTGAACTAAGGTAAATCTCTGAAAGCCACTCTTACCTTTGGAAAAGGTACAGAAGTAGACATGGTTTGACCATCCATCATCTGGGGGCAGCAACTTTCCTTCACTGGCCCTTAGTCCTCTCATAGCACCTGATTCTGGAGATTCGTACCTCAATCCAATAGCATCTGGAAACTGAGCTGTCAGAGTAGCTAGACACAGAGAATTATCATCTTCTGTTGGTAATTCCACAGTTTCATCAGAATCAGGACTTCTGACCAGTATGTAAGTCATTTTTGTGTAAGAAATTGAAGCTAAAAGTATAAGCTTTTAAAAATGCAAAACAGGAGGAAAATAAATGACATCCTCTTCAAGCGTGTCAACATTCTAAAGGAATCATACAAGCTACAGCCCCTACTTCAAATTCTTTTTTTTTAAGCTTTATCTACACCAGTTGCAATGTCATGGTTGCAGCAGCAGCTGCATCATGGTTGCAGCAGCAGCTGCAACCTAGTAAAGAGCAAACCACAGCCCAAAGTAATCAGAAGTTGAAAAACACATTTTCAAAAAAAACTGTTATTGAGAAAAAATTGCCACCTGACACTGAATCAGGAATGGTCTATTGTTTTGGTTGATCTTAGAAGTAAAAGTTTATTGTGAAAAGAAATTTATGGTGATTTCGAAAAAGAGCCTGAAACCCCTTAAAAATGGCGTCAAATCAAAATAGAAAGTGCACCATTGGAATCAAAATGGTCAAAACCTTGCACATGTACTTATCTGTGTTTTTACAAAAATTTTTTAGTAGGCCCTACTGAATAAATTTTAAGCCACCATATTCTATCACCACAAACAAGGCACTACTTCCATCCATTCGTTCCCAGGTACTTCGGGTTATGGAAGCATCGAATTACGTGACTCTAGTGTAAACCAGTGTTTTAGTTCTAACTTATGTCCCCCCAAATTCCAACTTAATAATATCCCCATGATTTGTCTGCTGTCCTCCTTTTCTCTCAAGCCTGGTCCAGCCCCGGCTTTTAATCCTGCTTCTCAAACGAATCCCAGCCTTCATCCCAAAAAAGATGCCTCTCCTCACCCAGATCCACGTTCCTTCCACCCCTCACTGTCTCCCACAATTAACAAACAAAAAATTGCTCTCTTTAGTAACCGTTTTACTTTCCCAAAGTTGCTAGTTACGAACGCCAAAAGCCTGAATTTCGACAAATTGATCAAGCTAGAGGCCCTCTGTCAGGTACACAAAATTGATGTAATTACCATAACTGAGGTCCAAGCACAGAACCCTGATTTATTGAAAATTAATAACCACTCCCAATTCATAAAACTTCGTCCTCATGATCACCCCCTAGGTAAAAAGGGAGGTGGAATACTATTATTTGTAAATAATTATCTCTTTCCTAAATTAATTCATGTTCCCAAACTTTCAGATTATGAGAAATCATTTGGGTAAGTGTAAGACCCAAAGTTTTACCACGCCCCTTGAATTTGATTGTGTTTTGCTGCTTCTATTATTCCCCAAATCAAAACGCTGCACAAAGACAGCAATTCTACCAACAACTGCATAGTAGTGCCGACTTTGTCCTATGCAAATTCCCAAACGCCGGTATTTTCTTAGTAGGTGATGCTAATGATCTAAAGTTCAATTCCCTTTGTAGTTCCCTAAACTTAAAACAAATAGTAAAAATACCAACAACAGAAGGAAATTCTACCTTTGATTTGATTTGCACCAATATGCAGGATTTCTATGCCCCTCCTGTCCCCTTGCCCCCGTTAGGAGGAAGTTACCATTTTTGTTTATTAACGAAGCCTCTCAACAGCTTTGATCATACTTTTTCTGTTACTCAGTTCTCTTATCGCCCAATTTCCAATGATGGCCTTTACACATTTGGATCTTGGATTACCAATGAAAACTGGCTAGCTCTCAAAGGAAAAAATGACATTAATTTTAAAGTCTCTGAATTCCAAAATCTGATTAAAACTAAATACATAAATTCCTTCCTTGTGAAAAAAGTAAAAACATGTTCTAATGACAAACCATACATTACTAGCCAATTGAAAAAATTAATTAGAATTAAATGGAATCTACTAAAAGTGGTAAAACATCTGAAGCAAACTCACTGCATAAACATATAAAAAAAGAAATACGTAAATCTGCTTCTTCATATTACAAATGCAAAGTCCAGGATTTATTTTCTACAAAGCCAAAACAATGGTATAATAGAATAAAGAAAATTTGTGGGAAAACACATAATAATATAGATTTCCATTTCCAAGAAGACCCTTCAGTTACAGCCAATGATCTGAACAGGTTTCTTTCTTCCATAGTTCAGAACCTCCCTCCCCTTTCTTTTGACACTCCTTATGATTTGTGCTCTCTCAATTTTCCCATTATTTCGCCCTCAGATGTGGAGGCAAAAATTAAGAACAATAAAAGTGTAGTATATGTCCACTAGACATCCAGATTGTACTAATTAAAGCCTTTGCCGACAATCTCTCAGAGCCTTTGTCCTTACTTTTTAATGAAATTACCTCTACTGGTAAACTTCCAAATATTGGAAATTAGGTTTTATTACTCCCATAAAAAGAAAGGTAACAATCAAGATTTTGATGGTGTCCATCCCATTACTCTTACTCCAGTTTTTTCAAAGTTATATGAAAGCTTTTTAGCTGAGTGGTTGAAAGTAAAGATAATCCCAAATGTTGACCAAAGACAATTTGGAAATCTATGCTCTACATCTACTACCCACTATCTTGTTCACCTTATGGACACAATATGTATCACACTCGAAAAACCCAATACCTGGCTCAATGTTATTGCTGTTGACTTGCAAAAAGCTTTTGATTTAATCAAACACAATATACTATGAATGATTGCTTCTTTCCTCTCTAATAGAACGTAAGTCGTGAAATACCTGAATGTATATTCTGATCCCCTTCCAATTTATAATGGTGTGTCCCAAGGAACCCTCTTAGGTCCAACTTTATTTCTTACAATGATAAACAACCTTGGTGTTTATTTTCCGGATAGATGGAAATTCGTTGATGATCTAACTGTCTTAGAGACATGTTTCAAAAATTCAAAAAGCAACCCAATGGACATCTTGGATCAATATCAGCCAAAGCTCTTACTGATGATATGAAAGTCAACCCTTTAAAGTCAACTGTTCTTGCTATTAATTTCCTTAAAACTCCTCATTCTTTCTCCTGTCCAATCCTTCCTGAAATGTCTGTTACCACTATGAAATTACTGGGCGTTACCATCTCAAGTGACTTAAAACGGGATTGTCATATTAATAACATCTTAAAACGTGCAAATGCTGCATTTTCCCTCCTTAAACTCCTTAAAAAATTTAAATACCCTAAATGGAATTGTTTGAAGATTTTCCTGTAATTTGTACGCTCAACCTTGAGTACGCCTGTCCTGTTTGGAATCCTGGCATTTCCATTAAATTGTCGGACAGAATAGAGGCAGTCCAAAAAAGATGCCTTAGAATTATCTTCAATGAGGGTAAAGTACCTTATATTTCCCTTCTTAGGAGAGCTAATCTTGTCACCCTTAAGGAAAGGAGAGCAAAAATTACCTTGCGTTTTGCTAACAATGCCCTTCATAACCCTCGAACAACTCCCATTTTCCCTGGTCAATATTCACCCCTTCGACCCGCCTCCCGCGTTCTGTGTCAACAAAAATCCCCCTTCTTGCCCCAATATGAGTTTGCACTAAAAGATATAGAAGAGCTTTATCCCTTACATAGTTGACATTTTCAACCAGTGAATCTCTGCAGCCTCCCCCCCCCTCAATCACTTTTACCTCATAGTTATTAATTTTGCAAATTTGGGGGTTTTATTTATGTTTTTTAGTCACTAACTAACTTATGTTTTTTTAATTTTACTTTATCCCCTTGTTAATTTTACGAGTTTTCGTTTTTTCGGCATTTTTGCTGACTTGACATTGGCCTTCTAATTTTATGAGTTTAATTTGTTCGTTTTTTTAACATTTTTACGTATTTGACATAGCCCCTTTTATAATTTTCTGTTGTTGTTTTATTGTTTGTTTTTGTTTTTCTTTTTTCACTTTATTTGACGCTAAAGTGCGAATGCGGCCCTTTTGGACTTGTGATAGCTGTTTTTCAGCAATAAATATTATCTTATCTTACATCCTTGTCTGAGAATATTTTCTATCCCATAAGTTGCAAAAAAATAATTACCAAGTTAGGCCCCAAATGCAGACAACCAGGCTATCAAGCATAGAAACTTTATCAATCTATCTGGTCATCTACTAGGAGCCAGTGTTAATGGGTTAAAAAATCGTTCATGCCAAATATGGAAGGAAAGATGAAATTAAGAACCTGAAAACACCAAATTTGGCCTGTATATCCAATCAAGGTACTTTCAGTCACTTGCACAAAACCATCCTTACTTGTGGAAAGCTACACTTCTCTACTTTTACCTGCTAATGTGATGAAACTTGGATTTATTAACCTTCTGCAATCTGCTCATCAAGACTGGTGCAGCCAACCACTTCACTAGTACCCATTGTAATACTACTACTACTACTACTAACAACTCATGGCAGCACCAAGCTGCCTGAGGCTAACACAGCTATGCTTGCTATTCCTCCATTAGTGTGCAAGATTTACTGGTATGTTTCAAAACTTACTCTTATACCAAATAAGTTACCAGTAACATTGGTAAGTCCCTTTAAGTTATCACATATGTGGTAAGTTTCAAATACTCATGAATTTTAAAGAAAATATTTTCTCTTCTCTGACAGATTGATAAGAAAAAATACTATTTTTAACTTAAATTACCTTAAATTGCAGCTAGGAGCAATCTAAGGATTTCTCCTTGTAGAGCTCTGAAATGATGAAGAGTTTTATGCAGATTCGCTGACGACCAGGTGCTGTTGCATCTATGGTAGCATCCCAAATAAGTTTACACTCTCTGAAAGGACCACTCAGCATCTAGCCTTTGTTTAAAAACATCCATGGATTCAGCAGTAACTGTTTCATTAGATAATTTGTTGTAAACGCTTATGAACACTTGTAAACGCTTATGAACACTTGTGAACGCTTATGAACACTTGTACACGCTTATGAACTCTTGTAAACGCTTATAAACACTTGTACACGCTTATGAACACCCTCTAGTTTTTGAATTGGTACCAACAGTAGGGAATAAGGATGAAAGAATATTAGCCCTCAATAACTTAAAGGTTAAAATGGCATCCCCTCTATTTCTCCTGTTAACAAGTGTAGGGGGACTCAGCTTTGACAGTCTTACAGGGTAGGAAAGCTGTTGCATGGCAGATATCACTTTAGTAGCATGTCTCTGCACATCTTCAGGAACTTGTATGTCTTTTTTAAAATAAGGAGAGGCAAGACATTCCAACTTCAAAGCTTAGGATGCAGAAGTCCCTTATAAAGAAGACTGATGACTTATGGGGAACAAGAGGAAATAGTACGCTTAATCAATCCCAAGGTCAAACTAGCCCCAGCAGTAGACTTCTTAGCATGAGTGCTGAATTTTAGTTCATTGTCAATGGTGACACCAAGATCTTGTACATTATTTACAGAGGAGAGTAGGTGGCCTAAGAAAAAATAAGAGCAGCAAGGATTCAGTTTGCCAAAGTGAATGATATTGCACTTGGCAACATTGAATTCAAGAAGCCAAGCCTCAGCCCATTGACCTATCAATATAAGATCATTTTGTAGCAGGGAATGACCTTCACAGGACAAAGCTGTTCCAAGAAACTTCATGTCATCTGCATAAAGAGTTGATTTACTGCTGATAATGGAAGGAGCATCATTAATGAAGATATTAAATAGTGTAGGAACCAAGAAACTTCCCTGAGAGACCCCACTCATTTCCTACTTCATTTACACAGGGAAAACAAATTATAAAAAATTGCACTTTAGGCTATGTCTGGCAGATCATCTTCCCCCAGACCATCTCCATAATCACATGGCAGCAAACTATTGACAGAAAGACGAGATGGTGAACATCCCTTCCAGCCTTTCATTTTGATTTCCAGGTATTTTTGAAGCTGCATGGCAATGCTCATTTTTTTTCACCATTGAGTGACAGATGGACCATTAGAATTATGTTCACTATTTCATGCTTGATGTGGTTTCTATGGTGGGTCTGAACTAGTGCATAACCTGACCAGAGTCTGTTGCAGGAGGCTACAGTAACACAAATTGTTGAGATTTTTACAGCCACTCCTGTAAGCACCAACTTTGCAAAAAAAAGCCTTCCAACAAGCTTCTGACAGCTGACAATTTGAAAGCTTTTGTAGTCTCAAAGTACAATGATTTTGAAAATTGGCCACTTTTGGAGATGTAGCTACTGAGTTCTGTGTTCAAGACCCCAACAAATTCAGCTTCAGATCTCTTATGAAATGAATCCCCATCCTTCCAAAATTGGTAGAAAATTTGGCAAGCTCATAGATTTGACTTACTGCACCCATAAACTCATCCTATGGCAGTGAGTTTGCACCAAAAAGCAGATCAAGTAGACTAGCTGCAGCTAGGGTGGGATCATATGCAAATATCCTCCTATTTTCTAGGTATTTGTGGATTTTCCTTTCCCTGACTTTGATACTGACAAAAACGGTAAAGTCTCCTGGAAATGCTGCTGTAGCAAATTGAAGCATGAGATGACCCGCTAAGCAACAGCTTCCTCTCCTTCAAAGAGTGAGCTTCCTCTCCTTCAAAGAGTGAGCTTCCTCTCCTTCAAAGAGTGAGCTTCCTCTCCTTCACACCTTCTATTGATTGACATAGACCATAAAGGTTCCCACAACTCTTTCATGAAGCACATAGATTGGTAGGACTGGAATATTTTTTTTATTATTAGGCCTTGCTACCTGCATTATAGCCAGATAGAGATTTCACTGATTATTTACTCTATAGTTAAATATAGCCAGTCAGTAAATTTGAGTCAAAAGTAAAAAACTCCAAATTAAATTGACCTGTGCTATGAATATCTTATATATTCAGAGTGAATGACTCATTGCATATCCCCCCCCCCCCTTTTTTCTACTCAGGCAGAAAATGACAAAAAGATAGTTTGACAGAGCAATATCAGCATTAGCTCAAAGGGGTATGACTCATTCATTGAATCTGATGAGTGAAATTTTTTTACAATAGATTTGCAGCTCTCTTAGGGATGGATTTGTTTCAATTGAGAACATTTTGTTAATCACAAACTTAAAATTACCACTTATGAAACTTACCAGTAAGTTTAACCTAAAACTTACCATTACAGAGTAAGTTACCCAGTGGTAACTTATGTCTTGCACACTATCCTCCATCCCAATCTATTCAAAGCCTCACTCTTTACACCCTCCCAGGAAGTTTCTATTTCATTATATCTTTCTTTATGACATCATCCCACGCCAACTAAGGACAACCTGTTTTCTGTCTAGCTCTGGATGGTTGGTTGAAAAGAACAATCTGTCATCCTTCATCCGCAGAATGTGCCCTAGCCATCTAAATCTTTCTCTCATTATAGCCCTAGAAAGCAGTATTACACCACCCTTTTGTACAGCCTACTGTTTGAAATATGGTCAGCCAGGTATCCCTAACAATCCATTGGCAATTTCTCTAGAAAACATCTAATAAATCTTCACCCATTTTTCAGGGTGCTCATGCTTCAGAGCCATAGTTGACCACTGTCTTCTTCTCTTCTTCTTCTAATTCACAGCAGGCATTCTTCTTCTTTCTTCTTCAATATTCTTCTTCTTCTTCTATTTAACAACAGGTGGGCTTTTCAGTAATACTATTTAGCCCTTTTCCTTTTGCTTCACTCTGTGGGCTACTGGCTTGATTGCCTCATATTTATTAGATATTTTCAGATATCTTTCAGTAGATCTTTCGACTCTAGGAGTTCAATTATGAGATGATAGATGTCGATTTCTATGCTCTGTGTGCAGGTATAGTTGGCTAGGCTCTTGGCTGATAGTGAGATTTTGTGGTGTTTGAAGCATTTTAACAGTTTACAAAGCAAGGTATGTTGTGCAGACATCAGCATATTACATTCAAATAGGCAATGGTCAATTGTTTCATTATTCATATTACAATGCCTGCAAAGAGGGGACAGGGGAATTGAACCACTTGAATTAGAAAACTTATACGAGAATGCAAGAAAATTTAGTCCATTTGTTCCAGAACGAATTCTATGATAAATTTTAGAAAAATACTTATTGGGAAAGGGGGAAAGCTTAGGATTAAGCTTATTAAAATTAATATCAGATATCCTCCATCGATAAATATCTCTAATCGGGATTGGTCTCCCACTTGGCTGGTCAATATTTATAGCATTTTTTGCTATTTCATCAACCTGATGATTACAACTTATGCCAGAGTGGCTAGGAATATACTGAAAATAAGTTCTTATGCCGCTTGACGCAAGATTATCTATAATACTGAGACAAAGATAAGTGTCAATGTCCAACTTATACTGAGGAGCTGAGGCCAGCACCTCAAGGCTTGATAAAGAGTCAGAATATACAATAATATTATTTGAATTTGCAATCAAAGGTTGGTTTTCCTTAAGGTGTTCTAATGGCATGATTATGGCATTTAACTCAGCAGACATTATAGATAAATTATTATATAATCTCTCGCCCATTGCAATTTTCAGGTGAGGAAGGAAAGCACCACTTGCTACCTTCTCATTCATTTATGACCCATCAACAAATATTCGGAAGTGGTTTTTATAGGTAATTGTATTAAGTTCGGCAAATTTTTTCTGGACAAAAGCAATGGGGGTTAAATCTTTATTCCACTTTGAGAAATCAGTATTTATTATGGGAATTGACCAATTCCATGGAGGGGATTGGGGGAAAGTAGGTGCAACAGACTTTGCTGGTATGGGGAACTTCTTCTGAATATTGGCATACTCATCTGCAATGCCTCTATACATGGCTGGATTTCTTAACCAATTATGTAGGGTGTGTGAGCTATTTGATTCAATTTTTGTAAGATGTTTTGTAAAGAGAAAGCTACGTCTCTCCCTTATTGTTGTTAATCCACTCTCCATAAGCAGAAACTTGGTGCTTGTGGGTTTCCTAAGACCAAATATGAGACGTATTATATCATTTTGTGTTGTTTCAATTTTTTGCATCTGGGTCTTTGCACATGCACCATAGACAATGAGCCCATAGTCAATATGGGGTCTTATATGTGATTTATAAAAACTGGAGTAAGGTTTTCTCCTTACATCCCCAGGGTGTGGAAAGAAGTCTTTTTATTATATTTGTTTTCCTATAGCATTTTTTTATTGTGTTTGAAATGTGGAGGTGGAAATTAAGTTTTTGGTGAAGCATGAGACCTAGGTAATTAATATGACTATCTTCTGGAATAGTTGTTTTATTTAGTTAGTTTTGCATTAACATGGTTTCGCTTTCGGTGAAATTGGATTATTTTTGACTTTGTAGGTGCAATGGGTAAATCTGAATGTTGAGAGAATTTTTCAAATTGGAAAAGTGACTTTTGCAGATTTGACTGTGCTATCTCAAAGGTGTTGCCAGATGACCATAGCACCAGATCGTCAGCATATTGTAGATTCGTGTGGGGTAGGTTCATGTCCCAGAGATATAGGGCAAAGAGGAGGCAACTGAAGACTGCTCCCTGAGGTAGGCCTTTGGTTATTGTCTTTTGGGGTGAAGAGGCTGAACCAACACAAACAATGAAACTTCGCACTTCTATGAAGGACTTTATAAAAGATACTAGCTTTGGGGGTAGTCCAAGGTTTGCAAGTTTGTTTAAAAGGATTTGGTGGCTCACATTGTCATATGCCCCTTCAAAATCTAGGAAAGCTGCAACTAGGACATTATTTTTTGAGAATGATTCATTTATTGCATTTGTTAGCAAAATGAAAGCATCTGTTGAGGAGTGGTGTTTCCTGAATCCAGTTTGAGTGTGAGAGATCATATTATTTTTTTTCAACAAACCAGGAGTCTGTAATATATCATTTTCTCCATTATTTTCCCCATCACAGGAGGAGTAATCATTATGGGCCTATAGGACTCAGGTTATCTTTGGGTTTATTTTTCTTTAGGATTGGTAAGAGGGACGAACATTTCCATATATTGGGGAACATAGAAGATGCCCAAGCGTGATTATAACAATTTAGCAGTTCTTGTTTGTATGAAGGGGTGAGATTCTTTATCCATGTAGGGTGTATATTGTCATAGCTGCCGCTAGTTTTGGTCCTAATATGATGTATTGCATTATTCATTTCCTGGATTGAAAATGGACTAATTATATACTCGGATCCTGGGCGTGGTTGGTAACTTGGGTTCATAGGAATTGGGGACATTTTGCTTCGATTATTTGATGTTAGCTTATTAACAAAAAGAGTTGCAAATAGCTTAGCTTTTTCATTATCATTGTCATAATGGGTATTATTATGTATAAGCTCATACAGGAGTGGGTTGGGGGAAGTCTTTTCCCCACAGATGTGGCTTAGGACTTTATGTATAATTGGCTCATGTGTTTCTCTGGAGAGATTATTTGCAAAATTATTCCAGTATTTATATTTAGCATCTATTATAGTCCTTTTTAGATTAGATTCTGCTTGTAATTTTTTTAAATATGTGGTAGGTGATGGCTTTTTTTTATGAATTCTGTCCTAGCTGCCTTTTTTGTTCTCCATTTGTTTTGGCACTCATTTGTCCACCATGCTTTAGGAATGTGTTTAGGGAAGGTTTTCTTGGGTGTTGTCCTGGGGATAGCATGATTATCTGTATTTATGAGTAAAGATGTCAAGACTTCAGCATGTGTGTCAACTGTTGTGTTTGAAATGCATGAATTTTGGGTGAAACTTGTAATTTTATTATTTAGCTTATTTTGGAACATAGACCAATTTGCTTTAGTGTTGATATATTTGAAGGTATGCGATAGAGTTTCAGCAGGTTCATTTAGGGAGCAAACTATACCAAAGTGGTCAGTACATAGACTATCAATTTTATTTATATAAATTATATTCAAAATATCTAATGACACAATTTGTAGGTCAATTGTGGAGAATCTGCCACTTTTGGGGTTGAAATATGTATTCAGGTTTGGAGGGGTAGCAACAGCTAATTCATTATTATTTGATGTCACATGCTCAATCAATTTATCAGCTTTATTTGCTGGTTTATTCCCCCACAAAAGGCTGTGGGCATTGAAATCTCCACAAATAATGATATTTTTTAACATATTAGAATTATTTATATAATTAAAGAAATCCATGGCATCTGCGGTTTGGCCATTAGTGTTATAAAAGCTTATTATGTAGGTTTTTGTATTATTCAGCCAAACACTGATACCAATTGCATCAACATCATTTGCAAAATCTGGAAAATTGATGCCAAAGAATTTTATATTATTTTTAACTAATAAAGCTACTCCACCTCCTTTTCTCTCTGAAGATCTATCCTTTCTCAGTATAGTATATCCCAGAGACTTAATTTGTTGATTTTGGGTTAAATGAGTTTCCTGGAGGCAAGCAATATTAATGGAATTATTATTCATAAAATATATTAGTTCATTTAGCTTATTTTCTGTGAGTGATCTTATGTTCCACTGGAGTATTGATATGTGTTGTGTTGTTGATTTATTTTTCATATGACTGTGTATCAATGTTCAGCTTTGTTAAAAGTAAAGCAAGATCTTTTTTTGCTTGAATGAGCATATCATCAGGGATGTAGATTTTTGCCAATTCTGAAATGATTTTTGTTTTCTGTAGTTGATGTATGTTCATGGCCTGAACTGCATTACAATTTAGAATGAATAAGCATATATTTGGGGATTGCATGTTTTGTTGTGCATCCTGTTTGTCAGTTAAGGGATTAATTCCTGGTAGTCTTTCTGGTTTGTTTCTTCTTGGGAGGGGGGGGGCAGGCTGACCTCATCTAACCGGACAAGGAGGCTTGTTGACTTGGTGATTCCTTCTGATAGGTATGTGAGCTAGGGGCTTAGAGGATGGTGTTTTATATGGGGTACTTGATGCATTGGGGGCGTTTGACTTGGGGGTTTTGGTTGGTTTCATTACGGGCTTTATTTGGTATTGTTGGGCAGCATTTGCTTCCATTGCTGCAAAGGGGTATGGGATGGCCTTCTCTGTTGCTATTTGGAGTGTTAGTGATCTTTTCTTATATGCAGGGCATAGTGATTTATTGGTAGATTCATGTGGGCCTTTGCAATTGATACATGTAGGCTGAGCATTGTTGCAAGTAGTCAACTCTTTAGGATGGAATGCTTTACAATTACTACACTCTAGAAGAATTTCATTGCATTTGTTTGTTGTGTGTCCCAGTTTGAGGACACTTCTGACACTGGATAGGCTTTGGTTTGTATTCCTTGTGTGGTTTCATTTGCCCAAATAGGAATAACTTTTCTGGGATATTAATTTTTTCCTTCAGTGTAAATAAGAAGGATCTACTTGTTTTTAGGCCATTAGAGTTAGGTTTACCAAGTTGGGTAACATCTTCAACTAGGATTGTGTTTCCAGCCCTATCTGAGAGCCCTTCTTTTAACTCCTGAATGGGTATTTCTGGGGGAACATTATAAACTACTATTTTTGTTGGGGATTGTTTTGGGTTCCATTTAGATGCATTAATTGGGGTATTCAGAAGGGATTTTAGGTTGATTATTGTGTCTTCTGATTTTTGATCTTGGACAGCTATTAGCAGAGATCCATCACGGTGAATATTAAGAGAGAACATTGATTTTAGCAATTTGAAAATTGCAACTCTTATTGCACTAATCTTTTTTATTTCAAAGGGGGTAATAGGAGAAATTTTAAGGTAAATTCCTAAGTTTTGGGAGGGAGGATCTTGGGTAGGGAGAGGGGAAATGCTTTTGATTGGGGATTTTTTTCCTTTTTTTAGAGCTTCTAGAAGGACCTCTTAAACCCATTATCATCATTTATAGTGACATTGGCCCCTACACTGATCATTGTCCTATTCTCAGTATTGGAGCTATCATGTGAACTTTGTGATAGTGAGCTTGACCAGCCAATATGGGTATCAGTTTCACTGGTATTTGGGGTGGGATCTGGGGGGTCTTTTTTTTGGAGGACTTCTAATCATTGCCTATTGGAAAAAGCTTTAAACTAAAACAAAACTAAGACAAGAAAGGATATTACAATGATAGCAAACCATCTGCACTCTGCTATGGGGAAAGTTTCAGGATCAAAAGAAACACCACAGTATGGCCCTGAGGAGGATTTGAGCACGATTGGTTTGGTACAACTACTGATTAATTGAGACAATAAATCACAAGAAATTTATTTTAAATTTCTTAAAATGTTGCTGCTGTTGTTGTTTGTTGCTGCTTTGATATATTCTTCTTCTTCTCTTCTTCTATTTAACAGCAGGCGGGCTTTTCAGTAAAACTATTTAGCCCTTTTCCTTTTGCTTCACTCTGTGGGCTACAGAGCTACTGGCTTGATTGCCTCATATTTATTAGATATATTCAGATATCTTTCAGCAGATCTTCTGACTCTAGGAGTTCAAATATAAGATGATAGATGTCGATTTCTATGCTCTGTGTGCAGGTATAGTTGGCTAGGCTCTTGGCTGATAGTGGGATTTTGTGGTGTTTGAAGCATTTTAACAGTTTACAAAGCAAGGTATGTTGTGCAGACGTCAGCATATTACATTCAAATAGGCAATGGTCAATTGTTTCATTATTCATATTACAATGCCTGCAAAGAGGGGACAGGGGAATTGAGCCACTTGAATTAGAAAGCTTATATGAGAATGCAAGGAAATTTAGTCCATTTGTTCCAGAACGAATTCTATGATAAATTTTAGAAAGATACTTATTGGGAAAGGGGGAAAGGATAGGATTAATCTTATTAAAATTAATATCTGATAGCCTCCATCGGTAAATATCTCTAATTGGGATTGGTCTCCCACTTGGCTGGTCAATATTTATAGCATTTTTTGCTATTTCATCAACCTGATGATTACCACTTATGCCAGAGTGGCTAGGAATGTACTGAAAGTAAGTTTTTATGCCACTTGAAGCAAGATTATCAATAATACTGAGACAATGATAAGTGTCAATGTCCAACTTATATTGAGGAGCTGAGGCCAGCAACTCAAGGCTTGATAAAGAGTCGGAATAGATGATAATATTATTCGAATTTTCAATCAAAGGTTGGTTTTGCTTAAGGTGTTCTAATGCCATGATTATGGCATTTAACTCAGCAGACATTATAGATAAATTATTAAATAATCTCTCGCCCATTGCAATTTTCAGGTGAGGAAGGAAAACACCACTTGCAACCTTGTCATCCATTTTTGACCCATCAACAAATATTTGGAAGTGATTTTTATAGGTAATTGTGTTAAGTTCTGCAAATTTTTTCTGGACAAAAGCAATGGGGGTTAAATCTTTATTCCATTTTGAAAATTCAGTATTTATTATGGGAAATGACCAATTCCATGGAGGGGATTGGGGGAAAGTAGGTGCAATAGACTTTGCTGGTACAGGGAACTTCTTTTGAATATTGGCATACTCATCTGCAATACCTCTATACATGGCTGGATTTCTTAACCAATTATGTAATGTGTGTGAGCTATTTGATTCAATTTTTGTAAGATGTTTTATCAAGAGAAAGCTACGTCTCTCCCTTATTGTTGTTAATCCACTCTCCATAAGCAAAACTTGGTGCTTGTGGGTTTCCTAAGACCAAATATGAGACGTATTATATCATTTTGTGTTGTTTCAATTTTTTGCATCTGGGTCTTTGCACATGCACCATAGACAATGAGCCCATAGTCAATATGGGGTCTTATATGTGATTTATAAAACTGGAGTAAGGTTTTCTCCTTACAACCCCAGGGTGTGGAAAGAAGTCTTTTTAGTATATTTGCTTTTCTATAACATTTTTTTATTGTGTTTGAAATGTGGAGGTGGAAATTAAGTTTTTGGTCAAGCATGAGACCTAGGTAATTAATATTATCTTCTGGAATAGTTGTTTTATTTAGAGTTAGTTTTGCATTAACATGGTTTCGCTTCCGGTGAAATTGGATTATTTTTGACTTGGTGGGTGCAATGGGTAAATCTGAATGTTGAGAGAATTTTTCAAACTGGAAAAGTGACTTTTGCAGATTTGACTGTGCTATCTGAAAGGTGTTGCCAGATGACCATAGCACCAGATCATCAGCATATTGTAGATTCGTGTGGGGTAGGTTCATGTCCCAGAGATATAGGGCAAAAAAGAGGCAACTGAGGACTGCTCCCTGAGGTAGGCCTTTGGATATTGTCTTTTGGGGTGAAGAGGCTGAACCAACACAAACAATGAAACTTCGCACTTCTATGAAGGATTTAATAAAGGATACTAGCTTAGGAGGTACTCCAAGGTTTGCAAGTTTATTTAAAAGGATTTGGTGGTTCACATTGTCATAAGCTCCTTCAAAATCTAGGAAAGCTGCCACTCGGATATTATTTTTTGAGAAAGATTCATTTATTGCATTTGTTAGCAAAATGAAAGCATCTGTTGAGGAGTGGTATTTCCTGAATCCAGTTTGAGTGTGTGGGATCATGTTATTTTTCTCAACAAACCAGAGGAGTCTGTGATAAATCATTTTCTCCATTATTTTCCCCATCACAGGTGTAATCATTATGGGCCTATAAGACTCAGGGTTATCTTTTGGTTTATTTTTCTTTAGGATTGGTAGGAGGGACGAACATTTCCATATATTGGGGAACCTAGAAGATGCCCAAGCGTGATTATAACAATTTAGCAGTTCTTGTTTGTATGAAGGTGTGCGATTCTTTATCCATATAGGGTGTATATTGTCATAGCTACTACTAGTTTTGGACCTAATATGATGTATTGCATTATTCAATTCCTGGATTGAAAATGGATTAGTTATGTACTCGGATCCTGGGCGTGGTTGGTAACTAGGGTTCATAGGAATTGTGGACAGCTTGCTTTGATTATTTGATGTTAGCTTATTAACAAAAAGAGTTGCAAATAGGTTAGCCTTTTCATTATCATTGTCATAATGGGTATTATTATGTATAAGCTCATACAGGAGTGGGTTGGGGAGAAGTCTTTTTCCCACATATGTGGCTTATGACTTTATGTATAATTGGCTCATTTGTTTCTCTGGAGAGATTATTTGCAAAATTATTCCAGTATTTATATTTAGCATCTATTATAGTCCTTTTTAGATTAGATTCTGCTTGTAATTTTTTTAAATATGTAGTAGGTGTTGGTTTTTTTTATGAATTCTGTCCTAGCTGCCTTTTTATCCTCCATTTATTTAGGCACTCATTTGTCCACCATGCTTTAGGAATTTGTTTAGGGAATGTTTTCTTAGGTGTTGTCCTGGGGATAGCATGATTAGCTGTATTTATTAGTAAAGATATCAATGCTTCAGCATGTGTGTCAACTGTTGTCTTAGAAATGCATGAACTTTGGGTGAAACTTGTAATTTCATCATTTAGCTTATTTTGGAAAATAGACCAATTTGCTTTAGTGTTGATATATTTGGATGTATGAGATACAGTTTCAGCAGGTTCATTTAGGGAGCAAACTATAGCAAAATGGTCTGTACATAGACTATCAATTTTATTTATGTAAATTTTGTTCAAAAATTTAAAGACACAATTTGTAGGTCAATTGTGGAGAAATTGCCACTTTTGGGGTTGAAATAAGTATTCAGGTTTGGAGGGGTAGCAACAACTAATTCATTATTATTTGAAGTCATATGCTCAATAAATTTACCAGCTTTATTTGCTGGTTTATTCCCCCACAAAAGGCTGTGGGCATTGAAATCTCCACAAATAATGATATTTTTTAACATATTAGAATTATTTATATAATTAAAGAAATCCTTGGCATCTGTAGTTTGGCCATTAGGGTTATAAAAGCTTATTATGTAGGTTTTTAATTATTCAGCCAAACACTTATACCAATTACATCAACATCATTTTCAAAATCTGGAAAATTGATGCCACAAAATTTTATATTATTATTAACTAATAAAGCTACACCACCTCCTTTTCTCTCTGAAGATCTATCCTTTCTCAGGATAGTATATCCCAGAGACTTAATTTGTTGATTTTGGGTTAAATGAGTTTCTTGGAGGCAAGCAATATTAATTGAATTATTATTCATAAATGATGTTAGTTCATTTAGCTTATTTTCTGTGAGTGATCTTACATTCCATTGGAGTATTGATAAATGTTGTGTTGTTGATTTATTCTTCATATGAATGTGTATCAATGTTCAGCTTTGTTAATAGTAAAGCAAGATCTTTTTTTGCTTGAATGAGCATATCATCTGGGATGTAAATTTTTGCCAATTCTGCAATAATTTTTGTTTTCTGTAGTTGATGTATGTTCATGGCCTGAACTGCATTACAGTTTAGAATGAATAAGCATATATTTGGGGATTGCATTTTTGGTAGTGCATCCTGTTTGTGGTTAATGGATTGATTCCTGGTAGTGCTTTCTGGTTTGTTTCTTCTTGGGAGGGAGGGGCCAGGCTGGCCTCATCTAACCGGACAAGGAGGCTTGTTGGCTTGGTGATTGCTTCTGATAGGGATTTGAGCTAGGGGGCTTAGAAGATGGTGTTTTATATGGGGTGCTTGATGCATTGGGGGCATTTGACTTGGGGGTTTTGGTTGGTTTCATTACAGGCTTTATTTGGTATTGTTGGGCAGCATTTGCTTCCATTGCTGCAAAGGGGTATGGGATTGGCCTTCTCTGTTGCTATTTGGAGTGATAGAGCTCTTTTCTTGTATGCAGGGCATAATGATTTATTTGTAGATTCATGTGGGCCTTTGCAATTGATGCATGTAGGCTGAGTGTTGTTGCAAGTTGTCAGCTCTTTAGGATGGAAAGATTTACAATTACTACACTCTTGGAGAATTTCATTGCATTTGTTTGTTGTGTGTCCCAGTTTGAAACACTTCTGACACTGAATAGGCTTAGGTTTGTATTCCTTGTGTGGTTTGATTTGCCCAAATAGGAATAATTTTTCTGGGATATCAATTTTATCCTTCAGTGTGAATAAGAAGGATCTACTAGTTTTTAGGCCATTAGAGTTGGGTTTTCCAAGTTGGGTAACATCCTCAACTGGGATTGTGTTTCCAGCCCTATCTGAAAGGCCTTCTTTTAACTCCTGAGTAGATATCTCAGGGGGAACATTATAAACTACTATTTTTGTTGGTGATTGTTTTGGGTTCCAATTAGATGCAATAATTGGGGTATTCAGAAGGGATTTAAGGTTAATTATTGTATCTGCTGATTTCTGATCTTCTACAGCTATTAGCAGAGATCCATCACGGTTAATGTTAAGAGAGAACATTGATTTTAGCAATTTAAAAATTGCAACTCTTATTGCAGTGATCATTTTTATTTCAAAGGGGGTAGTGGGAGTAATTTTAAGGTAAATTCCTAAGTTTTGGGAGGGAGGATCTTGGGCAGGGAGAGGGGAAATGCTTTTAATTGGGGAGATTTTTTTCCTTTTTTTAGAACTTCTAGAGAGGACCTCTTGAAACCCATTATCATCATTTATGGTGACATTAGCCCCTACACTTATCATTGTCCTATTCTCCGAATTGGAGCTATCATTTGAACCTTTGAGAAAGTGTGCTTGACCAGCCAAGATGGGTATCTTTCACTATGGCACATTCACTGGAATTTGATTTGGGATCTGGGGGGGACATTTTTTTTGGAGGACTTCTAAACATTGCCTATTGGAAAAAGCTTTAAACAGAGAAAACAAAACTAAAGCAAGAAGGGAAAATGGAATGATATCAAAACCGTCTGCACTATACTATGGGGAGGATAAGAAACACCACAGTATAGCCCTGAGGATGAGTTGAGCAGGATTGGTTTGGTAAAACTGCTGATTAGAAGCGATAATAATCACAAGAAAATTTGTTTTAATTTTCTTATAGAGTTGCTGCTGTTAAGCCGATTCTAATCTTGGTTTGCAGACTTATCTTCCTATTCTTCCAAACTTCTTTTAATGGTTAAAAAACACCCTGAGCCTTGGCTATTCTACTTTTAACATCTTCACTGCTCCCACCATCTTTACTAATAATACAATCAAGGTAAGTGAAGCTGCTCATCTTGTCAATCTTTTCATTACCCAACATCACCTTTTCATCTTCACTTATTCCTAGCCTTAGTGACTTAGTCTTGCTAACATTAGTTTTCAAACCTATCCTAGCACCCTGAACTTACAAAACCTCTAAAACTTCATTCATTTTGATCACACTTTCATCTAGGTTACTTAGATCATCAGAACAATCTGAGTCCAGGAGAGTTGTTCCTCCCCATTTGATTCCACTGTCTCCCATTACCTTTCTTGTGCTCCTTTAGACTAAGTTCATCAAAATGATCCATACAAAGGGGGATAGAATACAACCCTGCTTAGCTCCTGATTTAATACAAAATCAGCTGCTAACCTCATTTTCTACCTTAACTGTGGCAGTGTTGTTCCTGTACATAGCGCTAATCACTTTAATGTATTTGTCTGGCTTACCATAAAAGGATAAGACCTTTGCTAAAGCTCTTCTATCAACAAAATCAAATGCTTGCTCATAATCTATAAAACTGAGGATCAGAGGTGTTTGCTGACTAAGGCACTTCTCAATTATTAACCTAAGAGTAAAAATTTGGTCAACACATCCCCTACGTTTCCTAAAATTACACTGCTCTTCTCTTAAAACTTTGTCTCTCAGTCAAAAAATATAATATTACTAAGTAGTTTACTACCTTCAGAGACCAGACTTTTGCCTTGATAATTATCACACTCACTCTTGTCACACTTCTTATACAGTGGTTTAACAAAGGTTTCCCTAAAGTTGCTAGGTATCTGCCCTTTTTCAAAAATCATATTCATAATCTTCAGTAACTTATTTATAACCTCAGAGCCACCATATTTAAAAAACTCATTTACTACCCTATCAGAACCTGGAGCCTTACTATTTTTTAAATCCTTTTAGGATTAAAAAATGATAAGGAAAATAAATCTTCCTACACATCCAAGGTATCACAAACTTTTTTATTTTCCTCTATATCTTTCCCTGAAACTGTATCTTGGTGTAGCATATTCTCAAAATGTTCTGCACATCTCTCTTTAACTCTTTCCTTATCACTAAGTGTGGCCTCATTCCTATCTTTAACTGGGACAAGTCTGGATTGACTACTCCCTCTCAATTTATTAACATTTCAGTACAGTATTTTACTATTGTGCCCTCTCGCTGCATCTTCCAGATCCTTGGCCTCCACTTCACACCTCCTTAGTTCATATTTTAATGCTTTCTCTACTTTTTTTTACATTTCTTTGGTTTTCATATGATCTATCCCTCAGATAATTTTTGTACAAGCCCCTTCTCCTCTCTATTAAACACAAAGCTTGTTCACTAATATTCCTAGCTGTAGTCCTAACTTTCTTCCCTAAGACACCATCAGCAACTTCACAAATTGTTTCCCAAAAACTATTCTATCCATCTACAACGTTGCCAAATTTTAAACTCTCCATGGGCCATTTTATGACCAAATGACCCAACAAAATATTGAATTAGAATACATGCTCAGTCATTAAAGATAAGAAAGAATTGTTGGTGGTCTGCTGTATTAAAGAGGAGATATATAGATTTTGCATCCTGCAAACTTGGCTCAAAACTCAGTAAATGTTTGTACAATAGATTATTCAGATAGCTAAGAAACAAACTTACCTCCATAGTTAGATTGGCTTCCTGAATCCAAATTGAACATTAATTTGTGTCAGAAATGAACTTTACCCTATACATACCAATTCATGGAATATATTTGCACATTAGGGGAGGGGGAAGTTAATTTCCAATGCAAACAAATGTTAAATTTGGATTTAAGATCCATTTCTGACAACAGAGGTAAGTTCAAACTTCGCCCCACACCCCTAATGTGAATATATATGTATCCTCAATTGGAATAGGTTAAACTATATAAGGGTGGGAGTAAAGCTCATTTCTGATGCAAATGAAGCTTAAATTTGATTCAGGATGCAATTCTGACTATGCAGGTAAGTTTATTTCTTAGCTATCTGAATAATCTGTTAATATAAACTTTGGTAAACATTGAGCAGTTCATATTATTGACCAAAAAATAAAGTGCACATACCACAGGATGCCCTTTTTTATGCTCTTTTTGAATATAATAATTGCTTTTCTTGCAAATTCAGCTTTAAGCATTTTTGGGACCCTTGAAAATGATGATTTTTTCAATATTTTTGGATGCAAAAAGGGTTAAAAACATTGGTTCCAAACTCACCATTTCATTATAAAATCCATTTTGATAAGTTATATAATCAATAATGAGTAAATTTCTTGTGGGCTATATAATTTAGCTAAGACAAAAGTGAAATAATCATTTGATGCCTTTTTTATGCTCTTTCATAATTCAAGAATTGATTATGGGGCTAGTTGCATCTTGAGCCCTTAAAGGGGCCCCAAAGGTATTTTTTATGAACAATGAAAGAGCATAAGAAAAGTATCAAATTATGTTTTCACTTTCATCACAGCTAAATTATATGACCAACTGCAAATTTACCATGAAATTTACCAAAACCTACCCCTCCCCCCCCAATGTGCAAATATATACCCTGAATTATCAACAGCAAATTTTCAAATCGGAAAATTCAGCACAATTTTTGTTGACGGCATTCAAAAAACTAGAAAAGTTAGGAAAACAGTTTATATTTGAATTGCCTAATGAATTTGGTTTGAACTGTGATAAATAAATATTTTTGGAGTATGTTACTCTTGAACAACTTACTTTTAAACTAGCAATATGTATTTAACCACTTTTCAATAACTTAACTAGTGTTAAAACTTCCTTGTGTGGTTACTTACTTACTTAGGTCCCAGCCATCCTCGTGGGACGTTTTGGGGCCACTCCTCTTGCTAGCTCATGCATAAGGGCTTGGTACATTGCTCTATCTGGTGCGATACGTGATAACGGGGCTATCTTGACGTTGTTGAAGTGGAAGTTCTCCATCCATCGTTTTGGTGGTCTGCCTTGTGGGCAAAGGCCAGGGAGGGATCCTTCAAGGGCGATTTTCGGAAGGCGGCTTGGCTCCATTTGCTTGACGTGGCCGAACCAGCGCAGTTGTAGCTTTTTGATTTTACTGAGTATGGTTTCAGTGGACTGGAGCCTTTGACGTACTTCCACATTTGTGATTCAGTCAGTGTATTTGATTCTAGAAATGCAACAGAGGCATCTCACCTCAAAAGCTAGAAGTTTTATTTCGTCTTCGTTTTCAGAGTCCATGTTTCACATCCATAAATAACTAAGGGGATTACTAAACTGTTGAATAGGCGCATTTTGAGTTTGTTGGATAGGTGGTTACTTTTCCAGAGGTTGGCTAGTCTTTGGAAGCTAGAACTAGCAAGTGCAAGTCGATGTTTCACGTCAGAGCTATGGCAATTATCTGAGGAGAGTAGGCTATCAAGGTACAGGAAGTGGTCAACTGTTTCAACCTATCTCCAGCCTATGGTTATAATGGGCGGGTTGTCTAGTTCACGTCTCGTAGTTACCATGACTTTGGTCTTGCTGGCATTGATCTCCATCCTGAACAGCTTTGTGGTATCGTAGAGTTTATCAGCTTGTGCCAGCAATTCTTGTGTAGAGTTGGCTAGCTCATCAATATCATCAGAGTAGGCAAGATTCTCTATTAGCACCCCTCCTATTGTTGCGCCATATTCCGACTGCATCATTGATAAAACAGCATTTAGAAAGAGGTTTAAGAGATGTGGTGATAAGATGCAACCCTGGAGTACTCCTGACGAAGTTGTAAACTCTTCTGACAACCCATCAACCGTTATTACTTGGCCTTGGAACTGGTCGTACAGACTCTTGATTATTTGGACTATCTCATAAAGGATACCATAGTGAAGGAGGATATGCCATAGTCCTTTGCGCCATATCAGGTCAAATGCCTGATGGAAATCAATGAACAGTTGGTAGAGTTCTTGGTTGAATTCAATGTGTTGTTCCATGAGTTGCCAAATGACAAATATTATTATTGATCTTCCAGGGCGGAAGCCAGCCTGATATTCTCCAATGGCAAAGGCAGTTTGTTGCTTGTATGCATTGGAGTAGGACTTTTGTCAGGACACGTGACTGATGCCTCGTGAGGCTGATTGGACAGTAGTTTCTGCACTCTTTCTTTGACCCCTTTTTGTGAATGGGTACAATGGCAGCCTTGCACCACTGACAGGGTACATGGCCGGTTTCCCACACCGCAGACACAATGGCATGGTACAGATCAGTTACATCATCCAATCCAACTTTAATGAGTTCAGCCATGACTCCATCTGGGCCAGGGGCTTTTCCTTGTTTGAGCAACTTGATTGCTGACTTGAGTGGGGGTGGTGGTCTGAGTTCTTGGTCGGGTATGGGGAAGCAGGTTAGTATTTTAGGATCCGCAGCTACTGGGGGATTCAGTTTATTGTTAAAGTATTCTTTCCATCTTTGAATCGTAGATCTCATTTCCGTCTTTGTCCAGGATCACTGATGTTTGCGGCTCTTTTTTCCGGCTTAACTCGCGTACCATTCTGAAAACTGCTCCGCTATTCCCCTTCTTGGACAGTACTTCGCAGTCTTCGCATTTCTTTCGCAGGTGGTTACGAAGTGCCTTTCTGATCTCTCGCAGGACGTCATTTGCTGTCTCTATGATTGCTGATGTAGCCTGCCCGGTCAGGGAGTCTATCTCATTAGCAGTGGTCAAGGGAGAATGATTTTTCAGGATCTCTCGGAATTTTTCAGATAGAGTGGAAGTGTAGGTCTGCCTTTTTGCGGGATCCCGCAGCAGATCCAGCCGGAATCTTGGGATTTTTGTTGCTTTTTGCAGTTTTCTCATTCTTAGTGTGAACCTTGACATCAGGAGAGTGTGGTCAGAGTTGAAGTCTGCTCCAGGTAATGCTACTGTGTCTAGTACGGAAGACTTCCAGCGCTTCGATATCAGGATATAATCAATCATGTTCTCGGTTTTACCGTCTGGGGATCTCCAGGTCACTTTACGTCGATGGTGGTGTTTGAAAATTGTGTTCGTTAAGAATAACTCGTTTTCTCGGCAGAAGTCCAAGTTTTCCATGACCAAAAGTCCCCATTATATTGGATCGACCAGTATTATCCATACCTACTATGGCATTAAAGTCCCCCATGACAATCAGTATGTCTTTCTTATGGATTTGGTCAATGACACTTTGTAGCGTGAAATAGAATTCATTGCATTCTTCCTGACTTCTGGCAAAGTCTGGGGCATAGACTTGGACAACAGAGATATTCTTGGCAGCTCCCTTTAGTCCTAAGACGGCTATTCTTTCTGAGACTGGGGTGAAGGAGATTAGAGATGTTTTGGCAGTTGATGATACGAAGAATCCTACACCTTGTCGATGAACTCTGTCCTTGCAGCCGGACAACAAGAGGGAGGCTCCAGAGAGGTTTTCCTCACTTGTTCGGGGGAGGTGAGTCTCAGAGAGGCCAATAACATCCCAATTGTACCTCTGTAGTTCTCTAGGGGCAAGATCTAGTTTTCCTGGTTTGGCAAGTGTTCAGATGTTTAGCGTGCCAAAGTGTAAGGAGGTTTTTGTTGGAACAGAACAACTGTGTGGATTTTCACCCTGGGTGGGGGTCATCCTAGGCCTAGGATTGTCAGCTGCCCTGGATGCGGTAGCATGTAAAATTGCATTATTATCATTCAAGATTGGTTGTTCGTCAGTTACCCTGGACGTGGTAGCATGTAAAATCAAATTTTCATCATTCAAAATTGGTTGTTTGTCGGTTACCCCGGATGCGGTAGCAGATGTTCATATAATACTGGACCCTTTTTTCATGACTTCAAGAGAGGTGGTTTCTTGGGTAAATGGGTGGTGGCAGCAAGCCAATCCTCTCCACCACCTTGCAGAGGCCATTGTCCATAAATCTGGATCCTCTGCCCTTTTGCAGTTGTGCTCCTATAGGGGATCCTCCCATGATGGTGTTCTGCTTCACCATGCAATTTAACCCATTGCTGGGAGAAGGTTTGTAACTGACAGGACATGTCCACATGCTGGTGGGCCCTGCTGAGTGTACATCCAAGGGGCCTTCTTCCTCCTCCACCTGTATTTACAGCCCTGGACAAGGGTGCCCAAGTTTCAATTAAGGACCCTCAGGGACTGGGCCCCCCTTTGGTCCGCACTTCCTACTCAATGGAGGTACCCTACATATCTGTAGGGCGTTCCCCTATCCCCCACCTGGGGATGCACTGAGTGGCCTGGGGGATGCCCCTGCTGAGAAGGTGCAAGTAGCCCCTTCTTTAAGGACTCAAGATGCAAGTAGCCCCAGAAGCAATTCTTGAATTATGAAAGAGCATAAAAAAGGCAAAATGACATTTTCACTTTCATCATAGCTACATTATATAGCCCACTAGAAATTTACCAAATAAGCATTGATTTGTCACAATTAAGTTGGATAAACCATAAAAACAATTTCTCAATTTTTCTATATGCCATGTTTCAGACAGGTTGTTAATTTATCCAGTCTCACATCATTGAAAAGCCCTTTCTAATATCTTGAATACTGTGATTTCTATCACACCTATCAATTGGCATAGACTGTCAACATTCCCATAACTTTTCATGAAGCACTGATCATTTATTCTATAGTTAAATATATTGCCAGTCAGAAAATTCCAAGTCAAAAGTAAAAAACTCCAAACTAAATTGACCTCTGCTATGAATGTCTTATTTATTCAGACTGAATGACTCATTGCATACCCCCTCCCCCTTTTTTTACTCAGGAAGAAAATGACAAAAGATAGCCTGACAGCAATCTCAGCATAAGTTCAAAGGGGTATGACTCATGCATTGAATCTGATAAATGAATGTTTTTACAATAGATTTTAGTAAAGCGGCAGCTCTCTTAGGGATGGATCTGTTTAAATTGAGAATGTTTTTGTTAATCAAAAACTTAAAATTACCACTTATGAAACTTACCAGTAAGTTTGACTTAAAACTTACCATTAAAGGGTAAGGGTACTGGTGCATTATAACAACACTTCTAAAGAAGTCAACTTTGGTTAATGCTAATGAAATAAAACAGGATTTACATATATAATAGTTTAGAAACAAATTTGGGCAATATATTTGCACACTGGGGGGGGGGGGAGGTAAAGCATATAATGCATTGGTACTACACACCAGTACCAAATATTAGGCCTGTTTTTTCCCTCATCAATGTGCTAAGATCTTATATCTTTTGTTAGAAAATGCTTAAAAGTGAAATCTTTGAGCAAATATCTTACATCTTTGGTCATTTTTGTGCAAATGTCTTTCATCATTTTGCTCTGATCAGCAGTCTGAGAACAATGATGAGTAGATCATCAAAGTTCTCTCATCATTGTTCTATACAGCAAAACAGTGGCAGTTTTCACACTTTTTACTAACATCAGTGAGCTATAAGATTTTAGAACAAAGATTAGTTAAAAAACAATAATCTTTGCAGAAAGATGTAAAATCTTAGATGTAAGATCTTAGAGCTAAAAAATGGGCCTATTATAAATGCAATGAAAACTAGGCTCTGTATTCCATTTCTCAATAGGCCTAGCAGTCTCTTAAAAATGACCTGTCTGGTGGGTTTTGTCTCTTATTAACATATAGAAGTGTCATTATTATGCACCAGTTCCAAATTTACCTAGTAACTTACCAGGAGGTAACAGTAAAGTTCTACCAAATCATATTATTGAGTTAGAAATAAAGTGAATGCACCATTTGATGCCTTTTTTATGCTGATTACAAATGTAATAATCATTTCTATCGGAAATGAATTTCAGGGTATATATTTCTACATTAGGGGGTGGGGGTAAAGTATAAACTTACCTCCCATTTACATCAGAAACAAAATTTGCCCCTACCCCCCCCCCTAATGTAGAAATATATACCCTGAATTGGCATTAGCATATATAGGGGGGGGGGGTGAAATTCATTTCTGATAGAAATGATTACTATATTTGTAATCAGCATAAAAAAAGGCATCAAGTGGTATATTCACTTTATGCATAAGTCAATAATAAGATTTGGTAGAACTTTACCGAATTTTTTTTTTATTCAACATAATATTGACAAATCAATGTTTGTGAACTAGGCTATACAACTTTTACAAAATGGATTTATAATGAAGTAGTAAAGTTTGAAACAAATATTATAATCCATTTTTATATCCAAAAATGTAGAATGAAATTATTATTTTCAAGGCTCCTAAAAAGGCTCAAAACTGAGTTTGCAAGAAAAGCAATTATCATATTCAGGAAGAGCATAAAAACAGCATCTAATGGTATGTTCACTTTATTTGTAGGTCCATCATATGAACTGTTAAATATTTACCTAAATATTTCCCCACACATCAAGTAAAGAGCACATATAAATTTTAGCCTATACTGCAAGAAGAAATGACAGAAGATCTGGAAACAAAGGAGAAATGCTATTTGGAATACAAAAATTCTTTCATTTTAAAAATTTGGGGTGAAGATACTACAGATCAGTTGGAGTATAGGCCTAAGCTAAATCTGTAAGCCTAGGCTTAACCTAGGGGCTTTGAATGGGAGACTCTAAAAGCTATATTTCTTTTTTTCATATCTTACTTCTGCCCTTGACGTATGCTATAGGTTTGCCTCCAGACTTCTGAAATGGGTAGCCTATTGCAACAATTAGAATAACCTAGTCAATATACTTAATAAAAATGGCGAAGTATGTGCTAGTCACCAGGGTTACCAAAGCTTTCAAGGACAAAAGTGTCCAAATCAGCCAAAAAAGGACAATTTTAGTGTCCCTCTAGAAAACTAGCCAATATACAGGGTTGCCACTATGAATTTTCAAAGCATGTGAAAAAAGTGCCAAAAAATCCACAAAATTCGTCGTTCTTTCTTCCGCTACCTCGCGGTCTGTTACCTGCATGAGTTCTGCAAGTATTTCCATCTTTGTCATTAACGCTACCAATAAATTAAGTTTAGTACTAGTTCAATTTGAAGATATGGCATAAAAAAATCGTCATTAGAATGTCAACAGAGGGAAATTTTATATCGATTATCAATACCGCTACCTATCTTATTCGAAAAGTAAAGAACCAATCATAGAGATCCATTTTTACTTTGGTATTTTCATAAGTTATGCGAGAAAGATGCGAGTCGTTGATATTTGGTAGCTATTAAGGATCTTTGGGTGCGACAAGGTCCTAACGGCTGTAGCAACGAAATGTCTATTTTGACCTACATGGTTTTAAAGTTCAACAAAATACGTCAATTTACTTAAACACTCAGTCAACTGGTTGGTCAAGGGGTTAAAATCATTTAAAAAATCCTCTATCTTGTCGTTTTCTGAACATTTAGAAGTAGCCCGGAGAAAAAATGACGTTTTCGAGAACTAAAAAAGTGAGAAGACAAGGCCGATTGAAATAAATTCGCTTGAGTTATACTCGGTAGAAACTGGCGACAAGCGTTAGACAAAAAATCATAGCTGAAAGTATAGAATATAAAACAGACACATTCGCTAGCGGCTATAAATAAAATTGAGCCACAACACAGCTTTTCTGCAAAACTCCTTTCTTTCTATGACAGCAGTATAGTAACAACCTTGTGCTTACTTGTACTTGTTGCACGTTCAAGCCGTATCCAGACTCATCGTAGCGCCCAGCAGATGACGACATGTCTCCTTCCATAGGTTTAGCTTGAGAGTGGAAGGCTCCACCATTTCAAGCCACTGGTGATCCCAGCGACGGCCGTATTTTCAGAATCCTCCGATTGGCTCCAGATCAGACTTAACTATTGCTAGCCCGTCTTTTTTAAGCCTCATGCCCTCTTCTTCCATGCCGGTAGTGGTAGACATTTGAGATATATTTTTCTTATATGGTCATCTGGTCTGCGCATTGTGTGGCCAAACCATCTCAGTCTCCTGTGCTTAACAATGTCAGAGACAAGTGGACGATCCCCACATCTTCTCCTTACTTCTTCATTCGAGATTCTATCTGAGAGGCGGATACCCAGGACATGGTGCAGGCATTTGTGGTTGAATATATTCAAGCTGAACGCTTCGGCTACTTTAAGTGACCTTGTTTCACATCCATAGAGAAGGACGGAGAACCATAGCTTTATACACTCGGAGCTTTGTGCATGGCGATGTTTCGATCTGCTTCCATGCTTCCGTAGTTGAAGGAAGACACTCCAGTCTGACGATATGCGGCTCTGGATTTCTTCTGAAGATTTGCTGGCAAGGTTTACCATCAATCCGAGGTATTTGAACGACTGGACGTCCTCTATCTGATTACCAATTAGGGCAACAGGGGTTTCATCCATCCCATCTGTTCGCATGGATTTTGTTTTTGGTAGGCTTATTTGGAGACCAGTCGAGAGTTCCTTGACTGCCATGTCATTTATCACAGCCTTGGCTTTTGCAACAGGTTCAGCAAGCATGTCCACATCGTCGGCATAGTCAAGATCTGTGACGGAGAAGGACGGGCTCACTGCAACGCCTTTATACTTGTCCAGGACCCTGAGGATCCAATCGATGACGAAATGGAACAAAGATGGTGAATGGACACAGCGTTGACGTACACCTTCCTCGATCAGGACCAGATCCGAAAGATGACCATCGACTCTTACCCGGGCCTTTGTTCCAGCATAGTATGCCTTGAGCAAATTGCTGATCTTCTCAAGCACACCGTCCTCTCTCATTGCTTCCCATATTGCATCACGATGGAGCGAATCAAGCACGGTAATGAAGTCTATGAAGATTTGGATCGTTTTCTGCTGGTGTTTAAACCGGTGTTCAAGGACTTGTCACAGGCAATAAATCTGGTCACAGCAACCCATGCCCGGCCTGAATCCTGCTTGGTTGAGTCCCGTTCGTCTGTTTCGGGTGTCTCTGAATCTATTTAAAGGTATCACTGCGAACAGCTTGGCAGCAATGGGGATAGGGGATATACCTTGGTAGTTTTTGCAGTCCATTAGGTCTCTTTTTTTGAAGATAGGGACAATTACTGAGGTCTTCCTGTCATCTTGGATGTATTCATTGTCCCAGCCTTCAGTTATAACGCTATGAAGTTTATCCATCACCACCTCAGGGAGAGCTTTCAGTAGCGCGGCAGGAATCCCAGCTATTCCTGGGCTTTTATGGTTTTTCAAAACTTGGATCGCCTTAATTACTTCATCCCTGGAGGGTGGGTCCGTACATACATTTCATAAGCCTGGTTCTGTGGGGGGTTCTACGGTGCAGTAAGTGGTTGCTTTCGATTACTATTGTCTTCTGGTCTCGATAGCTATTGGAAGTGAGTACGCCATCTTTCGATATGCTCCTCGCTGCTTGTGAGTATTTTCCCATCCTTCACCTTAAGCGAGAGGATGGTAGTTTGCTTCTTCTTCCCAGTGCATTCTCCAAGTATCTGATAGAGTTTTCGTATATCGTTCCGTTATGCTGCTCTTTCCATATCACTGGGAACATTAGACCAGTAGGCTTTTTTGTCAGCTCTTCCCGATTTGTGACATTCTTGTCGTAGCACTTTGTATGTGGAAGATTTCTCGTTGGTCATTTCTTCTTTCTTGGCAGAGTTTGAGTGTCTTTTCTGAGATCCATTTCTTGGTTTTACGCTTGACAAACCCAAGTATGTTTGAGGCAGCTTCATTGACGTGGTCCTTGAGTTTGCTCCATTTCTTCTCAATCTTTATCTCGGGGCAGTTGGGGCACTGATCAGTCGGGGTTGCCTCCTCGGTGTCATCTTTAAGGACAACGAATCAGTTTGAGTGTTCAAGGACAAACGCTCCTCGGTACTCATCTACTTTTAGCTTCAACACGTCTATTTTCTGGTTCGGCATATTAGTCTTCCTTGAGCTAAGTCTGTACTTAAGCCTTGTCTTCAGCAAGAAGTGGTCAGATCCATTTTGTGATTCCGTGTCAGCACCTCTGTGCACTCTCGAGTCCAACACCATGGATTTCCATCACCGGGATACAAGGAGATAATCTATTTGGGCCTTTACTCTTCCATCAAGAAATTTCGGTGTATACGTATGACACGACTTGTGCCTAAACCAGGTGTTAGCCACAGCGAGATTGGTCTGCATTGTGAACAGCAGAAGGCTGTTTCCGTTTGTGCACCGGTCTTCGAGGCCGTGCTTGCCAATCGCCTGTTCCAAGTTATTCAGCTTTCTGCCGATTCTGGCATTGAAGTCGCCTCCAGTTAGAAGGATATCTTTCCGGGAAATCTTATCAATGATTGTCTGCAGGTCACTGAAAAACTGATCTTTTTGCTGTTCAGTAGCATCTGTTATTGGGGCGAAAACGCTAAGGATAGTCAGATTGTTCGTGTGACCTTTAATTTCAGTACGATTCTCTCAGACACAGGCTCATATTCGATGAACCCAGTGATTGCTTTGGGGTACAACAGGATACCTACTCCTGCCCGGCCAGATCCATCTAATGGTCCCGAGTTAAAAAAGAGACCGCCTTCCCAGCCGAGAATTCAAGGGTCAAGATGTTATGTCCATTTAGTCTTGTGTCAGAAACACACAGATTATCAAAGCTATAAAGATAATATTCATCAGCTACAAAAGGTTGTGTCAATAAACATTTAATCGAGCACAGGTTACAGCAGCCGATATTCAGGCCTTTTCTTCTTGATAGGACGGTAGCTAGAAAACTTTTCAACGAGAACGCCATTCTCGTCGCATTGCATAATACCCGGGATGCCGTAGCCAAACTTTTAATCACCATATTTGTCATCATTATTGAGCGTTTCTTGGGGATAAGGTACATCAAAAGGTCTCCAGTCTTGCGGTCACCCAAAGCGCGTTGGCCATCACCTTGCTTGGCGTGGAGCTCGGTGATGTTTACACCCCTTCACCACTTTGAGGTGCACTAGCGGACTTCCTATGCAGCCTTGGGACGGAGAGTCAAGCCTCACTGCCTGGATGTCCACCACCGCTGTGGAAATTTCCAGGCTTAACTACCCCTTTGCTCCCACTTAGAATCAGTAATAGGCTTCAGAAGGCTTATAATGTCAGCCATATGCACACGGCTACACGCCAAAGGGATTTACCCGGAACGTGCCAGCAGGGAATGGCCATTCACTTCTTCTTTCCAACCTTCTCAGTGGCCTTGGTGACTTTGCCACCAGCAGTAGGTAGGTCCTTGAAGTTGACCGACCTGATGACAAACGTCAACCGTAGGATAGAAGAAACAGATGGATTTGATAGTTCTAGCATACCACATTGGTTAAGACTTTAGGTCCTATTCGGTTGATAAATGGTGCTTGCGCAGGGCACAAAAACATCTAAGAAAAATCCCAAAGCCGTTACCAAAGCTTAAAAGTAAAGTACAAGTTAAAAAAAAGTAAAAAAAAGAAAAAAATAAAGACATTTGATTCGGAAAAATGTCCAAAAAGTGTCTTTTATTTCAAAAAGCTGCCTTTTTTGATCCAATAGTGTCCCGGTGTCCTTCAGAGTGAAAAAGTGTCCAAAAGGTACTAAAAATATCCATTTGGCAGCCCAGCTAGTCACTGTTGCGGATTAAAAAATAAAAGCACGAAATCTTGACGAGAATCGCCAAATGAGCAAGAAAAAAAAATTGTATTTAAAATTTTCCCTCTTTCTGTAAGATTTACAAAGATATAAATTTTGGATGATCTATGTCTTTAAAATAAGCTTAAGATAGTTTTTCTTAAGAAATAAAAGATCCTACATTGATACATAAAGAAAACGTGCTTGTTGATAAAAACTCCCAAGGATGACCAGCAAGGAAAATATCATGATATAACTGTTTCCAAGGCAAAGCCTAATCAATGGACTTCATGGAGGAAAACACTAGCGCAAAGAATGCCCCATCCCCCTGAAGACATGGCCTTTAAACAGTGGAGGAACCCCGCAAAAACTTTGGATTCCTCTCAAAGCTCTCAAGAATTTTTCAAATCTCCCGAGTTGAAAACTCAAAGCGAGGACTTAGAGAATAAACCTTCTAGTTCCAGAGGAGTAGAAATTTACGAAGGAAGGGGAGGCGATACCTCAAGAATGCGAGGTGCAACCTCTAAAAGTTCTAATGCGGAATCATCGGAAACCAGTTCCGAAGAGTCTGACGACGAATCAGGCCATATGGTAGTTAAAGAAATAGGGAAATCAAAACCGACTTCAGCGGCCGCGCACGCGAAAGAAACAAAATTAAAAGGGCAAGAATTTTTGAAAAAACAATACAAAAAGTTTGATCCTATTTCGCAGGCAGAACCAAAAAAGAAAAAAAACCCAAGAAACAGAAGAAAAAGTAACGACACAGTCACGTAGAACGGTTAAGAAACCAGACAGATTAAAATACCCTTAAAAATACAAAAAAAAAGATTTTTATGTATAGGCATCGTAAAGGAATAATAATTTAAAAACTTTTAGCTCACAAGTAAAAATCATACAATTATAAAAATGCTGTAGAAGAATTTTGTTCAACATATATCATGGCTTCGCATGAATCAAAACCGTCTGATACCGTCTGTTCAACACATATCAGTTCCCGAAAACAAATTCTAATTAAAAAGTCACATTGCATATAATTAATTCGAATAATTTCTTTTAATATAAAAAAGTCTACCCGTACCATTCCAGTACGATGTATCCAGTCCAGCTGAAAGAAGCCGTGATCGGAAGTACTAAACGAGAAATATTCATACACCTTAGAAATGATCTTTGGTTATTTTCTGTTCCAAGAGAAACTGTTGGAACTTTGTCTTGCTACAATAATACAGAAAGAATAGACCCAAGTTACAAAACAGAATTACTGTTACAAAATGTGGGTACGATAACCATAAAACAAGGATGTCGACTTGTAACTAAAGAGTTAACTGTTCGAACGCCGTTAATTACCACGAGCACAAAGATAATAAGTCCCAAAATAATCAATTTCAAGCCAATTAACATGTCGTACACTCTTCCCAATATAGAAAGTGAGGAAATGAAAACCTCGATATGGTCCAAAATAGAAAAGAATAAAGGGACACTAAAACTTACAAAGATAAGAGAAGCATTAGACTCCCAGATCCCCCCATTTACGAATGAAGACCAGAGATTAACGTATGTGGATAATAGATACGGATTATTCTCGACCAATTTTTGGTGGAACATACTATTGACCGTATGTTACGTATTCGCGACTTCCCTGACCATAAGAACCTTATTGACTTTTAACTATGGAAAAATCCTGAGACTAAGAAGGTGAAAGCCAAGAGAAGAACACGGGGAAACGGCTGAAATGCAGAAGTTAAACCCGGAACCCCGCGAGAAACGTCTGAGCCAAGGAAAAGGGAAGAAATTAGAAAAAGATTGGGTATAGAGGTCTCCACTCGTCCTTGCTATGTTTGTTCCCTCATTGTAAGTATCGTTTACGTAAGACCGTGTGGCTATGACGCTGCAACATGCGTTTCTTAAACAGCACGGACGTGCGTGAACAATGCAGGCATGAAATATGTTGTAAAATTAGACCTCAAACTTAACAATGTAGAGTAACTTATGTTTAAAGGATTGTTTTAAATCTAAGGGAGAGTTAAATAAGTACTTAAGGATTAAATAAGCCTTGCATCGTTGTTTCCTTTCTTAAAACAAATTTGAAGACATTTCTGTTTTAGATTTCCCAATGGGAATTATATGTATGAAACCAACATGATAATAATGTTGATTTATTAAAACCAATGTTTATGTGGTAATATCAGTGTATCTTTTTATATTATCTTGTAGGGTAACATTCACCCTAAAATGTACCCAATAGTATTGTTTATTATGTATTAAGACTACTTGATTTTAAAGAACGTGTGATTCTGCCTCGTTATTTTTATTACAGGAAGTGGATTGACATATGGAAAATCAATCATTACAATGCGTAGTCCAGTGCAGATACAACCTAGTAGCATCTATTTTCATCATACATCAACCAACGAAGAGTACTCACCATAGACTCCAGGCAATTTTCATCCCAGCTTCGTTTACGAGAATTATAGTTACCTTTGATCGTTATTTCCTCGACCACGAGTCATATTGCGTATCAGGTAACACTATATTTGAATCTCAGTATCTAGTGCATTATCGAACTATACAATCCCATAAATCCTGAGAGCCCCATTGACCAGTACAAGATATAAGTACATAAATATCACCCTTCATAATCATTATGGACCCATGTACCATACGACTGTATAGTTATGATATTTGATGATCCCAAAAATCATTTATGTGTCGCAGATTCACGCGTCGAATCCCTTTCGACTATTTCTCGGAATCCATCCTATCACCTCTATGCAAAAAGTTAATATCTCTGTTATCCCATAAATGTTAAGAGATAATTTATGAAAAATGGACCTGGAAACCAACCATTGAATTAACAGAAACCAAAATTAACCCCAGTGACTAACCCCTCAGTGACAATATACCCCTCCCACAAGTTAAAGACAGTATGTTGAAGGAGTCACTATAGTTTGATGTCGACCCATTCCAAATCCAAACAAAAATTCCCCTGTGATTAACCAAGGAATCACCACAAAAGTTAATAGACGCAAGCCAGACACGAACAATTTTATAACAGAACTATAATCTCTAAGTGCACGAATGAACAATTTTATACGATAATTACGTTCTCTATGTGCTTTAAAATATCCCAAAAATGATATGCTGAGAAGAAAATGAACGCAGTCCCAGTGTTCAACCCCTTAATGATAAGGCACTCTATGAACTATCAAAAAAAAAGCAGGTGAGAATGAACTTTGATAGCATATTCCCACATACATGTAGTTGGAAGTATCATTTCCCGTTTGACAATTGGAGAAGATGAACATAACCATGCTCGAACTGTTCGGTGAAGAAGCTATTGTAAGTGTTTTAAATTTTTGCCAAAACGAAAGGAGTGAAGGACCATAATTTATAACAGAAGGAGTGAGTACGCTAAGAGACACGTGGGTGGTGAGATAGGTGTGAAGTTAAACATGTCACATTTTAATAGTTTTGATAAAGAATAGTTTTGAAAAACAACTTCGATGACTTATTATCAGAATTATACAACGAACAAACCAAGTGAAAATGTTTTAATGATTACTAATGAATTTAATAAATACCTTAAATCGTTTATATATATATATATATATATATATATATATATATATATATATATATATATATATATATATATATATATATATATATATATATATATAATATATATATATATATATATATATATATATATATATATATATATATATATATATATATATATATATATAATATATATATATATATATATATATATATATATATATATATATATATAATATATATATATATATATATATATATACATATATATATATATATATATATATATATATATATATATATATATATATATATATATATATATATATATTATATATATAATATATATATAATATATATATATATATATATATATATATATCTATATATATATATATATATATATATATATATATATATATATATATATATATATATATATATCTATATATATATATATATATATATACTATATATATATATATATATATATATATATATATATATATATATATATATATATATATATATATATATATATATGTTTTGTTATTTACTTAGATAGAGTTAGTGTAAAGTCAATGTATTTCCCCATTAATTTAGCGCAGATAGGAAGCATAAAGCTTATAAAAAAGTACAATAGACTAACCTTGTCGGAAATGTAAAAGTCATCAGTGTTAGATGTAGAAAAAATAATCTTTAGTGTAGCAGCTAGTCTAGAACCATAAATAATCTTAGTCTGGTAGATGAATTTTAGATAGGGATGTATAATAAAATAAGAAAAGTAATAGAAAAATTTTTAGCACTCCTGATTAAGCTTACATAAAAATATAAAATAATACGATGTCAATCAAAATTATATAGAATAAATAGTGAATAAATAGCGAATATTTCAAAAACCCAAGGGCAAGCAAGTCCTAATGACGGGACGTCATTAAATAATGGGAAGGGTAATATGAACCGTGAGTAAAATGTGATATATTTAAAATACAAAAAATAAAAATCTTTTTCTTTCTAAAGATAATTCCGACTTCCTCTAATTAAGTTAAATCTAGTTTCAAAACAGAAAAGTTCTTAATCAGCAAAAAAAGAAATTGCATTTTAGCCTCAGCCAAAGAACGACGCTATTCAGTTTTGAATTTCGCTAAGATAGTTGGTAATAAAAAAGATGCTAGACACAATGTTTCTCAGGAAGTTTAAATTATAAGAGCGGTGTGAACATTTAAATCATCAGAAATATTTAAAACAAATTATTGGACGAGCAGCTCGCATAATGTAATGTGTTTGCGAACATAATTACAAAATAGCGGCCCCCTCCACAGGACTTGGGCCAATCGTGGGGTAGCTCTCACGGCACATGATCAGGACTTAGGATATATAGTGAAGAAAAGTGTTTTTCGTGCTCTCATTATTATTATGATCAGAATTATTTCGGTGCTCAGGCATTGTAATTCAGTCATTATTGTAATCTCAGTCACCATTGTTGCCAGTTGAAGTGAACCACTGCTGTACACCTAATATGTAAGTCACAATAAAACTATTGCTTTTCTACTTGTGTTTATTTTATTTTATATGTCTGTATCTAGTCGCACGACAGATAATTAGTTTGCATGCCTCCAAGGTAGCGCTCCCAGGGATCTGATTTCTACATAATATAACAGCTAATTGATGTCGAGATAACCCAAGGAAAAGAGGTTACATTTATGTAATTACATATTTTATTTTCTTGCTTTCAGTGGGTGGCGCGGTCAACCATCAACATTACTCCGCATAGCTGTGGCGCAGGCCTCGATGGCACAATTTTTAGCGCTATAAGTGGCGCTATCGATGAACTTATAAGGTGTAAGTTCACAGCTTTAAAGTATAATATTACATTTGACGCGGTCAATCTTCATTACCGCAATTGTCACAGTCTTTATTTTTTATCGCTACAATTATTAAAGGCGCCAATACTTAAACTACTAGATTTGTCACAAGACTTCTGTTTACAAACAGATGCTTCGGCGTACTGAATTGGGGATATATTATTAAACATAAATTCTGAAGGGGTTGAATCAACAGTCCTGTACGCAAGCAGGTCGCTGACAGAGGCGGAAAGCAAATATTCAATGGTTGAAAGAGAATACCTAGTGGTTGTAGTTTTTACGGAATATTTTCACCAATTATTGCTCTCAAAGAAGTTCACTTTACGCGTAGATCAAAAATCACTAATTTGATTAGTTACGATAAAAAATAATTCAGCAAGGCTGACTAGATAGGTTCTCCGTCTTCAAGCATATTCATATACCCCAATATGTATAAAGGGCCGTACAAGCATTCTACCAGATTCTTTATCACGGAACCTAGATACGGAAAAAAATTGATAACCACCGTCCAAGACGACTTGGTTGGGGTGGAAATATTTATCTAATGGAAATATTTCGAATCATCAAGATAAAGATGATTTTTGCTCGGCCATGAAATCCTTTTTGTTAGACGGAACAGAGCAGCTGCAACATTTAACACATTTTTTGAAGGACTAAGATAATTTTGATCTGGATGAAAGTAAAAATCTTTTGATAAGATATTACAGAGCGCCACAAGAATACAGAAAAAATTAATTAAAAATTATTCCAGTAATTCCAAAATCTCTGGAAGGAGAAATTTTACAGATGGCAGACGCAACAAGTGGCTGTCACAAGGGAGAAGTGAAAATTATTGGTAGAGTGAAAAGATATTTTTCTTTTCCAAAAATGTATTCAAAAGTAAAAAACTTTCATACCAGGCTGCCAAGAGCGTGCCAAACAAAAGTCACCACCAAAGGCACCTAAGGCCAAATTAGCTAAATACCCCACCCCTTCAGGGGTAGGAGAATTAATATCAATATATATTTTGGGGGCAGGAGGAAGTATACCGGTTTCCAAGAAAGGAAATCGGTGTGTATTAACCATTGTGGATCACTTCAATTCATATTTGTACACTTTCCCAATTAAAAACGAAAAAGCCAGCACTGTAGCAACAGTTTTAGTCATAAGACAATTTTCGGAAAACGAGAATTTTCCTCGCATTTTACTTAGTGACAATGGGCTAGCTTTAGAGCAAAATTATTAGACGAAATTACGAAATATTTAGGTATAAAACGCTGGTTTACATCCTCATATATGGCGTTAGCTAATGGAAAAATGGAACGAAAACATAGAGAATTAGCTTATATGCTGGGGATACAGTCAATGCAGGAAAATTTGTATTGGGATGGTCACCTACCATTTGCAGTGACGGCTTTTTCACGTTTTTCAAAAGAAACGCCAGTTTTTACAGCATCTAAGAGATCCCAGAATTTGTATGGTTGAAATACAAAATGATGGAATATGGTACAATCTTGACCAATATAAACAAGAAATGGTTATGCGTATCAAAAAAGCTACGGAACAGGTTAAAGAGAATTTAGAAGATGCGAAGACAGAACAAAAAGAAAAATATGACAGAAAAATCCAAAATAAGACTAGTTATCGTTTAGGAGACTTGGTCTATGTACACAAAAACAACCTGGATGGGACAAAAAAGTTAAAACCGAAATGGGATGGACCTTACAGAGTTTTAAAAATTCTACCAAATAACTTAACCTGTATTTTAAAGCATTAGTATAACGAAAAGGAAGAAATAGTACACCATAATAGAATGAAAAAAGGATTTTTTTCAAAACCAAGGAAATCAGAGCCCATTTCTTCAAATGAAGAAATACATTAAACAATTGATGAATTCTATGACCTTTTTAACGACCACAACAGTTGGAAGAAGTGGATGGAATATTTGGCCCTATCTTGGCTAAAAACTTTCCAAAACAAACAAGAGAAAAAGGGCGATGTTCAATGCCCATCGGATCCTAACAATGGAAATGACAGAGAAGAGTTTCAAAAACAACCCACTGGTTAAAGAGATATTAAACCAGAGGTTAAGTTCAAAGAAGAATAAAAATTAGAAGAAACCCAAGAATTGTCTGATTTTCATACGCTAGACTTACCTACAGTCTTAACACAAAAATGGTTTTTGGAACAAACACCATCTACCCGACACGAGCTACCAGAATGCGAAATCGATAATTCTTCTACGGAAACGGATATAACTAAACCTAGGCCCTCGTTAAGAAAAGCCCCATTAAAAGAAAAACTATGGAGAAAAGTTAAGAAACCAGAAAGACAGCAGCAAGTTCCTTCTTCAGCAGCACAAGTGACTAAATCACTAATGAAAAGGGCCAAACGTCAAGATGAATGGAGGCTAGAGACAATTAACGAAACAACAAAACAACGCTCAAAGTCAGAACCTTGTAAGCTACACTATAGAGACCACGGGAAAACTTGTCAATATTATAAAGAGGAGAAACAAAAATTTGGAATCCAAAATTCAGATTAGGAAACTTAAAAGGGCAGAACTGGCGTTGCACCCAATCGCATAGTATTTGAATAATATAATAGTAACCATGGGAGATGTAAATGACGTCCAAGGTTCTTCCATAATATATTGTTTCCAGTATGAAGTAAAGCTTCGTCAATAATTTTCGGATAAGAATTATCAAAATCAAGTTTCATAGCAGTAAATAGTTATTGTTTACTGGGTGTAGTGAAACTAACTGAATTATAAATATTTAGAACCAGAAATAAAGGCAAATCTTTTGATATGTATATTGAAAAATAAATTGGGGTGTTTTGAAAAAAATTGTTTGTTTTTGATGGAATTAAAAATAATAATAGGAAAATACAGTCAGGGTTTACATTAAATGTCGGCTGGGTGTACAATCTAGCTGTAATCTTATCATAATTAGCTCTAGTCTAATATAGTATTTTTTTATTAGTTACAAACTGTAAAAAGGAAAAAAAATTAAAGACAATAATTAAGCGCTATAAAGATTAAAGCAAAACTTAGAATAAGGTTAGAAAGCAAACAAAGGTGCTAAGTAAAAGGAACCGAAAGCAATATAAAAATGTTATAACCTAAATACTCGCCCAGCAGATAAGAGTCAACGACAAAATCCATTAAAATTAAGCAAAAATTAAACCCAATCGTCACAAGCGATCCACAGTAGTTCAAGGATATAATTTTAAATCTAGCGATGTATTGGATTTGAGAAAACGAACTGGCACAGAAGATCCTTAGTTTAAACAACTGGTTGTCACCTCTGCCAACCCAAACACTCAAATTCCAATCCGTTGACACCCTAACACAAACTAAACACGTTCTCTTGTCATCGGCTACAGCTAAAGGGACTTTTATGAGCCTGCAGACACAATAGTTAATTATTTATAGCCACACTTTTTATTTGTGGCCCCAGTTATTTTTTGGGCTATTCTGTTATCAAACAAAGTGGCCCTTCTGCCGAACATATAACTTTCCTTCATGGAACACGGTTTATTATTTTTTTTGACATACAACTGATAATGACTATTTTCAATTTAACTTCCCAACTTTTAGTGGTCTTTTCTTCTTTTCTTCTTTTTTTCCTTCTTTTTTGATTATTTACTTCAATGAAGCCTAATGGGTTTTTTTTTCAAGTCTTTTTCAGCTTTTCCCGTCTTATAGGTCTCTTCTAAGCCTATATTTATATGTGTCATGTTTTATTCAATAATTTTTACAAGTTTTTATGCTGATTGCCTTTCTATGGTCATATTCATTATCTCCTTATTTTTAAGAGGTGGAGGGGGTGTCTATTTTCACAACCTTTTTTTTGGAAATTATTTAAATTTCTCCGTTTGAAAGTGTTTGTGTTAGAAAAGTACTGTGTTTTCCAGCTGATTTTTGGACACTTTAATTAAGTTTTGCCCCGCATTTGCTAGTTCTCATTTCTTAAAAAAAATACAATTTTTACGACATACTGGTTGCAGATTTTTTTTAGTTTTAATTACGATCTTATTTTATTTGCCAAAGAGAGACAAAAATTCAATTTGCAAGGCTACATAACTTTGAGTGCCATTCTCACTATCTGTGGTTTATTGATAAACTTAAATCTGGGAAAATTGTATGAATGAATTTTTGTTCATTACTGCAAGTTTTTTCGTTGTGTAATGTTATATTTAATTTCAAAGAAAAGGCGGATACGTTTAGTTTGTGTTAGGGTTCAACGGATTGGGAGCTGTGAGTTTTGGTTGGCACAGGTGACAACGTGTTGTTTAAACTAGGGATCTCCTGTGCCAGTTCGTTGTCTCTGATCGAATACATCGCTAGAGTTAAAATTATTACCTTGAACTACTGAGGTTTGCTCCTGACGACAAAATTTATTTTTGGCTTACTTTTAATGGATTTTGTCGTTGGCTTTTACCTCCTGGTATGTTTTTAGGTTATAATTTATTTTTATATTGCTTGTCGTATCTTTCCTTTTTTTCTTTTTAGCATTTGTAACTGTAAAAAAAAATATTACATTTGACTATAACTAATTATAATACGATTACAGCCAGCTTATATATTGTGCGCACTTAATGTAGACTCTTGCTGCCCCTCCCATTATAATTATTTTCAACTCCCGTAATTTTTTTTTTCAAATTCAACTGGGGATGCTACCTCAGAGGTCAAAGGTCAGTAGATGTATTGCACGTACTTAAAAAAGAGAGACCAACAGGGATTGAGCTCCTCCCAATTTGCTAGCTTCAAATGACCTTATTTACGTAGTCTACCCGCCTTCGTTTTTTAACAACTCCTCCCCCCATTTTTTTTAAAATATACACTTTAAATATGTTAGCTTGCGTCTCGTAAATGGCGTTTTCGTAAATGGCATTTTTCCAAAAGCCATTTTTGTGTTAAGACTGTCGGCGAGTCTAGCGTATAAAAATCAGATAATTCTTTAGTTTCTTCCAATTTTTCTTCCTCTTTGGATGTAACCTCTGGTTTATCATGTTTTAAAACAGTATGTTGTGTTTGAGGCTCTTCTCTATCACTTTCATCTTTATTATCCTATGAACATTGAACTTTTCCCGTTTTCTCTTGTTTGATGTAGAGAGTTTGTAGCCAAGACTGGGCTAAATATTCCTTCCACTTCTCCCAAAAGTTGTGGTCATTAAAAAGGTCATAGAATTCGAATGACCTTCTGAAATATACTGGTGCAATTGTTTCAACTATTTATTCGTCTGAAAAAATCTCTGATTTCCATGGTTTTGAGAAAAATCCTTTTTTTATTCTATTATGATGTGCTATTTCTTCCTTTTCATTACACTGATGTTTTAAAACATAGGTCAAGTTATTTGGTGGAATTTTACAATTCTATAGGGCCCGTCCTATTTCGGTTTTAACTAATTCGTCCCTTCTAGATTGGTTTCATATACATAGACCAAGTCTCCTAAACAATAATTTGTCTTAGTTTTGCTTTTTCTGTCATATTTTTCTTTTTGTTCTGTTTCGCATCTTGCCAATTGTCCTTAACCTGTTCTTAGCTTTTTTCATTCGCATCACCATTTCTTGTTCGTATTGGTCCAGAGTATAATATATTCTATCATTTTGTATTTCATGCATTGCATTTCTGGGATCCCTTAGATGTTGTAAAAAAATGACGTTTCTTTTAAAGAACGTTAAAAACCTGTATTTACTGCAAAGACCACGAATGGTATGTGGTCGTCCCAATTATAATTTTCGTCTCTTGCGTGTATCTCCAGCATGTAAGCTAATTTCACATGTTTGCGTTCAACTTTTCCATTACCTGACGCCATGTAAGAGGAGGTAAACCATCACTTTAGCCCCTTATATTCCGTAATTTCGTCTAATAATTTAGCTCTAAAACATAGCCCATTGTCACTAAGTAAAATTCTAGGGAAAATTCCGTGTTCCAAAAATAGTCGGTTGACTAAAACTTTTGCAATGGTTTTTGTCTTTTCGTCTTTAATTGGAAAAGCGTATAAATATGAGTTGAAATGGTCAACTACGGTTAGTTCAGACATATTTACTTTGCTGGAAACTGGTAAACTTCCTCCTGCCCCCCAGATGTCTTTTGACATTAATTCTCCTACCCCTGAAGGGGTGGGGTATTGACCTAAATCGGCCCTCGGGGTATTTGGTGGTGACTTTTGTTTAGCACACTCTTGGCAGCTTTGTATGAAAGCTTCTTTTTTGAGTACATTTTTGGAAAATAAAAATTTCCTTTTATCCTCCAAATAGTTTTCGCTTCTCCCATGTGACAGTCAATAGTTGCGTGTGCCATCTGTAAAATTTCTCCTTCCAGTGATTTTGGAATTACTGGAATAATTTTTAAATCATTTTTTATGTATTCTTGGGGTGCTCTGTAATATCTTGCCAAAAGATTTTTACTTTCATCCAGATCAAAACTATCTAAGTCCTTCAAAAATGTTTAAAGTGTTCTGGCAGTTCCGTTCCTTTTGATAAAAAGGATTTCATGGCTAACAAAAATCATCTTTATCTTGAAGATTCGAAATATTTCCATTAGATAGTATTTCTACCCCTTCCAGTTCGTCTTGGATGGTTGTTATGAAGTTTCCTTCCGTATCTGGATTTCATGACAAATAGTCTGGTAAAATGTTTGTACGGCCCTTTATATATATTGGGGTATATGAATATGCTTGAAGACGTAGTGTCCATCATGGCAGCCGTGCTGAAGTATTTTGCAGTGTATGTAGCCAAATTAGTGATTTTTGGTCTATGCGTAAAATGAATTTTTTTCCAAGCAAAAATTGGCGAAAATATTCTGTATAAACTACAATTGTTAAGCATTCTCTTTCAACCGTACAATATTTTCTTTCCACCTCTGTCAGCAACCTGCTGGCGTATTAGACTATTGTTTCCACTCCTTCCGAATTTATGTTTAAAAAGCGTCTGTTTGTAAACAGAAGTCTTGTGACATATCTGGCAGTTTAAGTATTGGTGCCTGTAACAATTACATTTATATTTAATTCAGCGCCTGTATTGCGTCCGATGGACATTCAAATTTGCTTGATTTTTTTCAAAATGTTATTCAAAGGTTGTCCTATTGTTCTTAATTTTTAATATATCATCGGAAATGGCTTAACAAAAAATACAAACTGATCCGCAGCTTTTTTGATCTTTCAGTGGCTGTAAGTTTTTTATGACCGTAAATTTTTCTGGATTTGGTGAAATAGTACCTTGGTTTATCAGATATCCAAGAAAAACTAGTTTTGGTATTACTATTTTTAACTTTTCTGGTTTTAATTTTAAGCCTGCTTTTTCAAATTTTTCCAGTATTTTTATAAGTCCGACTAAATGGTCTTCCAGTTTTTCAATAATCAAAATTACATCATCTAAGTAAGCGAAGGTATATTTTTTCCTTCCTGGTTAGTTATCTTTTAACACCAATCATAGTCGACTAAACAGTTGGACTAATGTAATCAAAGGATAGTTCAAATGTAAACGTTCTTCCATTGTCTAAGATCACTGTTGCTGTGGTTCTTGATCTTAGGCTATTCGCCAATATCCTGCTGTTAAGTCAAAACTAGTGTAGGGTTTTGTACCTCCCAGTGGATCTAATATCGTATCATTTCGTGGTAATTTCATAACATCTTTACCGTGACTGCATTTCGAGCTCTAAAATCTATGCTTAACCTCCAGGTATTATCTTTTTTTCTGACTATTACTAGTGGAGAACACCAGTCGCTAACACTCTCTTTAATTATACCTTGTTTTTTCCATTTCCTTTATTTGTTCGTCCAGCCATGGTTTTAAATGATAAGGTGTTTTATACAGTGACTTTTTAATTGGTGGGCTCTGTTAGTATTTTGTGCGTGATTAAGTGAGTTAATTTGTAATCCGCTTTGCGTCTTGCAAATGTCCATGTACAAACCCAAAGAATATTTCCCACCCGGTTTTTTACGTTTTCTGGTAATTGTTTTAAGTCAAATTGTTGCGAAAAATCAGTTTTGTCATTCCATACTTTTCTTGTGGTTGTGGTTTTGACGACGTTTGTTCTTGGCTAATGAAATTTACACTCAATTATGGGCTGCTAAGAGATTTTATTTCTGAATTTGAAATATTTTCCACCGATCAAAGTGCTATTTGGTTCAGCTTTACTTTGTTAATAATTAGATTTAATAATTTTAATATATGATACCATTTTCAATTTTAATAACTTGATTTTCCACAAAAATCGTGGGGTATTTTTCGAGGGTGTATCCTCCTATCATGGCATCCATTGTTTTAACCTTTTCTTCTTTTTTATTTAATTTCGCTAGAACTTGAGCTGTTGTTCCCTCTTCTATTGTGATTTTTTCGTTTATTTTTAGGTTATATTCCGAATCGTCACTCTCTTTATTTGGTGTTACGAAGATTTGCCTATTAGTTTCATTTGCCTGGCTTATGGTTATTGTATCAGTTAGGGGTTCCCATACGATCCCATATTTCCTTATAGCGTCTACTCCTATAATGCAAGAAAATGGTAGCTGCTTAATTATTATCACCGTTACTGTTATTTCATTATCCCCTGTGCTAAATTTTAATGAACATTACCCCAAAATTGTCAGCTTGTGACCTGTTACTGATGTCAGGGTATTCTGGCATCTGCTTACGCGATTTTTGACACTAGGAGGAAACCTCTTAAAAAATTCCTCTCGAATTAATGATTTAGACGCACCCGTATCCAGTAAACACGGTACATTTCGCAAACACTCAATTTTAAAACAACGGAAAATCGGTAGATCATTATTATTTGCATTTGTATCAGAACACTCTAAACTATAAAGGGGTCTTTGTAAGGTTTCAGCTCTGTCGACCCTTACAGGCTGGTTTTCTCCGTTTAAATGCCCACTGTTTGACCGAAAGTTTCTGGGGCTATACCAGTTTTCTTCAGCGTTGCTATTTTGACCCTGGGTGTTGTTAACCCTTTGCCTTCTAGGCCTAAATTCAGGAATATTATTAGGTGTTTGCCAAGTATTATTTGTTCCCTGCCTTCCTAAGTTTCCCCCCCCCCTGCATTATGAACTGGTGTCTTGTCTTGTACGTCTGGCCTTCTTTGCGTATTCTATGCCAGCAATCTGCTGCATAGTGGTTTGGTTTGCTACAATAATAGCAATTAAATTTTCTCTTAAATTGTTTGTTGGTTTCCCTGTTACTTCTAAATATTCTTGATCTGTCATTGTTGGTTCTCCAACTACCTTTCTTTGGTGGGGATGGGTGCCTATATTTTCTATAGCTATTAGCTGCTAATCTCTCAAGGTTGTGGAATCTGTCAGCTATTTCCCTAGACGGAGACCCACGGTCTCCGTCGCGCCTTTTTGGTTCACGATTTGGCTCCTCAAGTTCGCCCACTTCTTTCCCTATTCATATTTTATACCTTATTGGTCTTTTGTGTTATTTATTGACATCTGATCAAACGTTTTCATGGCCTCGTCAATTTTTACCTCTATTTCTACTAAGATTATAACCTGCTCTAAATTTTCAGGTTTCAGTGATAATATGAGTCTTAATAGCTTTTTTGGTAATCCTTGCGTAAAAGTATGTAATTTTACTTTCTTTACTGTCTCGTCATTTCCGCCTTTCTCTAACTGTAAGCATACATATCTACAAATTTTGTCTGCATATTCCCTGATACTAGTTGAAGTATTGAATGTCAGTACCTCTGTTCTTAGCCTCTCAGAGAAACTCGTCTCTATGAGCCTTGTTTTAAAAAATTCATTTAGAGTACTAATGTCCTTAGGCTCTTTTTCCTTAATTGCCTCTAAGTGTTTAAGGGCGCTTCCCTTTAATCTAGCTGCAACGAATTGCTCTTTGACTTTATCGTCAAAAAACTCAGTTAGTACGTCAAAAATTTTCAATTTTTCGATAAACTCATCTACATCGGAAATTCCCGCGTATTCTGGTATAATTTTGCCAGTTTCAAGTACCAATTATAGGGAAGCCGTTTTTTCCTCTGGTAAAGTCATTTTATTTCAATCTAAAATTTTCATCTAGTCCTTACGACCCAGTTTTTTCCAACCGCCATCAGTTGTGCTAAAGGGGTTTTATGTTTGTTAGGGTGATGTTGGTGTAGATGCCTTTATTCTCCCTTTAGGGGGGGGGAGATAAACTATGGTCCTAAGGTAATTAAGCTTTGGTAGCGTGCCTTAATCTATGACTGGACTAATGAGGCGTACCAGCTGGGTATATTCGAGAGACTAAATGTAGATTGTAGAGAGGTTGGCTATAATACAATACTTTTATTCAGTTAACATATACTAGTAAAAAGTATAATATATATATATATATATATATATATATATATATATATATATATATATATATATATATATATATATATATATATATATATATATATATATATATATATATATATATATATATATATGTATATATATATATATATATATATATATATATATAATATATATATATATATATATATGTATATATATATATATATATATATATATATATATATATATATATATATATATATATATATATATATAATATATATATATATATATATATATATATATATATATATATATATATATATATATATATATATATATATAATATATATATATATATATATATATATATATATATATATATATATATATATATATATATATATATATATATATATATATATATTATATATATATATATATATATATATATATATATATATATATATTATATATATATAATATATATATATATATATATATATATATATATATATATATATATATAGTATATATATATATATATATATATATATATATATATATATATATATATATATATATATATATATATATATATATATATATATATATATATATATATATATATATATATATATATATATATATATATATATATATATATATATATATATAATATATATATATATATATATATATCTATATATATATATATATATATATATATATATATATATATATATATATATATATATATATATATATATATATATATATATATTATATATATATATATATATATATATATATATATATATATATATATATTATATATATATATATATATATATATATATATATATATATATATATATATATATATATATATATTATATATATATATATATATATAATATATATATATATATATATATATATATATATATATATATATATATATATATATATATATATATATATATATATATATATATATATATATATATATATATACATATTTCTGCTGGGACTGGTTGTCCCAGGCAGAACCACAAGTATCAGAAATCTACAATAATATATAATAAGATACTTAGACACTTAAAATAATATGACAATATTCCAAGGTATTTCTAAATCAACGGACCAAAGGTCAGTCCGGCATAAAATTAGTATCAGGCGCACCCCTTCCCATAAAAGTATCTTTTATACATTTTATCAACCACACCTTCCGGGACCCAACTGACGCACATAGCTAGGAAGTGGTAATTTCTCAATTTCCCGTTAAGCATAAACTTGCCGGGATATGTTCCTTATCCAAATAAAAAGTGGTATTTCTAAACTTCTGTATTTGCGTCTTAATATTTTTACTAAATTCCAAATTGACTTAATTAGAAAGCATCACCACAATAATTTCATAACAGGTAAAAAGGTGAATAGCTAAAATTTTAGCTTATCAAATCTAAGCTGTAAACGGAGCCTTGTCCCAAAAGGAAATTAAAGCTGAAAAAAAATTACAGGTGAATACGTCATTAAACTGTATCAAGTATCTGAAACTCGAAAAGAATTAGAAAGCTAAAAAGTTTGTATAAACAAACCAACATAGAGTATGCTTAAAACAGTTACTGATACAAGTTTGTTTTTCGAAATAGAACCAAAGAAAAGTTGTAAGATAAAGATTAAAAAGTGAAAAATAAATGTATATAGTCGTATATAGAAAATGTATATAGTGGTAACAAGTGCTTATGAGAAAACATATATAGTTATAAAAGTATTTTAAAAATCTTTAATAACTATGGAATTGTTATCGTAGAGAATTGTAAGTTCATAAATTTGAATTGTAATAACTGTTTCCAAGCCCTTAAATAGTGACTAATTCCAGTTCTCAGTTATAGTGTCTAAATCTATTTGTTAAAGTTGAATTATTTTGTTTATATTTTTATTGCAGCTTAAGACTTATCAGATGTAGGCTTGATGGACTTATTAAAAAGTTGTACAAAAAATAAATATTGCTGCGACTAAATAAATTTTAAGGGTACATAATTATCGTTTGTTTTTAAACAATTAAGTTATGTAACAACAGTACTTCTGTTAATATATATATATATTATATATATATATATATATATATATATATATATATTATATATATATATATATATATATATATATATATATAGATATATATTATATATATATATATATATATATATAATATATCAAACCCAGACTATCCATATAAATAAAGTGAATTGGTATTTTGAGTGTTTTATAAAAAAATTGCTTTGTGTTTTGTTATATAACTACATAGTGTCTTAAAATAACTTTTAAGAATTGAACCAAATTTGTTTCTCTTATAAATATTGTATATAAGTTTTGTGACTTCACAATGCTTGCGTAAGTTTATTAAACAATGCTCGTGTATATACTATGTTTTTATTTTAGAAGTAACATTAAGTTTTAACTAGTGATTTAATGTCATATATAAACTTGTTGACTTCTAGTCAATGTATAAATATTTTTTATTATGTAAAAATCCATTAAGTGAGTAATAATCAAACAGTAAGGAGCCACCCGGCTCAATTGTAACCGAAACTCTAAAAAACGAAATTTTGATACCAATAGATACATCAAAAGAATTAGATGTTAATGCTGATTTCAAATATATAAGTTTCATCAAGTTTAGTCCTACTCATAAAAAGTTACGTACCTGAGAACATTTGGCCGATTTTAGAAAAAAAGGCGGAAAGACCCTCTAAAAGTTATAGAACCTTAATGAAAATCACACCATCATATGCAGCGTATAAGAAAACCCTACTGTTGAGGTTTCAAGCACTAATCTACAAAAAAATGGAATATTGCATTTTTTGCCAAAAGAAAGATCACGGATGTGTGTTTATTTGTTTTTTCTATTTTTTTCCCCAGGGGTGATCGTATCGACCCAGTGGTCCTAGAATATCGTTGGAGGGCTCATTGGAACGGAAATTAAAAGTTCTAGTGTCCTTTTTAAGTGACCAAAAAATGGAGGGCAGCTAGGTCCCCTCCCACGATCATTTTTTTCTCAAAGGTACCCGATCAAAATTTTGAGATAGCCATTTTGTTCAACATGGTCGAAAATATGATAGCTATGTCTCTTAGGATGACTTACTCCCCCGAAGTCCCCGGGGGGAGGGCTGAAAGATATGAATTTTACCCAATGTTAACATATAGTATTGGTTATTGGGAAGTATACAGACGTTTTCAAGGGGGATTTTTCTGGTAGGGGGGGAGGGGGTCGGGGGTTATATGGGAGTATCTTTCCATGAAGGAAGTTTTCATGGGGGAAGGGACATTGCTATGAAACGGGCACCGGACTTCCCATCATTATTAAAGGAAAATATCAAAAATTAAATGAAAAATAAAAGTTTTTCAACTGAAAGTAAGGAGCAACATCAAAACTTAAAACGAACAGAAAATACTACGTATATGATTGGGTTCACCACCTAGTCAATACCTCGCTCTTTAAGATTTTTTAGTACTTTCATAAGAGCTATTTATTCTAATTAACGGCCTCTGTGATTAAGGGGTCATTTTTAAAGAATTGGAACAAAATTCGAACTTTAGCTTAAAGAGCAAGAAATTGACTAGGAGGCGAACCCCCTAATATACGTATTAAAAATTTATGAATATAGAAGTTCGTTACGTAAGTTAATTCCTAAGCTACGTATATTTATTATAATTAAAACGTTCGAAAATAAAATTAAACAAGTTTCGAGAAAGCCATTTAACCAAATAAAAGTAAAATTAATATGCAAACTGTACGGTGAGCCAAAATCAAAACCTGCATTAATTCAAAACGTTCAAAATTAAATAAAAACAAGTTTTTTTTAACTGAAAGTAAGGAACGACCTTAGAACTTAAAACGAACAGAAATTATTCAGTATATGAAAGGGGCTGTCCCGTCCTCAACGCCTCGCTCTTTCCGCTAAATTTTGACTTTCTCACAACTCTGTTTTTTCAAACAATAAAAAACTTTAGCATAAAGAGCGAGGTGTTAAGGAGGGGACAGCCCATTTCATATATGGAACAATTTCTTTTCGTTTTAAGTTTCAATGTTGTTCCTTACTTTCAGTTTAAAAAAATTGTTTTTTTTTATTTAATTCTATATTAAGTTTGAAAAGGATGATGCAACAAATTGCCAGCAAGAAACATAATGTTTCTATTTAAGCGGCATATTATGGTTAACGTAAAAAGAGAGAAAAGTAATTAAAATAATTAGCCTCTCGCTTAAAAAAAGAGAATGCAGTTATATATACATAATTAAGTTTTTTATGTATACTATATATGTAAAACTTTATGGTTTAATTCTATCCTAATGTGAATATTAGTAGAAGGGGGGGTACCAGCGCGATCGCTCACCCCTGCTGCCACCTACAACTTTTTTGCACACCATATATGGGCATAGAGTCCCTAGGGGAAATGGATTTCTGAGAAATTGATTGCGTAATCAAAGTGTGTCAATGACCTAAATTTCCAAAGGTGTTGATGTTGTTGTTGTTGTAAGTGCACGCTCTCAGCGAATGTCAAGGTCGATGTTGTTGTTGTTGTAAGTGTACGCTCTCAGCGAATGTTATGAGTTTCCAGAAATAGAAAACAGCATTTGTTGTTGTTTTGGACATGTACATGCTCGAGGAGAATGTCATGGTGTCCAAAAATAGGAAACAGCATTTGTTGTTGTTGTTGTTGTTGCTCGAGGTAAATGTTATGAGTTTCCAGGAAACCGTTAGATCACGTGTTTCCTTCTCAGCCAATCAGAGGGCTTGTTTACATATTAGCGGCGGAGGGAATATAAGGAAAGGATTTTTGCTATAGTTTTATTAGTCTGTGAATAGAATTCAAAGGAGTGGGAAGAACAGTTTTGACTTTACTCATTTGGATATATATTTGTAATAATGAGTGGAATGTTTACCCTATTAGAAGTTGATAGTGAAGTTGATGGTAATAATACAAGAGCACCAGACATTGCGGTGGAAATCACGAAAGGATCGCGGCTTTGTCTGGAATGGGATGCAGTATATGCAAGATATGTGATATCCTTGAGCAAATTTAAAATGGAAGATCAATTATGTTTCGCCGCAAAAGTTGATATAGCACATGTGAATAGACTTCAATGTGCTTTAAGTGCATTAGTGAAACATATCGAAGACAATAAACTCTATCGCTAATTGTACATGCATAGTATTACTGATGTTATAATTATTCAATAAAATGTTTCGAAATCGAAAATGTTCCCTTTCTTTTCTGGTTAGGACTAGCGAATCAGGGTCAGTCTAGAGTCAGCAGTCAGAGTGAAAGGACTGAAAAATGAATAAATTTGAGAAAGAGAGAATTAGATCAAATCTAGTGTTTATGGAAAAACATTTGATTTTGGATGATGATTTTCTCGAGTTATCTCTTTAACGCAGGATATTCTCTCAGGGAACACTTGACAACATAATGAAAACTGATTCTCCCCCATTGGCCTATTGTATGAAACTTTTAAAATGTGATTCAAATGCTTATACTCAATTTATTGATATATTAATTGGAACAAAGCAGAATCATATTGTGGATATACTTTTGAAATCATTGCCAATGGATTCAACGTAGATGTCTCCCCCAACATTTGAAAGAGGTAACGTCACAGAGTTACTCCTCTCCCCTTTCCTACACTTTGAATTTATCGAGCGAAGACGATCAGTTTCGTTTTAGCTGTGAGAGAGTTGACATCGGAAACCAAAAAATGTTCTATATATGTCCATTGTGCATGTACACTCTTGGCAGTTGGACTCAATGTGAGAATTGTACAATTATTGATGACAATAGTGAAAAGTGTAAATTATGTAATCCTTGCAAATTACATAGAGGCTTTGCAGTACAAATTAAAGGATGTAATTCATGTCTTGAAGAGGTGTGTGACTCTCATCCTAGAGGGCACCTGTGCTCCAATTGTCACTATGATAAATGTGATCAGTGGGAGAATACTTACCCCGCTATGATTGGAAAGAATCCCAAACGTGATTTTAGTTTATTTCTACAAGATTGGTATCGTCGCGGATTTAAATTATTCTGGGAAGAGGAATCTGGTCTACGATTCAACTGTTGGGGTAACAAGACAATTTGGTTTCTACGTCATCGCTGTGACGACACTGCCTACTATGACTATAAACCAAGTGATTTTTATTTGGCAGTTACCGAATGTGATTCACCACTTGAAAACACTGTATGTGATATTGCTTCAAATAGACAGATTGAAACTCGTGAATTTCATAATATGAATGCAAATAGTATCATTGACTATACAAAGAGATATGACAAGAGTGAAGTTACATTGTACTGCAGAAAATGTGACCCTGACTTTGCAGTCAATCAAGATCAATATACAGTGAATCCAAATGATTTACCAGCATTAGTGGTTCACGACAGTTGCCTATACACCGATGAAGAAATCTAAAAGTGAAGATTTAAAGACATTGTTGTATATATACATTTTATTAATAAACAAATTCACAAACATTTTTAAAGCACTTTACTCTTAGGGCACTGAAATCAATACTGTATAGGTCCGAGAGGATATTTTCCACTAGAAAGTCGTTCAGACATGGATTGTCACCATAAATGTGGAGAAACTGCTTGTAAGTATAGCCACGACATCGGAACACAAAATATAGTAGTGCATGGAAGCCACAGCTTTTAGTCGTTAGATCCTGCACCCTCTTTCGATTTTGAATAATAGTTTTCCCGCTGCTCTCAATATAGTTGCTGATATGGGGTGTGTAGAATGTATAGGGTAGACCAAGAGGATCAAAAAATTCAATCGTTTTCATTGTTTGATAGATGCACAGCCAATGACCCGTCAGCACAGTCGATGGACTGCTATTAACAATAATCAAGGTATTGTTCGCACTTTGAATTTTTCCAAGATAGTCTGAGGGTAGACAATAGGATTTGTACTGGGACATGTAGGGGTCCATATTAAATACATTGATTATTTGACTGGTGTTCATGGCGCCAAGTCTAGTAGAACACTGCCTTCGGGAGTGATTTCCCAATAGGTTTCATATTGATTTAGTGAGATTAGTGCAATACTCTCAGCCAATGGGTCGGCAAATGTACACTCTAAACGCACAGTCCCCGTACGTACTATACTCATATCCTGTGTGCCAGACAAATCCAATACAATGATACCATGTGTTTTAGCAAACATATCTTCGGTTATACCATTTTCAAATAGTTGCGAATCATGATCTAGGGTTTGCATGTTCAACTCATACAATGTTCTATAGGATTTATCAAAGGATAGATTGTAGAGTGGGATACCATTTACTTTGCACACAAGAGATGAAAGTCCAAACATCTCGAATTTATGTGGGCATTCAGTCCACGATCCTATTGCACTGGCGCTTTTTACAAATGCCATTGCAAGTTTCGAGGGGATTTCGCCATTGATAAAGGAAGAATCGGTGAAGGTGCGTGAGCGTATGGCAATATGACGTTGACTGGTGATTGTATGAGGAACAAGTAGTTTAATATTATTTCCATTGGCTCTCAGTTTTTCCACGGCCAAAGCAACAGAACTCATAACCTGTTGTTTGCGTACATGAAGTATTGCTGAGGTGAGGGAGAGACTTACATCGGGATTGGCAGCAAGTTCTTTTCTCAATATGAAATTGGATGGTGCAAGCGTCAATTTTATATCCACTTTAACATTGGGTGGCAGCCATTGGGGTATATTAAATATTTCATGATATATTTTTCCAACTAGATGTAATTCACTAGTTGTAGCATTTTTAAGTGCATCTGTACTATCAGTATTAGTAATATATTCATATCCATAGGAGGCGCCTCTCAATTCCTTGTATGACTTGGGTGTCATCAACATGAATTGCATATAGCTTGCATAGTTTGAGAGATTGTTGCTTGTGCTAACCAGCGTGCCATTGATGTAGACACTAATTTGACGAAATAAATTATGTAGTATACAATTTTCATAGGATATCCCATCGGCTCGAACTGGCATTGTATTATCGGATTTCCAGACTTTCATTTGTAAATCTATAAATGTTGAAGACATGTCCATAAAGTAGTCTTCATTGGAATAAATTTGAAAGTGGATATTATCAGAGAGGGGTTGTAGTGGATAAAATTGTTCATAGTATCCATGCTTGACACTCACATCAACATTTTCAGCATTGAATAGATTCAATGAGGCGGTGATTGAAGGTTGAGAATCCTTATGCGGTAGGTAGGACATTTTAGGAGAAGAAATCTAGTTTCGATCTAACAATTTTCTTCCTGGGGCTTCTGTTTACACTAAGTGTCGGCTTTTTCCTTCTTTTCTTTGACAAGAGGGATGATGTCTTTCGTCTCCGACCTGAGTAGAGACTGATGAGTGATGCGTTGTTTCTTGACCTTTTTAAGCCTTTACCATTTTGTTTTAATTTCTCACCAAGGGTTCGCGCACTGGACCTAAGATTTTCCGTAGCACTTTTTTTAAAATCCTTGCCAGAGCCCCAATCGTACAGTGTAGAGGATGCAAAATCTGTCGCAGCCGGTACAAGATATTTTCTAGCCAGTGGTAGTGAAGAGCGAAACAGCTTAGCAAACCAACTGCCAAGACCATAGCCAGACATTGACGAGCGACCCTTGTAATAGTCCATTCCATTGCCCTGTTGTCTTGGGCCAAGAGTATTAACATAGCAGTCAATATCAGGACAAGTGAATACCACTTTTCTATTAGACATCTTGCTGTTGAACGATGGGCCGAAAATGACATGTAATCACAGCCAAACCCTTTGAAATTGCTATGGGATCACCTAATTCAGTTCTTATTGTTAACTGACAGAGTTCCAAATAGGAAGTGTTTACGGGAATATACTGAAGATGCTTTATATTGTAGTGGTGAATATGCTCTTGATTGGTTTTTCGTTCAAGAACTCGTAGGAGGGGAACATTTGAATTACCGACCCGAGATGTTTCCACAAATGAGGCGTAGAGAAATATGCAAGTGTCTGTGGAGAAGGCAGGTGGGTATAGTCAGCAAAAATGAAATTAGTGTTTCCGGCACTTTTACCATTGATTATATTGAGCTTAAAGCCAAGAACATCCTTTAGGTTATCATTGAGAATAATCTTTTCGCTGGCAGTTGGTGAACTAATGTATATCTTGCCCTCCTCCTTTGAATAGTTGAAATGAAAAGCTCCTTTTTTTACGAGCGGAAATTCTTTTATTAATAGTACGACATAAATCATTCATACAGGTGAGTTCCTCGTAGGGTAATTCAATATATGGATAATCCATCCAATTGATTTTTTGAATTTGTTCTTGATCACCTGGTGGTGGCGGTCAATCATAGGGTCTAATTTTTATTTCATATTTACGATCTTTTCTCAGGATGTCATAGGTATTTTTGAGAATACAGTCGACAAGAGCCACTTCATACTTTCCGTCGAATTTGATGGTGGGGGAGAGTTTCGTCCAAAAATCACTTGTTTTATTCAGATCATTGTAGAGAGGATCAGAAACATTGGACATGAAAGTCACATAGAAATCATTGGGCATTGTTAATATCTTCAGCAATGACCCAAGAATCAAAATCCGAGTTGTATCCTAGCCAGCGAACAAGCAACTGTTTCTTGCCCCTACGAGTACGACTCTTTAATATCTTTTCAATTTGATAAATTTCACTAGTGTTTCTAACTTTTTGCAGTTCATATTCATAAAAACCACCGAGAATCTCATCATCTTTGGTGTCTCGCAGTCGATACGTTGTGGGCTCGGTGTCTAGGATTTTGGACACTTTAAAAAGTTCGGTGCTCCATAAATAATTCCCCTTTTCAAAAATATTGGTGGTTCTATTAATTCGAAAAGTATCACCAACATTGAATTTCTTCTTCTTTTTCTTCTCATTGTCATTGGAGTATTGCTTTAGAAAAGCATCAAACGTGTTTTCACTGTAATGAACATCCCGAGGGCTAGAGTTGGATAGAGATCGATGTGGTCGATGGTTGTATATCTGCATGATTTTATCTAAATCATGAATAAAAGCCGGTGTATTTTTCAATGTACAATATCTTGAAATTAATAGACGAATCGTTCTTATTAATCGTTCAGCCAATGCAGCCTTTATCGGGCTGTGACTATGATAAAGTGTTGTATTATATTTCAATAGAACCTTTTGCACATGGGGATTAACAAATTCACTGCCACGATCCGATTGAATTTTTCTATATGAATCCTGTTCAAGAATACTTTCAATGGCCCGAGCAACTTCAACACCTCTCTTTGATCGCAGTGGAATTGCATAGGCATAGCGACTAAAGACACTGATTGCCACCAGAATATATTTGTAGGGTGCATTGTGACGCCGTTGAACTGCGTCTAGAGTTAAAAGATCCATTTGCATTATATGCAGAGGGAAAAAGGCTTTAGTTTGTCGATATTGTTTGCCACGAAGCCTATGATTCCGATGTAGTGTGTAACTCGGTTCATTTTCTAGATACTCTTTTGCATTTTTCAATGTGGTGGTGCCGCAGACAGCTTTAGAAAGCGTTTTGGGAGAACTTAAACTTCCCGCTTCACCAATATTTTCATAGACACCTTTCAGAACTTCATCCATTTTGAACGCAAACACGTAGTGTAATGTCCACTCCCCTTTTGCACACTGGAGGGTGAATCAATTCGTCTTCGCTTTTGACTAGCAGCCACAGGTGTTGTAAAATCAGTAGTGCTAGTATTTTCAAATATTGAATCTTCTTCTTCTTTTTTAAATGGTGTTGGCGTTGTTGGTGGACTATATTCTCTTAGTTTCTTAAGAATTTGCTTATTGCCAATAAGACTTTTGGGAAAGTTTGATACACTTAGAAAGGTGTATAGATTATTGTCAAAGGATAAGAGTCCTTTACGATTCGTCACCATATCACAAATTAAATCAACTAGATTATAACTTTTTCCCTGAATTATAATTCGTTTCCCTGTGCTGTCGACTTGAACTTGATCACCAGTTTCCAACATGAGATATGATAATACTCTTTTACTCTGTTCTCGATAGGTCACTGGCAATAGGTTTCCAATTTCCAATACAATTGAATTCAATTCCTTCTCCTTTGATTGTGCAGAATCTTAAGAGATGTTTCCTGTTTAGAGGGATCGGCGGCGGGTCTCTCACGATAAGGTTTATGTTTGTCCATACGTCGCAATGCATCTTGAAGTAAAAGCAGTTTTTTGTCATCGGCAATATTCTCATCATTAATGAATTTGCTTAGATTGTCTTCAAAATGTTCGACGGGCGAGAGGACAAGTTCAAATGGTGTCAATTTATAGGGTTTTGCCATTCTCTAGAGAAAACTGTTTACAAGTCCTGCAATTATTGGCAGTAAAAGTGTGAAAAAGCTACCGCCTGCTTGAAGGAGCCGTTTTCTTTTAAATTTGTTTCCCTTGTTTTTACAAGCCAAGGCACGTACAGTGGAACGATGTTGCTTTGTCTGTTGTCTAACACCTTCTGGCAGTTGAACATTGCCCTCAGTTAAATTTAAACAAAGTTCAGATATTAGATTAATGAAATCATTGTCAACACCATGTTTGAGTATGGCTTTTCTAAGCAAGGTTTTTGAAGTGCTTAAAACGGAAAATAAATGCCGTTGTTCATGTAGTTTCTTCAGTGTCATAATGGCAACTAATAGCCTTTTCTACTGTTCACCGGAAGATATACTGTAATTTCATTGTCGAAAATGCCGGTGACTACACGTAGATCCTCGGGCGTGCTCTGATTAAGATCCAGCAAAATGTAACCGTAGGGCTTGCTAGTCGCCTGAGTGTACGCTGACAACAGAAATTTTGGGGCACCAGGGTATATCTGTTTATTGAGAGTTATGAGTGAGCTAGAATCACGAACGACTCGATAGATAATATAGATAGTGCAATTCAAAGCAAGGGTTCGCATACATTTGCTGTGATGAAACAGATTGTGTAGAAGTAGGGTTATGCAAATGTTTTCATGATGAGATCGGACAGTGAACAGTTGTAGCATTTCCTGTGAGAACTGTTCAATGGATTCAGCCAAATCATCAATAATCAGCCACGAGTTCGGTTCAATACTATTGAAAACATCAAGTCCTCGTATGAATTGTATTGGTATGGTTGTGGCAATAGCTTTTATTTTATCATAGGACTCCTGCCAAATACTATAGCAATAGTAGATTTTTTTCGGTTTTTCCAAAAACATTTTATCGCAATTTTGAATTATTTTAGCTAAAAGTGTTGTTTTCCCCGACATTGAGGGCCCACGCAGAAACGATCTGAAGGGTGTTTTAAATTGATACATGCTGTTGACAACAGTCGGACTACAACTAACTGTAAATCATACGTGTCCAATGAATAAGTAGTAATTTCCCCATAGATCTATCTATTCAAGAACAACAAAAAAACAATATTTCATGGCAGCATTTATTACGACAATATGAAAACAAATATTTGTTCAACATGAACAATGATAAAAATAACACTTGTTCAACAAGAACCTGACAAAATTTCATGGTCAACATGAAAACTCTATTTGTTCAACATGAACAATGATAACACTTTATAAATAAACACTTTTGTCCATCAATAACACTTATTGTCTTTAAACACTTTTCTGTACAACGCTTTTGTCCATCTACAGCACTTATTGTCTTTAAACACTTTTCTGTACAACAAAAAATACACTTGGAACATGAACTAGCACAGTTGAACGTTATGAATTTTAAGGTGGGATCCCAGTTGGTTGGGGGCTTGACGTTTCACCAACTTGGGGTAGAGTGATGGATTCCAGTTGGTGAAATCCATCCGCGAGCTGATGTGTTCCCCCTTTTCTAAATCACCCAATAAATCTTCAGTCCCATTTACCTTTAACAGCAGAGAATCTGTATCCCCATAGTAAACTTGAACCTCCCCCTCCCGTGGCCATTGCACCTTGCACACATTGTAAAAGAACGACAACATGAGCTTTTTTGAAATTTCTAGTACTGAACTGCCGCCTGCTATATTCTTGTTCAGTACCACATTTCGCTTTTTCCTGTGTAGAAGAACCCTGCCAGCCTCTATGCTCGTGAATGATGTAAAATTGGGATCGGCAATAATTCGTGCACACTCTAGAGGGTCAGTCACGACGTCGCAGCAAGATCTATTACGTACGCTTTCACACATTTTGCCAAACGCTGAATTTAGGATGAGCTTGTACAATTCCTTCTCCACCTTGGAGTTTGCCCTAGAGCGTTTATCGACAAAAGTATCGATAAACGTTTTTAAATATGGTCGCTGATTGAACTGCAGGACCCTATGTATTTTGGTGATCTTGAAACCATTGTTCACCATACCGTGCAAAAGCACATGGTGAACAACGATATTCTCCTTAGGGTCCAAATCAGCAATCAGTTTTTGTTTAGAGGGGGTGCAATGCATCCCCATATCCTCAACCAATGATCGATTGTAGGGGCTCAGCGAGTCCCTGGTCACTGGTCGATTGATACAGGGAAAAACAAAATCTTTGACTGAGTCGTGAAGCGCCAGCGGAATGTGACCATCAATTTCAAAGAACCATCCTTGTGGCCCGTTGTCCTCGACGGTGGTAATGTCGGGGAACTCACAAGGATTCTCAAGCCATTGATAGTTCCCACACGGCAAAGAGTAGTGGGACATTGCCGAGGGGTACAATGAGTTCATGTCCAAGAACACTGCATTTGACTTTACACCGGTGCTTTGTCCGCTCGGATCGGTTGATAAGACGCGGTCCCCATGAAAAACATACCCTCCCCTCATTGAACGCTCTACAAAAAGGTGTTGATCTACATCTGTGATTAGGCCTATTTCCTCCCTACTAATTTTTAAAATTAAATCCATCACTAAATGGGGTGTAGAAAAATAATAGCCTATATCTAACCCGAACTCTGAATAGATTTGGTCGGTGTTCTTACAGACTATATCCAACAGAGTTAAAACGTCACTGGCCAAGTACAGTCTACAATAATCCCACCCATTTTTACAATTCCCCTTAGCCCACACCTTCTTGGCAAACTCATACTCCTCGGCTGTGCATTCACTATTGGTCAGTGAATTGTAAAAAACTTCAATTGGAGGTAGTTTCACCTCACTTAAGCGAGCGCCAGAACAGTAATAGTCGTATGCATATACGCCTTTGCTGGTTAATAGGTCATACATTTCACTGTCTGGAAAGTGCTGTTTAAGCAAGGGAAAGCTATCAAAATTGTCGCTTTTCTGCACTTGAATCAATTGACTCAATGCCTTGGGAAAAAAACTAAAAGAATCTAAAAACCTGATTTTATTCCAGCACGTATGTCCATTATCCACTACCTGCCATTTCAGTTCCAGAAGCAACAACTTCTCGGCCGATTTGGGAATAATGTTATAGGTAAATGAATTATTTACCCATGGACTGTCTACTCCCCTCCCTCCCTATGCATACGTTCCAGTGCCGGTAAAATAAATTTTAAGTCATAATTAGAGTTGTGGATAAAAACAGGGATAAAAAACTGTTGGCTAACATTTAAATTACACGATTGATGCGCTACCCCCCTAAAATTACTACCCCCAGATGATATTTCCTGCCACAAGTGATCATGGTCTCTGACTTTCCCCCTCCCCCCTCTTTTCCCTTTAGTCCCCTTATCCTCCTCTACAAACTCCCCCTTACAAACCCAACATATTTTTTGATTTTTAATCGCGATACGATCCTCTGCAGACAGCACCATTGGATAATGCGTATTTCTCAAACGAGAAATAGCGCCATTAGCCGTGCCAATTAGTTTAGTCAATGCCTTGACCATGAACTCGTTCTCATCCAATGTCTCAACTATTTCTAACAGCCGCATGGTGTTAGAACTGTCTCTTTGCGCATGAGCATAGGACACTGCAATGGCCTGATGTTCTTTGATACGGTTTGGATATTGGGGATCATTCACCTCCACCAGCTTAGCTTCAGAGTCCAAAGATATTTTGTTGCATTGGAGGAGGGTGTTTTGGAAATTTTTGAAACGTAGAATGGACCTGTCCCCAGAAACCGTTTCCACTGTCTGATATCCATGCCGTCTACAATGCTTCATATGATCCCGTAGTTTTATATCACTACGGAATTGTGACAGGCATGTCGGGCAGTAGAAACGTACCCCTAGATCCCTACCACCCCCCAGAACTCTACTAATGTCGGTAATCGGATTAAAATGGCCAATTGGATTCGGTTCACTAGGTGGTGTGTATAACAACCAAACCCAGTGTCTGACCAAATCAATTGACGGGCCCCTTACGGGGAAAACCACCCATTTCTTTTTAGAACGAGCCCCATCTTCAAATTCAGTTTCATACTGTACCACAGTAACGCCGATATCTAAATGGGCATTAGCCCTTTCAAAAATGTCAATAGATCGTAGCGTTACTGGGTATTTTCCTTCTAAACAAGAGAAATCTACAATGGGAAAATCGGACCCGTCCTTCCCATGTACAGCCCAGTGATCTAAATTCTTCTTGGTAGCGTCACGTGCTAGAGGCTCGAATGCTGATATGAGGAAAGAATACATGAAACATTTTTGATCTGTTTCAAAACAGATCTTCTGGACACCTTGACAACCTACTAGATCTGGATTATAATTTAAAACTGTATCCCTTTCATACCCTGCCCCCCTCTTAAAATAAAATCTTTCTTAAATTTACAAATATTTACACTTAAATTTTCAATAAATAAAACTACAGACCCGCTCCCATTTTCGTTATAGTTCTCAAGATGCGCAATAATTTGTCCTACCCACTCGCTAAAAACTCCCTCAAAATTTTCAAAATTTGGATAAATTACGCGCATCTCGGAATGTATATAATGATAATAAACTTCACTTTTCCCCTCATTTAAATAAAAAACCTTTAAAACAATAGAAACCTTAATTGAATCCCTACCTCCCCACAACTGAATTTGGTTCTCCAGTAGTGCACGAATTTTATCTACATAGGCATGCGCAATTTCTACGGGATCAAACGCAAAATTTCCCCCCATAAGTGAATTAAAGGGATCCCCACACGTCGCAGTGTAAACAACTATTGCATTTAAAATTGTATTGGACATTTGAAAATCGGGAAAAGTTGTAACCTCTTCTTGTATATTACCCCCTCCCCCAAGTTGTTCAACAATATTTGGGCTATGCTCCACTTCAGTTGTTTGAAGTGGAAGTAGGTAATCAGTGGGGGGAGGGTTCCCTGTAAAATCCTCTAAAATTTTTAAAGTGTTTGGGCTTAGCACTGACAAGTCCCCCTCTGAGCTAGGAACATTACCTTGCTCAACTGTGCTAGGTTCTACTTTGAAATAATTACACAGAAACTCATCAATATTAAAAGGTATTTCATCAGAGTTAATGATACCATGCCAGTCATTGATAGCTGATATTTCATTGTCCCGAATGTCATGAAACTCCATTGCCCCTTCAATGAGTTCTCCTCTTCTTCACCTGATGACGATGGTGAATAAGGGACCAATGCTCCAACCTATAAATGCAAAATAGCTTATTTTCAAAGTGTTCAAATCATCCCTACTGTTTTTAAAATTTGGATTATTATTGCTTATAACACGCCTAATAGCATTTGGTTAATTCAACTGAAAGCAGTCAATTTCCAACTTAATATATTTACAATCTAAAACAACACTTTACATAGAAGGCGGCAATGTGTTCAAAAAAAGAGATAGTCAAATATTTAAACTACTAAAACTAAAATAATTATGTGCTAGTTTTTTTTTTTTTTTTATTTTTTTTTTGCGGCGCATTTCGGGCCGCAGCGCATCCTGCGGTGCTTCTCTGGCCCGCGGCGCATCCCTCAGCTCTTCTCGGGGCCCACGGCGCATCCCTCAGCGCTTCTCGGGGCCCGCGGCGCATCCCCATGGCGCTTCTCGGGCCCCGGCCGCTTCCTGGCGCGCGGCACTTCCACGGCGCTTCCCGACCCGCATTTACATAATGCCTGTCAAAAGTTGAAATATTCGCTTAGACTGCATAAGTCGCTATTTTTTCTCTAATTCCACACAGATTCAGTGAACTCATGAGTTTAATTATTGTAACCTATCGCGCGCGAGTGTTCTGATTTCCAAAGATTGAACTTCAGACGAGGAAAATGCCGGGAACCGTTAGCCTGGTTTCCCCTCACTAGAATCTTGGCAAGATTGAAAGCTATTTAAAAATATTCAGTGTAAATTAGAACGCCGATATATGACAGATGGATAAAATGGAATAATCTCTCTCTTAAAACTATGTGATATTCAATTGTGAAGAATAGCATTTTGAGTTTCAGAGGTACCTAAAAATATTCGCTTATGAGATATCGAAGCAATAGCAACAGAGAAAATAGTAAAGATTAGAAAAAAGAGGAGCGGTTTCTTTGCAAAATTACATTATATTTAGATATCTCCGAGGGAGGGGGGAGCAGAGAAATTTAAAACAATGGTTGGGGGGTGAGGGGTTAATATCCCGCTGAGATACACTTTTACACAGTGTTGAAAAATAGTGAAAAGAAAAAAAAACATTGGAAGAAATAGATATATATTTATATAAGATAGTTTGAGGAAAAAATACTCACATTTGCAAATCCTGGCTGCACTTGGGTGCCGGATGGTCCAGGTAGTGTGTGTTGGAGGGCGGACGGGGCGGCGTAACTATGTTCTTGTGCAGATTGGACTGCGATGTTATGGGATGGCATAGATGAGCCAGCAGGGTTCACCGTCCTTAAGGCCCATTCTCTTTTTGGTTTATGCCCAGACTGCATGGGAGCTGGCAGTGATGGGGCTGCCTCACCCTCTCTTGCTCTCTTACTGGGTGGCGACGACGAGCATTCTTCATAATTGGCCTTAAAGAAGAGAAAAAAGTTAGTATCAAAATAATTTCCCCCTTTTTACAGAAAGAAAGTTAGTACCCTCATCCATATAATTTTTGTCTAGAAAAGCACTTATCACTAAGAAGCTCCCTCCTCCACCCTTTTTCAGCAAAGCAAAAAGTAAAAATGCATATTGGTTTACCATCTCATTGAGTTAATCTTTTTTTTTTTTTTTTGCAAGCGTAATGTAGATCAATAAAGAATATATCTTACTACCTTTTATTCAAATGCTATAGCTAAAATCGCTAAAATATCAAAGAGAAATGGTTCGCACAACGAAGTAAGAAACAATTATCTTTTCATTTTCTATTTTGTCACCATTAAAAGCGTTAACCCATTCCCCAACAAAAATCACGGATTCATGCCCCCTCCTTTAAATTTAGGAAAATTGTTATAGCTAAAATCGCTAAATTTCGAAGAGAAATGGTTAGACACTGAAGTAAGAAACAATTATCTTTTCATTTCTATTTTGTCACTATTAAAAGTGCTAACCCCCTCCCCAACAAAAATCACGGATTCACGCCCCCTCCCCTAAATTTAGGAAAATTAACCCACCCTAGGTCTATCGCTAATTTGCAGACAAAATTAGCTGACCGCTATTTTCAGACAAACACTGAATTACGTAAAAGCACTGAAAACCTCGATTGCCTAAAACCAGCTAATGTATACAGACAGGAAAAGGGGTGACAGCTAATTATAGGCTTCGCGCTGGAGCATTATGTCAAAACAGAACGCTTAATAACAACAGTGACGGAAGTCTCAGTTAGAGAAAAGATTACAATATGGAAAAGCTAAATTTTTCGAAAGGATAATTATTTCTTTTTGCGAGAATTTGGTTGTAAAAACAATGATGGAGGGGGGTTAGGTTTTGAGGGTAAAAGAACACCTTTTATGTTTTCTATCGAGTATAAAGATTGTATAGTGATGTTTGTATTGTATGGGGGGGGGGTGGGGGGGATTTACCTGAATATACTGGAGGGTGACCACGGAAAATAATTTTATTTTGAAAATAAAAACGGAACTTACATGGTAAATTGAGGTTGCCAATGCTTCTAATTCATCAAATTTATCCATTGTTGTTTGAACTATGTCAAAATACTTTCTGATAATTTAATCACATTGCATGTCCGTTATATACGAAATATCAAGGGCGAATTGTTATGTAACGGGGAAATCATATGTAACAAGCCCTCTGATTGGCTGAGAAAGGATATGTAACCAGCCTCTGATTGGCTGAGAAGGAAACACGTGATCTAACTGTTTCCTGGAAACTCATAACATTTGCCTCGAGCAACAACAACAACAACAACAAATGCTGTTTCCTATTTTTGGACACCATGACATTCACTTCGAGCATGTACATGTCCAAAACAACAACAAATGCTGTTTTCTATTTCTGGAAACTCATAACATTCGCTGAGAGCGTACACTTACAACAACAACAACATCGACCTTGACATTCGTTGAGAGCGTGCACTTACAACAACAACAACATCAACACCTTTGGAAATTTAGGTCATTGACACACTTTGATTACGCAATCAATTTCTCAGAAATCCATTTCCCCTAGGGACTCTATGCCCATATATGGTGTGCAAAAAAGTTGTAGGTGGCAGCAGGGGTGAGCGATCGCGCTGGTACCCCCCCTTCTACTAATTTTTATCTTAGATACAGCCTTAGTTTTTTGGGGGAAACCAAATTTTTCGTAACATCCTTTCGGATCCAGTTTTCAAATATTTTTTTGACGTATTTTTGGAAAGTAGCAAATTTTGAAGCCAGATCAATTGTATCCTGATACCAACAGCTCACACCATCAGAAACCAAACCATAACTGGTCAACTAATATTTTGGAAACTATATGCAGTATTACAGAACTTTGCTACCAGTTCATCATAAAGTGAGATAAAATCAGAACTTAAATTAGGCCTAAAAAATATCATAGAAAGCGCTACGTAGCCTAAATGGCTTTATATTATTGAAAGAATATGTAAAAAAGCTTTGTATTGGAAAAATATGTGAAAGCTTAAAAACCAAAATTGTTATGTATAATTTTTCCAAGGAATTTCTAGCCCCGGAATATAAATGGTAAAACAACCATATCATCCAGATAAATTAAATTATTAATGGGAATTAAATTTAAATTCAAATAATAAAGTTTCTAATATAATTTTTAAGCCACTGTGGGTCAAACTAAAACAGAAGATGCATATAAAAATACGGGTGAAAAGAGAATTAAATAGTCCTAAAGACAAAAAAGAGAGAAAAGAGAATAACAAATATACATTCCAAAAAACTGATATCCTTGGAAGAAAGGACACAGCATAATATTTGGCCATAAATATGACCCTAAAGAAACCCACTGAGGGTATAAGCACAGAATGACCCAAAGATGGCAGTATAAGAACCATGTGAAAAAATTAAAAAGATTGCTGCATTAAAAGTAAAATATTTAGAGTTAGGACAACTCTTCTCAAAATAGGAAGTATTATGGAGGCAGTTTCTAATTAAATCAAATTTAATAAAGTCAAATTTCTAATAACGAACACATTCTGGTATGTGTATATTGAATAGGAATTTGAGAAATCGCCACTTCCTTGCAATGTGCGTCAATAGGCCCGATATGGCGTGGTTGATGAAAAGTATAAAAGATAGATTTTATGGGAACCGGTTGCGATTTACTAATTTCGTGTCGGACTGACCTCCGGTCGGTTCATCTTAGAAGTACCTTGGATTATATGTCAAATATCGTAAGTGTACAAGTGTCTTATTATATTATATCTTACCTTAGTATTCGTATAATTGTTGACCCCCTGAGATAACCAGTCCGAGTGGCTTATAAGTTATCAAACTTATACTGGTGCATGATAGCTGAATAAAAGTATTGTGTTATAGCTAACCTCTGTACAATCTAAATTTAGTCCCTCGATTATTCCCAGCTGGTACGCCTCATTAGTCAGGACATCGCCTTAGGCACACTACCAAAGTTTATTTACCTTAGGACCACAGGTATCTCCCCTATAAAGGGAGTATATAAAGCAACAACCACAACTTCACCCTATAACCATAAAACCACATTACCACAGACTGGTAGGCAACTAACACCACTTCCACACCCGCCATTTCCCCAAACACATCCAATCAAAATTTTGATATAGCCATTTAATTCAACGTAGTTGAAAGTTCTGGAAATAATATGTTTGAGAAGGATACTCCCCCCACACCTTCTTTTCCAAATCGATCTGATGAAAATCTTGAGATTGACATTTTGTTAAAAATAGTTCAAAGGTCGGAAAAAAACACCGGTGTCAATACACCCCCCAGGGCCCAGGGGAATGGCGTTCTAAGTTATACCCTAAGGGCATGAATGGTTCTTATGAAACCGAAGCTCGTATAATCTTCATAGAGGGCTCAATTTATTTAAAATTGAAGTTCTTGTTCACTTTTTAAGAATCAAGAGAGTTAAGGGCAACTAGCCCCCAACCTATTCCCTTTTTCCCCGAACCCCTTGCTACAAATTTTGAGATAGCCAGTTTTTTGGAAATTGTTAAAAAATTAGATAACAGAAACTCCCCCCAGGGCCCGGTGATAGGCGTTGTGAGTGTTGTCCTGGGGGCGTATATGCTTCTTGTGAAAGGGATGCTCGTATAAACGTCAAAATGTGCTCATTTGATTGGAAATTAAAAGTGTAGTTCAATTTTTAAGATTTAAAAGATATCCGAGGGCAACTAGCCCCCCCCCTTCCCACAAACTCTTTTTCCCCATGGCAATCGGAAATTTTTTTATAACAGCCATTTCATAAAAACTAGTACAAAGGTCAGATAAGAAATATTCGTATGTCGACGGAACCTCCCAGAGCCCAGAGACAGGCGTTATGAGTAATGCTCTAGGGGCAAATATAGTTCTTATGGAAGGGATACTCGTATAAACTTTGGAGAGGGCTCATTTGATTGGAAATTGAAAGTTCTTGTTCACTTTTTAAGAGTCAAAACAGATTGGAGGGCACCCCTTTCCACGGCCTTAATGCATCAGATAAAAATTTTGAGATATACATTTTTTTAAAAATAGTTCAAAGTTCAGATAACGAAAAACTACGGTTTCGACACAGCCCCCCAGGGCCCGGGGGTAAGCGTTGTAAGTTATACCCTGGGTTGATATATGGTTGATGTGGAAGAGATGCTCGTATAAAGTTCATAGAGGGCTCATTTGACTGGAAATTGAAATTTGTAATTCACTTTTTAAGAGTCAAATGTGATTGGAAGGCAGCTAGCCTTCTCCCAAACTCCATTTATTGTTTTTCCAGAGGCGCTTAATATAGAAGGGGTCGTCGTATAAACTTCAAAGGGGGCTCATTTGAATGGAAATCGAGAGTTCTAGTGTCATTTTTAAGAGTCAAAAGTGATCGGAGGGTAACTATCCCCCCTTCAAGCCCTTTTTCCCCGAATACATACGATATAAAATTTGAGGTAACAATTTTGTTAAATATATTCAAAGATCATACAATAAAAACTCCTACACGTATAGCCATTTCGTTGAAAATAGTTCAAAATTCAGATAAGAAAAACTCCTGTGCCGACACAAACCCCCAGGGCCCAGGGCAGCCGTTGTAAGTATTGCTCTGGAGGCATATATGGTTCTTATGGAGGTTATGCTATTATAACCTTCGGAGATGGCACATATGATTGGAAATTGAAAGTTCTCATTCACTTTTTAAGAGGCAAAAGAGATCAGAGGGCAACTAGATCCCCTCTCAACGCACTATTTTCCTAAAACCGATCCAATAAGAACTTTGAGGGAGCCATTTTTTCAAAATAGTTCAAAGGTCAGATAACAAAAACTCTGATGTCGAACCCCCCCAGGGCCCGAGGGTAGAGATTGTAAGCTATTTCCTGGGGCCGTACGCGGTTCCTATGAAAGGGATGCTCGTATAAACTTCAGAGAGGGTTCATTTTCTAGGACCACTGAAATAATGAAATGAAATTTCATTTTTAAGGTTAATTTAGACTAGGTCAAAATTAACCTTAAAAATGAAATAAAGCTATGTCGACTTTGCATGTCTCTCTCACTATGTATGCGCCGTCACGGGGGTACTCTCTTTTTGCCTATGTCTTTTTCGGTTTTTGTGTCTGAATCTACGTATTTCTATGTGTTTTTGTCTCTCTCACTCTTTTTGCCTGTGTGTCTGGGCGGGTGTTTGCTTATTCCAAATGCATGTCTTTCTCGATTTGTGTGTCTGAATCTATGTATTTGTATGTCTTTTTGTCTCTCTCACTCTTTTTGCATGTGTGTCTGGGCGGGTGTTTGCTTATTCCAAATGCATGTCTTTCTCCGTTTGTGTGTCTGCATCTATGTATTTGTATGCGTTTTTGTCTCTCTCACTGTTTTTTGCCTGTGTGTCTGGGCGGGGGTTTGCTTATTCCAATGCATGTCTTTCTCGGTTTGTGTGTCTGAATCTACGTATTTGTATGTGTTTTTGTCTCTCTCACTCCTTTTGCCTGCGTGTCTGGGCGGGTGTTTGCTTATTCCAGATGCATGTCTTTTTCGGTTTGTGGGTCTGAATCTACATATTTGTATGTGTTTTTGTCTCTCTCACTCTTTTTTTGCCTGTGTGTCTGGGCGGGTGTTTGCTTATTCCAAATGCATGTCTTTCTCGGTTTGTGTGTCTGAATCTACTCATTTGTATGTGTTTTTGTCTCTCTCACTCTTTGTGCCTGTGTGTCTGGGCGGGTGTTTGCTTATTCCAAATGCATGTCTTTCTCGATTTGTGTGTCTGAATCTACATATTTGTATGCGTTTTTGTCTCTCTCACTCTTTTTGTCTGTGTGTCTGGGTGGGTGTTTGCTTATTCCAAATGCATGTCTTTCTCGGTTTGTGTGTCTGAATCTACGTATTTTTATGTGTTTTTGTCTCTCTCACTCATTTTGCCTGTGTTTCTGGGCGGGTGTTTGCTTATTCCAAATGCATGTCTTTCTCGGTTTGTGTGTCTGAATCTACGTATTTGTATGTGTTTTTGTCTCTCTCACTCTTTCTGCCTATGTGTCTGGGCGGGTGTTTGCTTATTCCAATTAAATGTAAATTTTCACATTTTAAGTATGTTTCATGTCATTCTAAGAGATGTAAAAAAGTTGAAAAAAATACCATGTTAAAAAAAGAGTTGAATAATTTCGAAGTCCAAAAAAATTTAGTTAAAAAAAATAATTTCTTTTCCATAAAAAATTTTGAATCAGAGCCATCAGTCCTCATCAATAGGAGTATGGGTATGCACAAGAATATGTTTTAAAATTCAAATCAAAAGTGTCATTCTATTTTTCTGATATGATTTAGAGATGTAAAAAAAAGTTGAAAAAATACCATGTTAAAAAAAAGTTGAATAATTTCGAAGTCCAAAAAAAAAATTTAGTTAAAACAAAATAGTTTGTTTTTCATGAAAAAATATTGAATGAGAACCATCAGTCCTCATCAATAGGAGTATGGGTATGCACAAGAATATGTTTTAAAATTTAAATCAAAAGTGTCATTCTATTTTTCTGATATGATTTAGAGATGTAAAAAAAAGTTGAATGATTTCGAAGTCCAAAAAAAAATAGTTAAAAAAGAATAGTTTGTTTTTCATGAAAAAATATTGAATGAGAACCATCAGTCCTCATTAATAGGAGTATGGGTATGCACAAGAATATGTTTTAAAATTTAAATCAAAAGTGTCATTCTATTTTTCTGATATGATTTAGAGATGTAAAAAAAAGTTGAATAATTTCGAAGTCCAAAAAAATTTAGTTAAAAAAAAATAGTTTGTTTTTCATGAAAAAATATTGAATGAGAACCATCAGTCCTCATCAATAGGTGTGTGGGTATGCACAAGAATATGTTTTAAAATTTAAATCAAAAGTGCCATTCTATTTTTCTGATATGATTTAAAGATGTAAAAAAAAGTTGGAAAAATTTATCATGTTAAAAAAATAATAAAAAAATTAAAAAAAACTTCAAAAAAATGGGGGGAGGAGGCCAAAAAGTTGGAAGGGAGGGGGGCCCCTTGGAGGTATGGGGATATTTGGGGTTGAGGTCCTTGGTGGTTAGGGTCATTGCTGCTTATGATCCTTGACGGTTCATACTCATATACACCTCACTACTTGATTTGTAAGGATTTCTATGGATTGTTCTGAATTTCTTTATTAAAATTCTTTTCTTGCCATCTACATCTCTATTAGTATTAACTTTTTAGCATACTATAACGTTAGACCATATTTTAAATTGACACAACTGTTCAAACGCCACTTGTGTATTATACAGAACACATCGAAGAAGTAAAGCTAGGTCAAGTCACAAGGTCATTCTATCATCGTTAACCATTTTCATAGATTGATGTTGTTCCGAATTTATAACAAATTGCCTGAGTTAACAAGCCCTTCGGGGTTACCTTAACTGATAACCAGTTTAGCCCTTTTTTATACCACCTTCATACGGTCCGATCACTAATTAGGATCATTCACATCCCTATTATTCAATCAACAATTAATATCGTTCATACAGGCCAATTCGCAAATGCTATACCCTTTTTTCGCAAATAAAGTTATTTTTTGGTAAATGATACAACTTTTCATCATTCAAAGTTCTGTAATTATCCCATGATGCATTCTTAACTAAACCCGATGAGATGCCTTTAAGCTAGAGGTTATCAAACTCATTGACAGGTTTTGACTCATAAAGATGTCCGACTTACCTGTATCGCTAGTAGAAATATTATTTTATAGTATAAAAAATTGTTATAGTAATAGATGAACGAACTTGCTAAAGCACATATCCTCTAAACCAGTCTGATTGCATTACACAATCTCAACCATAGTTCCAAAACATGTTTGATCGCTTTATAGGTCAATAATATAAAGGGATTGGTCGCTTTATACCACCTATCGTGAAACTTCACTGTATATTCATGACTCAGGCGTAGGGTTCCTTGTAGGGTTCATATTCCCTATGGCCTTACTACTTTTACCAATATTCTTACTAATTACTATTAGTTTTACTATCAATTTAAGCCATTTATTTGTAATTTATTTCAAATTATTTGTTGATTAATTATTTGTTTATTTATATAAAGATCAATATTTTTTGTTCACAAATTCTGGTATGACTAAATTCCGTTCAGGTTTAAGCTAAAAGTTAAGTTCCATTATTATGAAAGAAAAACAAGCAAAATTCCTAATAGGATAAGACCTTATAGGATACAACCAATAGAATAGACACAGGATGATCATCATAGACTTAATCAAAATTAGAATCTTACCCCTTAACTAGGATTATATTTTAAAAATTAAGAAAAAGAATAAAAAAATTAGACTTACGTTTTTAACTTGACAAAATATGAGCAAAAATCAAGACCAAACTGACTCCTGGTAGGGCATGACGCTGTATATATATAAAACTTTCTTTGTTTATTAATTTCATAATGATTTAAGCTTTATCAAGCTTGTTGCACTATTGCTAGGGCATAAGAATGCCTTCAAGAGTATTTACTCTACACCTTAAATCGGGTTCCGGTTTCGGTCTCCTTTAGATACATAAATAATGACCTATATTGAGTTAATCTGAGATCTAAGAATTGAATTAAATTCTGAAATGTTTCTAAACAAGTTCCATAATAGTTTTTAAAGACAAAACATAAATAAGAAATTCTTTTTCTTTGATTAGTTGTTACACTTCTATTTTCTTCCTACTCTGGTCTATGACTAACTTGATTATTTTTATGTAATTACTGCCATTTTAATTCCATTCTTTAGTTTCAATTGCTATTGGACTAAATCATATAGATATAGGTTTCTTTTTTACCAGAATTTCTAAATGTTGGTAGTAGTATTATATCAATTAAAGAGAGCGGACAGTATCCACTTATTTTATCAATTAAAGAGAGCGGTTAGTACCACCTTATCGGGTCAATTAAAAAAAGTGGACAGTAACCCCTTACTGTGTCAATCTAAGCTAGCGGGCAGGTATGCCATTACCGAGTCAATGAAAGGTAAAATAAAAATAACAACAATGTTTAATATGTATGGATGAATTATTGTTTATTGTATTGGTGTTTTGTTTAAAGTTTCATTGTATGGATGTTTTATGTATATGGTTTTTTATTGCTCATTGTATTGGTGTTATATTTGATATTTTATTGTATGGATGTCTGGTTGTTATTGCAGGGATGGTTTCGTTTATTGATATATGGTTGATTATGTGTTACTATATGATTGATTATATGTCTTGTATGCTTGGTGTTTTATTTAATATTTTTTGTATGGATGTTTTATTGTATGGATATATGGATTTATTTTTGGTGATTATGAAATTCAATGTGTTGGATTTTTGGTAGGTGTTAACAGTGATCTGTTTCGGGGCATAATTTATGGTTTCATCCTCAGAATATGCATACCACCATGATTTGAGATGCATACTAGGCAGACAATTTTTTCTGATGGTTGGGCTCCATGTCCCCACTCCAGGACCCCAAATCACCACCCCATTCCTCCAACCCCAATCCTCAACCAGGGCCCGACCCTGAAGTCCAACCCCATTCTAGGGTCCGACCTCTTTTTTCTTTTTTTTTAACATAAATTTTTTCAACTTTTTTTTACATGTCTTTAAATGAAATAATGAGATGAAACGTACTTAAAAAAATAAAAACATCATGTTTAATATTTTTGAAATACAAAATGAGAATAATATAGATGTGTTAGTCATAACTATTCATATTAGGAAAATACTGTTTGTAGTAGCATTTTATTTCTGACAAAGAATGTTTTTGACGGAAAATTATTCAACTTTTACTTAACATAGTTTTTTTCATCTTTCTGAAGTTCCACTTCTGTTCTGAATTTTAAAAGAAGAAAAAAAGTTCAGCTTCTCTTCTTGATGTTTCCAAGGAAGTAAAAAAATGCTATGGTTCGATTCTGTATTTTTTCCAGTGAAGAGAAAAAATCTTAAACTTCAATTCTGAATATTCTGGAGAAGAAAAAAAGTTACATATCAGTTCTGAGCCCCCTCAAAGAAGAAAAAGTTCCACTTAACTTCTGAATTTTCTCAAAGAAGAGAAGGAAAGTTCAAGTTCTCTTCTGAATTTTTCCTGAGAAGAGAAAAATGTTACACTTCGATCCTGAATTTTTTGAAAGACGAGAAAAAGATATACTCCGGTTCTGTGATTCACCAAAGAACATAAAAAAGTTCCATTTCTGTTCTGAATTTTAAAAATGAGGAAAAAATTCATATTCTCTTCTGGATTTTCCATGGAATGGGAAAAATTACTAAGGCATGATTCTGAATTTTTCGAGAGAATGGAAATAGTTCCAATTCAATTCTGAATTTTCTAAAATTCACATTTAACATTCTCGAAATACAAGATGGGAGTGATATTAATATATTAGTCGTGACTTTTACTATTAGAAAAATAAAAGAAAAAAAAACCTTGTTCAGAAATGATATAATAAAGCCTTTTGAAAAGTATTACCTGGTGTTGGGGTTTGCAAAAAGTCGTAAAGTAATGTTGGGAGTGAAAAAATGAGTACTTAAACTTGTAAAACAGGTTTAGAACGAACATTGTGAAAAGAACTTGTTCTGAAATAATACAATAAAGCCTTTAGAAAAGCATTGCTTGGTGTTGTGGTATGCAAAAAGTCGTAAAGTAATGTTGGGAGTGGAAAAAAGATGAGTAATTCAGCTTGTAAAACGGGTTTAGGAGGAATATTAAGAAAAGAACTTGTTCTGAAACGATATAATAAAGCCTTTTGAAAAGTATTGCTTGGTGTTGGGGTATGCAAAAAGTCGTTAAGTAATGTTGGGAGTGAAAAAAAGATGAGTACTTCAACTTGTAAAACGGGTTTAGGAGGAATATTGAGAATGGAACTTATTCTGAACTAATACAATAAAGTCTTTTGAAAAGTATTGCTTGGTGTTGGGGTATGCAAAAAGTCGTAAAGTAATGCAGGAAGGGAAAAAGATGAGTACTGCGACTTGTAAAACGGGTTTAGGAGGAATATTAAGAAAAGAACTTGTTCTGAAATAATACAATAAAGCCTTTTGAAAAGTATTGCTTGGTGTTGGGGTATGCAAAAATTCGTAAAGTAATGTTGGGAGTGAAAAAAGATGAGTACTTCAACTTGTGCAACGGGTTTAGGAGGAATATTAAGAAAAGAACTTGTTCTGAAATAATACAATAAAGCCGTTTGAAAAGCATTGCTTGGTGTTGCGGTATGCAAAAAGTCATAAAGCAATGTTGGGAATGGAAAAAAGATGAGTAATTCAGCTTGTAAAACGGGTTTAGGAGGAATATTAAGAAAAGAACTTGTTCTGAAATAATACAATAAAGCTTTTTGAAAAGTATTGCTTGGTGGTGGGGTATGCAAAAAGTCGTGAAGTAATGCAGGAAGTGAAAAAAGATGAGTACTGCAACTTGTAAAACGGGTTTAGGAGGAATATTAAGAAAAGAACTTGTTCTGAAACGATATAATAAGTCCCTTTGAAAAGCATTGCTTGGTGTTGCGGTATGCAAAAAGTCATAAAGCAATGTTGGGAATGGAAAAAAGATGAGTAATTCAGCTTGTAAAACGGGTTTAGGAGGAATATTAAGAAAAGAACTTGTTCTGTAATAATACAATAAAGCTTTTTGAAAAGTATTGCTTGGTGGTGGGTATGCAAAAAGTCGTAAAGTGATGTTGGGAGTGAAAAAAGATGAGTACTTCAACTTGTAAAACGGGTTTAGGAGGAATATTAAGAAAAGAACTTGTTTCTGAAATGATGTAATAAGTCCTTTTGTAAGGTATTGCTTGGTGTTGGGGTATGGCAAAAATCGTAAAGCACTGATGGGAGTGAAAAAAGATAAATAATTCGACTTGTAAAACAGATTTAGGAGGAATATTAAGAAAAGAACTTGTTCTAAAATGATATACTAAAGAATTTTGCAAAGTATTTCTTGGTTTTGGGGTATGCAAAAAGTCGTAAAGTAATGTTGGGAATGAAAAAAGATGAGTTCTTCAACTTGCAAAACGGGTTAAATTAATGAAGTCGTATATATTTTAAGTGATGATATGACAACCCATATGAAGGAAATGATGAAAAAAGTCTTTTGAAATGTATTGCTTAGTATTATTACAATTCTAAGAAAAGAAAAGAATCGATGAATATTTCTAGTATCATTGAGAGTTTACCATCAGATGCTGTCAATGAAGATAATAATACCAATGATGAGATGTGCGATGCGATTGTAGCTGAAAACAAGTTAAAAGTCATATATGACACCGAAATGGAATATGTACCCTGTCACGAGAAAATATTATGAAGAAACCACAAGTAAAATAAAAAGGGCTTTGAAAGACAATATCACCAAGGAATATATGGATGAATTGATGAAAAACAAAGCATCAGCAAACGTTACTGCTACCGTCATGGGTTTAACAACAGATGAAGTCCATGAAATCGGTTTTATCGACAGTGAAATGTATAATGAGGTTGTAAAAAGTTTGGTATACCCCCAAAATGAAAATATATGACATCTGGAGAAAAAACATGAAGTATTTTATGAGTATATTTAAGGTGTTCATTTTTTATAATGCTATTCATCATGTAATCATTTCAATAAAAATAATTTATTGCATTACTTTGTCTTTGTTTCCATTATCTTGAGGGTACAATTTCAACTCCAGAGGAAACTCAGAACTGAAGGGTAGCTTTTTTTATCTTCTTTGGTGAATGTCAGAACTGGAATATATCTTTGAAAAAAAATAAGAATTGAAGTGTAACTTTTTTCCCTTCTATGGGAAAATTCAGAAGAGAACTCGAACCTTTCTTCACTTCTTTGACAAAACTCAGATTTAAAATGGAAATTTGTCTCTTCTACAGAAAAATTCAGAACAGAGCTGTGACCTAAGCAAAAATTATGTCATAACAGACAATAAAACCTGTAGTAAAATAAAAAGAGCACTAGCAAACATTATCAGTACAATCGAGAATATCGATGACCAACGATAGATTATCAGAGGGACGACTGCATAAGAAAAAAGCCAAAAGAACTTTCAGTGAGTTATATATTTAAAAGTCTTGATGGTGACACGTTCGTATGTAATCAGTAGTGTGAGAGTCATTTTAAAATGAATAATGAGGCAAAAATCCCCCTCCCCCTCTCAGTGCTCCCAGTATAATCAAGAATATCGAGGACCAAACATAGATTATAAGAGAGGTGGTTGCAAAAGAAAAAAAAAAACAAAAAGAACTTTCAGTAAGTTTTACATCTAAGAGTCTAGATGGAGACACATTCGTATGTAACCAGCAACATGAGAGTCATTTTAAATGAATAATGAGGGGGGAGGGAATCAACCCCCCCCCCAGTGCTCCCAGCTTACCCCACCCTTGGTAACAACAGCCAACCTACTGTAACCTGGCTACCTACAGTAAACTTTTTTTCTAATTACCTAATTTACATTATATCAACTGGTTTTAAGCTAAGTTCAACTGGATTCAGGAAGTGTGCGCGCACACGCTTACTTAGCCCAATTGATCCTAGCTTAAAAACAGTTGATACAATGTAAACTAGGTAATTTAGACTCTTAAATGTAAAAATCACTAAAAGTTCTTTTTGGCTTCTTTCTTTTTGCAGCCACCTCTCTGATAATCTATGGTTGGTCATCGATATTCTTCATTATACTGGGAGCACTGAGAGGGTGGGGGGATTTTTTCCTCATTATTTATTTTGAAATGACTTTCACACTACTGATTACATACGAACATGTCCCCATCTAGACTTTTAAATGTATAGCTCACTGAAAGTTCTTTTTGGCTTTTTTCTTATGCAGTCGCCTCTCTGATAATCTATGGTTGGTCATCGATACTCTTGAGTGTACTGATGATGTTTCCTAGTGCTCTTTTCATTTTACTACCGGTTTTGTTGTCTATTATTATATTATTTTTGCTTAGGTCAGAGCTCTGTTCTGAATTTTTCCGTAGCAGAGAAACACTTTCATTTTAATTCTGAGTTATCTCAAAGAAGTGAAGAAAGGTTCGAGTTCTCTTCTGAATTTTCCTATAGAAGGAAAAAAAAGTTACACTTCGATTCTGAATTTTTTTCAAAGATATATCCCAGATCTGAGATTCACCAAAGAAGATAAAAAAAGCTACCCTTCAGTTCTGAGTTTCCTCTGGAGTTGATATCGTACCCTAAAAATAATGGAAACAAAGACGAAGTAATGCAATAAAATATTTTTATTGAAATAATTACATGATGAATAACATCAAAAAAAAATTAACACCTTAAATATACTCATAAAATACTTCATGTTTTTCTCCAGATGTGGGCGATGTTTGCTTATTCTTTATGTTTTCTTCTTATTTTTTTGGCTGTAGTTTTTTTCATTACCACTACTATGGATATAATTTTCTTGTTAACTGGGAATCTCTGAATGCAGTTTTTTATATGTGTCCTGTGCTTTCTTTAGTGTACACAATTTATTTTAATATAGTAGGAAATTTTTAGAGATTACATCCTGCTCTTTAGCTAGGGTGATTCCTCTGTGTCTCAATTTTGAATTTCTGTATTTACTTTATTAAAAAATAGCTTTTTATTATCTTTTATTAGCTTTTAAAAGGTCTGATTATGAATGTGACAGTTAATTTTCCTTCTTGGAAGAAATATATACAGTACTTGTCTTGAACAATTTTTGCAGAGCTGTAAAATTGAGATATAGATACTTCTTGCTTCTTTTAAAAGGAGCTCTAAAATGCAAAAAGGTGGCTTCGTACAATTTAGAGCCATCTTAGCCAAGTTATTATCACGCTAAATTTGAAATCCTTTGTCCATGAGGACAGGGATTCAAATCCTGGTGTCGCAGGTTATTTTGTTTGGAACAAAAGTCAGTGGTTTGGTTCTTTAGGCTTATCCAGAGTCATCCCACCGCTAAATAGGCATCCGGAGGAATCTGGGGAAGGTAAACAAGAAGGGTGTGCGAAAACAAAGGACGGCTGGTCCCCAGCCCCCCCCCCCCCAATAACACTTCCTGGCTGAAGAGACATGAAACGGATGTCGGCACCGCGAGTAGGAACTTAAAAGTCTATTGTGAAGTATACATTCTCTTTGCCTTTATCTTTAGTTTTCCTTGCGATGTCACTGAATTAATAGTTAAGTGGAAATAAATATTGTTTTTCCTGAGCATTGTAATAAAGGAAAGAGACCTAAGAGAAATGCAAAATAGGTGTTAGGTAGTCACAGAAGTGGAATGTATGTTGCAAGCCCAGGAAGTCCAGACATACAGTAAGATATATACGTCAGATGCCCCTTAGGCTTCTCACACCAGAAGTGGTGGAAGTTAATTTATTTTAATTTATGTTTTAGAGTACAATTTAAATTAAATAAAAAATTTGTAAATTTACTATTTTTTGACTAATTCAATTTGAGTCTTAGTAGCCGGCTTGCCTACAAGTGCAGTGGACATTGTTGGTCGTGAGTCAACCTAAAAATATTGGTCACCCCGCTGCAATTCTGCTGGGCTTTCCCCAATTGGCACAGCTCAGATAATTTGAAAAAATCTCATTCGCCCGTTTGCCTATAATTCCATTGGATATTGTCGGTCATGAGTCAACCCAAAAAACATAGTCTTCCTACTGCGATTCCAGTGCTTTTCCACTAGGTAAAGCCCATATAATATAAACAATCTCAGTCGCTTGCTCACTCCCATGCAATTCCTGCATATATAGCTGGTCATAGATTTTCAGTTATTTTTTGGTCTCCAATTGCCTTCAAATGGTTCACAGAACTGATGAACTGTCTGAATTACCCTTACTATGTGACAATCTGCCTTAGCTCTGTCCTAGGATGATAGACTACCTTCAACAAGTGAAAATAATCATTTTTATACAACCCTGAAAAAGATATACCGGCTTTTCTTCTCACAAAGACTACCTGTTTGAATTTACTCTAATTAGGCTCTCAAATCTTTCATCACTTCCACCAAGCTAAAAATTCGGCGTGTTGGTGGCATACTGACGCACCAAGCTCTGTCTTAGTATGATAGACTATAATCAACAATTAAGAATATTCATTTTTATACAACTGTGAAAAAGTCATGCCAGCTTTCCGTCTCACAGAGACTACCTATTTTGGCTTTACTCCAATTAGGCTCTCAAATTTTTCACACTTCCACCAAGCTAATAATTTGGTGCGTCGGCGGCATGCCACAGCGGAGGATTATCGTGTCCGCTGCCATCAAATTCTATTTCGGCGAGGCTTCCAGGATTATATATTATTCAGTTAGTTGAAATAATTCCCCTTGGGGAGTCTTTTTGAGATCTTTTTCAACTATGTGTCACCCACAGGAAAAAGCCTTCCAAATTTTCTTAGCTGGATAAAGTAAGGAACAAACACAATTGCAACCGATGACATAGTATAGTTTTACTACAACATAAATTATGGCTGTAATCATAGTCAATGATCATTAGCATCATCTACGTTGACCTTACTGTTGAAATAAATACACATAAAAGGTTTTTAGCTTCAAAAAACACAAGATTTATCCAGTTTCTACTTAAGACATCTTGACGTAATAAATATTTTAATATCTTATCAACTCATTACGCCAAAAATTTTGCGTATCTTCCCATGTTAGAGTTAGTTCAGACATTTGGGAATTCCCAGTCTCCCAATGGGAATTTCGATAGGGAGTTTTGTAATTCCCATTTGGAGTATGGTTTGGATTTTTTTTTCTACCTTTTCCGTACGGAGGGCTGAAGTGATTGGGTGTTTGTGGCGGTATTTTTGAAATTTGAAAAACATGTCAATTGTTAGAAAATACAAATTTTCTATTTTTATTATTTCAAAACTAAAATATCACAAAACTGGACATTCACAGTGCCTGATCGTATCTTAAATAAATACAATCCCTGGTGGAGTTTTGTCGATACCTGTCTTAAAATTAGTTTGAATAAAATATATTGTTTATTGGGCAGTAGTGAAAATGGCAGCAACTATGACTTGAGTTGTTTTTTCAATATTTTTCTTTTTCAAATAATTGTTATTCTCTGGTCAAATTGGTGTTCCTGGCTAAGTGGTTGGCACTCTGGATTGGGAATCCTTTGTCCAAGGAGCACAAGTTTAATTCCTGGCATTGCCAGTTTATTTGGTTTGGGATAGGGGTCAGTGAAGTGATTGGAAGCTCAGCAAGAGTTGTTTCAGCTTTAAATGGGCACCTGGAGAAATCTGAGGAAGTTAAGTGGGAAGGGAATGCAAAAGTATAGGATAGCTGGTCCCTAGTGTCCTATTGCTCTTTCTGGCTCAAGGACCACAAAATGGAGATCAGTGCTGTCAGTTTGGACCTTGAAAGTCTAGAGCCACTATACTTACTTACTGTGACTTTTGCTTTAAAACAAATGTGTTTTGCTGTATTGGAAGTAGAGATTTTAAAGTTATTAATAATTTGAAGCCCTTTCTCTGATTTTGCCAATTTTTCAGGCAATAAACAATTTTTAATCACCTTAAAATATTTCTTTTGGTCCTTTACTAGTGGTTATCCATTATAATGCACTAAACAATGATTGAAATGTACTATGGTCACTAAAAATTCTGAAAGTCTAATCTATTTTACCAACTTAGATTGTTCAAAAAGGTGTAAGAAAATATTTAAGTAGGTCTACTGACTTATCCACAGAAACTTTCTTTTAAACCCATTAAATCTAAGTAGAGACGAAGAAATGCAAGTAAGATGGTCCTCCCTTTTGCCTGAATAATGGATATATGGACAAGAGTGTGGGTCAAGAGAGATTGCTGGTGAATATATTGAGGGATGAATGCTTTGCAAGATTGAAAAATTTAGGGTGATTGAGCACAGAAGTAAAATTTTGTGATTTGTTTCTCTTATGCTTATGCAGTGTCAAGTATTTTAAAGTTAATTTTCTTTTCTTTTTTTGCCATGGCCCTAGGGCTTTAGTGCAACAAGACATACTTATGTCCAACCATTTGCTTTAAACAAAGAAGAGTTCTATGTTTCCTAGCTTCAATAAATTTAAATGTTATTTTGAGAACAGGGATTCCAAGGTTGGGCAAAAACTTGCAAATTGACCTCTGGTATGAATAAGTAACTTGTGAGAAATTTATATCAATTTAAAGATTAAAAAAATCATTTAGCAAACAAACAAGACAAATGAATAAATAAAAGTACCCTTTTAAAACCATTTAATGAATTGCTGCAAATACAGGTCACCCTTAAGATTGAAATGAACAAAGCTACAATTATGTATCTGTTTTCTTTAAACAGACTGAAGGGGCAAACCTCCAAGCTTTGACACATTCAATCTTACTTTTGGCTCCTTTTCAAAGGGGACTTTCTTTGGATTATTTTCCATCAACTAAAAACAGTAGGGGCAGTACCAGGTACAAGTGACCTTCCTCTTAGTCTACATACCCAAGGGGAAATCATGCAGCTCTATACCCGCCTATAATTTACCCCCAACTTGCCTAATGTTCAAATATATAGCCCAAATTATATATTTCCAATGTATTTTTCCACCTGTCACTTGTTTTCCAGTTCATGTTTTGTCACAGGTGATGAAATTAATCAGTACTAAGGTTGAGGGACAAATTGGAAAAATAAATGGTAAATATGTAATTTAAGCTATAGATTTCTATATTAGGAGGGTTGGAGTTAAGTACAACAGAGCTGCAAGTAAAATGTGTAGGCTGTAATTACTATACAAATTATACAGGGTCACTTTCTTTTAACATGTATTCTTCTCTAAGCCTACAAGTCCTTCTCCAGGCTTATACTACATCAAGCCCTGTGTACCCAGACAAAAAGGAGTAGAAACAAGCTACATATACAAAAGCACATGTTATTTAACAATGACTTCTCTAATGCTTAACTATTATCCCTCACTAATATTAACAAGAAATAGGTAACAGACAAAATAAAATTTAAATGGCAATAAGGAACAGGATACAGGCTAAAGAGGGCAAAAAACAGGGCAGCAATTTTGCAGTTTGGATACGTGTGAACATTCTCCCTATTTTCCCTATAGGAAATCCCATGCATTTTCCCCAAACGTCTGAACTTACCCATACGGTTACGATGGTGTAAAGTATTACGCGTTATTAAGCATTGCATAATTCTGTGTCAAGGGAAGAACAAAAGACCAAAATCCAATGCGAAGGATCCTTAAGCATGCAAAATTATCCATGATTTTTCAATGGAAAACAATATACCAACCAGAATCAATTATCCGTCCTTAAGGACCTGATTCAAAGTAGTTTGTCCTGCCTACGTAGCCAACTTGAAACCCCCATAATAGTTTGGATTTCTAAGATGGCATTGTTCATTCTTCCTCTTTCAAACATATAAAAAGTAGCTTTTATGAATATAGTTTTCCTCTGCATAATGACCGAAAATACTTTAAGATAGAGACTCAATAATGGTAAGTAATGCGTACAAAAACCTGAAGTGGAACTGCGGCAATTTTTCCAGACAAAAGTTTCAGTACTATCATAGTATTCCATAAGATATCAGGATGTTAATGCCAGGTTCTATTCTTAAACTGATACACAAAAGTTGGCCCGGCTTTGGATCCAAGGTTTCGGTAAACCATCCCTCAAACTTATAATTATGGAACCAAAGATAATTGCCACCGTAACAAACTTCTTATATAATTTTTTTGCTAGCACAAAAAGGTATGGATAAACTAAGTGGATTTTCTAACTGCTCAAACAAAAACTTTAATGGTATCTTTGGTATGCTTAAGCCACTGGGGGTCAACATAAAACAGAAGATGCACATAAGAATGAGGATGAAAGAGAATTTTACAGTCTTAAAGACCAAAAGAAAAAGAGAAAAAGAGAAACAAGGACAAATTCCAAAAAGTGATATCCTTGGAAGAAAGGACATGGCATATATTTGGCCATAAACATGACCCTAAAGATACCCTTTGAGGATATATGCACAGAATGGCCGAAAAATGGCAGTAACTCATGTACAAAATTAAATTGTTTTAAAAGTAAAATATTGAGAGTTGGGACAACTCTTCTCAAACTAGGGAGTATTGTGGTGACGCTTTCTAATTAAGGCAACTTGAAATTTAGTAAAATATTAAGACACCAATACAAAAGTTTAGAAATACCACTTGTTATTAAGATAAGAAACATATCCTGGCAGGTTTATGCTTAATAGGATATTGAGAAATCACCATTTCCTAGCGACAAGCGTCAGTTGGCCCAATAAGGTGTGGTTGAAAAAATGTATAAAAGATACATTTTATGGGGACGGAGCGTGATATACTAACTTTATGCCGGACTGACATCTGGTCCGTTAATATTAGAAATACCTTGGAATATTGTCGGATTATTGTAAATATCTAAGTATCTTGTTGTATTATATATTATTGTAGAATTTTGATACTTGTTGTCTCCCTGGGACCACCAGTCCCCTCGGAATATATATAATATCAAACCCTGTACTAGTGTATGTTAACTGAATAAAAGTACTGTATTATAGCCAACCTCTCTACAATCTAAATTTAGTCCCTCGAATATCCCAGCTGGTGCGCCTTATTAGTCAGGTCATAGCCTAAGGCACTCTACCAAATTTTATTTACCTTAGGACAATAGTTATCTCCCTTATAAAGGGAGACATAAAGGCATCTACAACAACCTCACCTTAAATACCATAAAATCACTTTACCACAGAACCTTGTCCAACGTCAACTAAAGCGGCGTTCACATGTATGTCTAGCTAGAATCACATGTCTAGAAATGTGTCTGATCAGAAATCAATGTCTAGAAAACTACCGTCAACAAGTAAAATTTGGTGCTTGGCTAGACAAGTTAGATCTAAGCATCCAGTTGTAGACTCTAGCTCAAAGTATTGGATTTTCGATTACAGCCAACCAGAATGTGTCAAGTTCCACTATTTTCATCATCTTCGTTTACATTTTTAAACTGAAATTTAATTTTTGTTTTCTCATTAATTGTTTTTTCATTTTAGGAAAATATGCAACACCAGGCATAATAGTGAAGCACACTAAGGCAACTTTTAGGCTTGTCTCATCCATTAAAATTTTGAAGGTTTGACCCGCATAAGCTCTCTCGATGGGCTGGAAATGACAACTTTAATCCATTTGAAACTAAATTTGTAGTTCGAGCTAAGCACTGAATTCTTCTTGGGGCCTGCATTTCGTTTGACCCTAGGTTATTGGCCAACAAGGACGTTCTTTGGCAATATTTATCCGCAGAACGTGTCCTAGCCATCTCAACCTTTCTCTCATTATCACACAGTTCGTTGCAACAAACTTTAAGTAAGGAGCGACCTGGCTCAATAGTAACCGAAACTTTAAAAAACGAAATTTTGATAATAATAGATGTATCAAAATAATCATATTTTTATGCTGATATCAAATACATAGGTTTCATCAAGTTTAGTCCTACCCATCAAAAGCTCAAAGTAAGGAGAGACGTTAAAACTTAAAATGAACAGAAATTATTCCGTATATGAAAGGAGCTACCCCCTCCTCAACGCCTGAGTCTTCACACTAAAGTTTGACTGTTTCTCACAACTTTATTTTTTAAACAATAATTTATTATTGTTAATTTATTATTTATTATTGTACGCTAAATTAAAAAAAAACTAGCGTAAAAAGCCAGGTGTTAAGGAGGGGAGAGCCCCTTTCATATAGGGAATAATTTCTGTTCGTTTTAAGTTTTAATGTCACTCCTTAGTTTCAGTTAAAAAAAACTTTTTTTTAATTTAATTGGCTCTAAAAAGTGGGACTGATCCGTATAAATGGGGACAGAACACAACTCTACTTAACTTCTGATTTCAATACCAAACCGTCTACTGACCTCATTTCCTACCTTAACCACATCAATGTTTTCCTAATACATATCACTAATCACTTGAATGTATTTATCTGGTATACCATACAAATATTTGACCTTGCTAAGCTACTAAGCTTAGCATACGCTAAACGTAAATACGCTACTATGCTTACGCTAAGCTAGACGGAAGGGATGTTGGAAGGGAAACTGGCACAACAACCTACATTTGGAACCAGAAATTATGTGGGTTGAAGTGCTTTGCATTACTCCTTTTTTGACAGCTTTTTGACCGCCCATTTTGGTTTCTATTTGGTCAACCTATTTGACACCTATTTGGACAATTTTTATGCTATTTTGACCGATTTGTATGGACATCCTTCAAAGTTCTGCTCTAAATGGTTCTATGTAATTTTGACAGTTTGTATGAACATCCTTCAAAGTTCTGCTTTAAACGGTTCTCTGCTCGAATACTGATGACGATGCTTTATTCAGTTTTGATCATGCAGAGACTTCGTCAAAGAAGCTTTCAGTATATTTTGAACATATCCAACAGAAATCCCCAATTTTTTTAATAAAAGAATCGGAAAAACTTTTTTTTAATGTATTTTTTTGTCTGAAAAAGTACTCCAATCTAGAGTTTCCAATTTACATGAGACAAACACATTATAATAGCTATTATACTTTTGGCAGACACTGCTTGGGGGCTGGGAGATAAATAATTCTTGAATATTCTCTTGTAGTATATCAGAACCAGGTAAAACTCAAAAGGACAAACGCCAGTCTCGTCCAAACGAATGAAAACTTGGCAAGTTTATGCCAGAATAGAGGTAAACAATTGAGAGATGTGGATTGTTTTACGACTCTGTCTGCAAAGCAAGTTAAAAAAAACTACCCATTCTGTTTATAAATAAAAAGAAGGACATATTTAAATTTGAATTTATTATTCTACATAATTTTTATTATCTTTTCATTCATTCATTTATAGCAATATCCGTCCTTATGACTAAATTTTTGCTCGTTTTAGGTTTTAATATTGTTGTCAGCTTTCCTCTGGAAAATTTTTTTGGGGAGTTTTTTTAAGCTGATGCAAAAAAGGATAGGGAATTAATCCAGCTATTAAATACTAGTCAAACTTCTGGGAATACCTTTTTCCTTATATCATAGGTAGCACAGTAGGGATGCCTAAGTTAAGAGCAATGTGGGCACTATGTTTTTTTTGTTTTTTTTTTAGAAAAAGAGAACTTCGTATCGAAGGAGTTGTCGTAAAAACTTCGAAAAGGGATCAATCATTGGAAATTGAAGGGCCCTGGCCCTTTTTAACAGTCAAAAGTGATCAAAGGGCAACTAACCCCCTCCGATACCCACCATTCCCAAAATATATCCAGTCACAATTTTGAGATAGCTATTTTGTTCACCGTAGTTGAAAGGTCCAGAAATTATGAATTTGAGGACGATACCCCCCGCATCCTTCAGATCCAGGGTTGCAAGTTATGCCCTGGGGACATATAAGGTCTATATAGAAAGGGTGATCGTATACACTTCGGAGGGGGCTCATTGGATTGGTAATCAGTAGCTCTAGTGCCCTTTTTAAGATTCAGAGTGATTAGGGAAAAGATACCCTCTCCCCACATCTCGTATTTTTTTGAAATACATCTGATAGAAATTGAGATGACCGTTTGTTTTTGTATAAATTTCGAAAACAGCTCATTTAATTGGAAATTGAAAGAGCCAGAGTGCCCTTTTTAATAGCCGAAAGTCATTGGAGGACAACTAACCCTCCCCCACGCAATAAAAAAATCACGAGATACAAAGTTCACAGGAAGTTTTAGTTATCATAGAATTATGAATGTTTAATCATCAAAATATTGAAAATAAATTATTGGATGGGCAGTTAGCATAATGAGTGTAGTTTGCAAACATAATTACAAGGTAGCGGGCCCTCCACAGGAGTTGGGCCAATCGTGAAATTGCTCTTATCGCGCAGAATCAAGACTAGTGTTTTATAATGTTAGAAAAGGGTTTTTCGGGTCATTATTATTCAGAACCCAGGCATTATGATGACAGACCTTATGTTTCTACCATTCTGTGAGCAATTATGAAATTATTATTCTGACTGAAGTGAAGCCTTGCTCATATACATACGTTGTTGTACACCTGAAATTTAAGTCACAATAAAACTAATACTTTTCTATTTGTGCTTGTTCCTATTATATGCCTGTATCTCATCGCACAGTAGGTAACTAGTTCAATTCTACTCCATAGGCAGCGCTCCCATGGAATCTGATCTCTAATTAGCACTAGAGGTATTGATGGATTGATGGTTGGAGAACTTCTAAACTACTATAGTTACGTATTTTATTTTCTTCCATAGGAAGTGGCGCGGTCACCCATTTATCTTACTCCCCATTACAGGTAGTGTAATCTTCAGTGGCACAAGTTTAAAATAGTAACGGTGCAATTCATAGGGTTACCAAAGTGGCACAAACAATCAGCGTTACAAGTGGCGCGGTCAGAAAACTTGGAGGAAAACATGCGAACTATTTATGCTACAAACTTCTTAATTTAAATTTAAATCATCGGATAGATACAGAATGTAAGAAAAAGTGTATAGGCCTATAACCGCTAAGCTATAACAGGAAACCCTTTTAGAATATCTCATAGGAGATAACAGTCTTCCCCAAATAGGTTGTGAAAAAAATAAATTTATTTTGAGCTATTCAAACGCAAAAAATGTCAGAAGAGTTAAGCGAACTATTAATTGCGCAAAACTTGATCGCGAAAAATGTAGAAATAACAAAGTCTATTCCGCAATATGATGGACAATCAGATATCGACGAATTCAATATCCAATTATCCCAATTTGTAGAATTAACAAAAACAGAGCTAGAAATGTTAGTCGGTATGCTCCTCTTAAGATTAAGAGGGCAGGCCTTAACCTTCCTAAAGCAAATTAAAAATACTGTAGGAGCTGATGGCAGTTTGCCAATAAATACAATAGAACAATTGTTAACGGCATTCAAAGATAGATTTATCGAAACTAGTTCAACAAATATATTAAAACACGGAACGGTATGCTTTGACCATACACAGAATATAAAAGAATATTTTCACAATATACAGATTTCAGTAGAAGCAAAATTCGGAAAAGGTCCAGGAGAATTGTATGAAAAAATCATACTACAAGCCTTTTTGCAAGGGCTCCCCCCAAAATTATATAGAATGGTAAAATCCAAAAATATTCAGACATTGGATCTTGCAGTTCAGGAGGTGGGACGAAAGATCGAAATTGATACAATCTTGGCAAATCACAGTAAAACAAAAATAAATAGCCTAGGCGAATCGACCGCAAGACTAGCCTTACTTGAAGGTCAGGCTTCTCCAAATTTCTTTTCAAGGGATAAATCCCCAGTGCCACAAAGAAATAGAACGCAAGAACCCTTGAGGAAGAAAATAGTACGTTTTCAGCTCATTAAACCAATCTATTATGGAAATAGTTCCACAATTGTAAGATGCTATAACTGTAATCGACCTCGGCATATCGCGAGAGAGTGCCGCCTTAGTTTTAGAGACATAACGGTAACAAGGAATGCCTTCAGTAATACACAAAATCATGGCAACCATTTGTTCGGGGGAACAAATTTTAACGCCATTGGTGCACAAGGTTATAGGCAGGGAAGATTGCAAACACCTTTACCTCAGAATGTGTACCAACATAATTTGTATAACCCTCCCCCCAATAGACAAAATAATTATCGATTGGAAAACCCAAATACTCGTCAAAACCAATATGGTGCAAGAATGGTATATAGAAATCCCGAAAATTTGCCGACGGGAAATGCAAATTTTTCAAGCCAACGGCATTTGCAGTCAATGCCAGCACCCGGCACTGGCGCAAGAAATCCAAACTACCGTAATAATACATTGCAAAATCGGCAAGCAAATGTAAATCAATTAGCTAGAGATCCCTTAGACATATCCGAATCTCCATTGCAGACACCGACGTATGAAATAAATCCACAGGGAAACGTGTCAGGTCCCTCAGAAGAATAAATTGGACCCAGAAGGGGCTTAGAATATTTTATAGGTCCAATCCAATAATAGTACCGTCCTTTAGTGATAGTAATAATAAGCTACCCATATTAATGATTTTAGTGTGGCAAATGTTTACTTTAAGGCTTTAATTGACTCTGGTGCCACGGTTAATATCATAAACTCATGCGTATTTAATATGTTACCTCCGCATATTAGGCGACAGAAGAATTTTAATAATCCCAATTTAACTAGTGTAACAGGGCATAGATTGGATGCAAAAGGTTCAATTCCCCTAGACGTAAAAAGGGATAATAGAATTTTTCCAACAAACTTTATAATATGCAACAATTTTCCGTATGAAGCCATCATCGGTGCAAATTTTTTAAGGTCTAATAGAGTATTATTAGACGCAGCGAACGAAAGCCTTGCGTACCCGGCAAATACCCCTTCCCCTATCTTAAGAAATTGTAACAGAGGTTACGAAGAGAATGTAACAATAAATAAAATTTCTGGCGGTATAATGTCGCAATCTTTTGAACCTCATGTCTCGCTACAAAGAGGACATGGCATAATCAGAAATTTGTTTACTTATTCTGGGAGACATTGCAGAAATGAAGTAAATTTAAATAATAAGTGGATCGAATCTGCAAAAATAAAAATAAGAGATATTCGACGATATAGGTCGAATGAAATCAAGGAAATAGTGGAATTATGGAAAAAAGTAGGGAACCCCAATGCGCTTCAGGCGCAGCCAATGTTATTGGCAGATAGCGCCAGTCTAAATTTAATAGACAATGAAAATAAAGAAAAATATTATGGATCCGCAATATGGAAAACAAAGGTCCCTCCCAAAACGATGCAAAGAATTCAAATATCACAGATGATTGAACCAGTGGATAGCAAATCCGAAATATGGCTCGCGATACCGTCAAATGAAATTCCTGGAAATCCGTTATGCGAAGAACAGATTATATCTTACGACAAAGGAGAAGGTTTTATTCGGGTAACTAATAACCACGAAAATGCTACAATTACAATAAAAAGGGAACATGTCTAGTTCAAATCCAAGTTATCTCGGAGAATGATTTAGATACTACTACTACTACTACTACTAACAACTCATCGCAGCACCAAGCCGCCTGAGGCCAACACAGCTACGCACGCTCCTCCTCCACCCCAATCTATTCAAAGCCTCCCTTTTTACACCCGCCCACGAAGTTCCCATTTCCTTTAAATCTTTCTTTATGACGTCCTCCCACCCCAGACGGGGACGACCTGCTTTCCGTTTAGCCCTAGATGGTTGGCCGAAAAGAACAATCTTTGGCAATCTGTCATCCTTCATCCGCACAACATGCCCTAACCACCTCAACCTTTCTTTCATTATAGACCTAGAAAGCGGTATTGAACCACATTTTTCGTATAGCCTATTGTTTGAAATACGGTCAGTCAGCCGGGTACCCAGAACAATCCTTAAGCAATTTCTCTGGAAAACATCTAGCAAATCTTCATCCGCTTTTCGAAGCGTCCATGCTTCAGAGCCATATTTGACCACTGTCATCACTGTAGCTTCTAAGATTCTAATCTTGGTTTGCAGACTTATCTTCCTATTCTTCCAGACTTTTTTTAACTGTGAAAAAACACCCTGAGCCTTGGCTATTCTATTTTTAACATCTTCACTGCTCCCACCATCTTTACTAATAATACTACCAAGGTAAGTGAAGCTGCCCACCTGATCAATATTTTCATTACCCAACGTCACCTTTTCATCTTCACTTATTCCTAGCCTTAGTGACTTAGTCTTCCTAACATTAATTTTCAAACCAATACTAGCACCCTGAACTCGCAAAACCTCTAAAACTTCATTCATTTTGCTCACACTTTCATCTAGGATGCTTAAATCATCAGCATAATCCAAGTCTAGGAGACTTTTTCCTCCCCATTTGATTCCGTGGTCTCCCATTGCCTTTCCTGTGCTCCTTAAAACAAAGTCCATCAAAATAATCCATATAAAGGGGGATAGAACACAACCCTGCTTAACTCCTGATTTAATACAAAACCAGCTGCTAACCTCATTTCCTACTTTAACCGCAGCAGTGTTATTCTCGTACATAGCACTAATTACTTTAATGTATTTGTCTGGTATACCATACAAGGATAAAACCTTTACTAAAGCTCCTCTATCAACAGAATCGAACGCTTGCTCATAATCTATAAAACTGAGGACCAAAGGTGTTTGAAAACTTAGGCACTTCTCAATTATTAACCTAAGAGTGAAAATTTGGTCAACACATCCTCTACCTTTTCTAAAACCGCACTGCTCTTCTCTTAAAGCTTTGTCTACAGCATCTCTCAGTCTAAAAAGTATCATATTACTAAGCAGTTTGCTACCTACAGAGACCAGACTAATGCCTCGATAATTACCACACTCACTTTTATCACCTTTCTTATAAAGTGGCTTAATTAAGGTTTTCCTAAAATCGTTAGGTACTTCCCCTTTTTCAAAAATCATATTCATAATCTTCAATAACTTATTTCTAACCTCAGAGCCACCATATTTAAGAAACTCATTTACTACCCTATCAGCACCTGGAGCTTTATTATTCTTTAATCCTTTTAGTACTGTTGCTAATTCCTCCTCACAAAACAAATCTTCCTTCACATCCAAGGTATCACAAACTTTTTCATTTTCCTCTATATTTTTTCCTGCAACTCTATCTCGGTTAAGCAAGTTCTCAAAATGTTCGGCCCATCTCGCTTTAGCTTTTTCCTTATCGCTAATTGCCACCCCATTCCTATCTTTAACTGGGACAAGTCCGGATTGACTACTACCTCTCAATTTGTTAACGTGCCAGTACAATATTTTACTATTATGCCGTCTAGCTGCATCTTCTAAATCCTCGGCAATTTTATCCATGGCCTCCACTTCACACCTCCTTATTTCATATTTCAATGCTTTCTCCACTTTCCTTACATTTCTTTTGTGTTCATGCGATCTATCACTCAGATAATTCTTGTACAAGTCCTTTCTCCTTTCTATTAAACATAAAGCTTTTTCACTAATATTCTTAGCTGCAGTTCTAGCTTTCTTCCCTAATACACCTTCAGCAACTTCACAAATTATTTTTCTAAAATTATGATAGATGGGAAAATTCCAAAAGAAACCTAGTTAACGGCATTAAAATCTCAATTAAAAAACGCCCTCTAACTAAATCGCAATTTTTAAACAAATTTAACATGGATCATATTACTGACTTGGAACTTAAAAAAAAATTATGCGAATTATTATGAAATTTTAGAGATGTATTTTCCGCATCTGAAGATGACATCGGACTGATACCATTTTATGAACATTCTATTTTAACAACCGGTAATCCTGTCACGAAACAGCCAACTCGTGTACCGTATAAGCACAAAGAGTGGTTAAAAAATAAAATTCATGAACTAGAGAAAAATGAGATTATACGCCCCAGTATAAGTCCGTATTCTGCACCAGTGGTCTTGGTCCCAAAAAAGAATGGTGACCTGAGACTTTTAGTAGATTATAGAGCCCTTAACAAACATGTAGTTAGTGATAAATTTCCATTACCAAGAATAGATGAAATCCTTGATTCTATCTCAAGCAAAAACAAAATTTTTACTTCTTTGGATCTTACCCACGGCTACCACCAAGTGAAAATAGCCGAAAAAGATGTCCATAAAACTGCATTTTCTACAACTGAATGTGGTTCCTATGAATACTTAAGAGTACCTTTTGGACTTAAGACAAGTTCAAGCGCGCTATGTAGACCCTTATTGCATATATTAAGAGGATTAAAGAATATCATTCACTTAGTTGATGATGTCATATGTGTAGGAGAAAACGCTGAACAACACCTAGCAACACTAGCCAAAGTGTTCGAGATATTCAGAGAGGGCAATGTAAAATGCCGACCTGAAAAAGTAAATTTATTTCAACCTAAAATTAAATTTTTAGGAGCAGTGGCGATGCAAGGAGAGATATCCCCAGACCCAGACAAAATAAAATGTGTTGAAAACCTCAAACCCCTTAGAACTAGTAAAAAATTAAGAGGAGTTCTAGGTCTTACTGGCTACTTTAGAAAATTCGTGCGCAATTACGCCCAAATTGCGAAACCCCTCACAGAGTTAACTAAAGGGAACTCCCAAAATGTTACCTGGTCCCAGGAAGCTCAAACTTCCCTAGACCGTCTCAAAAGGCACTCACTTCTGAACCAATATTATCGCTGCCTGATTTTGAAAATGGACAATTCGTGGTCACAACCGATGCTAGTTCGAAAGGCATTGGTGCTATTCTTTCGCAAATAATTCCCATAGGAAACCCTGATCCTTTGCAAGGTCCTTCTAATAAAAAAAATAGAAAAAGTTAAATGCTATTCGAGCAGAACTTTATCAAAAGGTTAAAGTAATTATTCGCCACAAATCTGGAATTATTATCTATAATCCACCACTTGGACAAATTTCGACACTATTTAATTGGTAGAAAATTCTTCAAAGCGCAAACATACCCTAATCATTGTTAATAGCAGTCCGTGGACTATGAATACCGGCCATTGGCTGTGCATCTTTCAAACAATGAAGACGATTGAATTTTTTGATCCTCTCGGTCTACCCTCTACATTCTACACTTTACACATCAATCAATATATTGAAAGCAGTGGGAAAACTATTATTCAAAATCGGAAGAGAGTGCAGGATCTAACGACTAAAAGTTGCGGTTTTCATGCGCTACTATATTTGGTCTTCAGATGTCATGGTTATACCTAGAAGCAGTTTCTCAGCATTTATGTACACAATCCATGTCTGAACGACTTTATGGTGGAAAATATCCTCTCAGACCTGTATAATAGGGATTATAGTGCCCTACAAGTAAAGTGCTTTAAAGATGTATGTGTATTTGTTTATTATTAACAAAAATGCATATACACGACAAAAATGTCTTTATTCTTCACTTTAGATTTCTTCTTCTTCGGTTTATAGGCAACTGTCGAGAACCACTAATGCTGGTAGATCATTTAAATTCACTGTATTTTGATCTTGATTGGCTGAAAAGTCAGGGTCATATTTTCTACAGTACAATGTAACTTCACTCTTGTCATATATATTTGTATAGTCAATGATACTATTTGCATTCATATTGTGAAATTCACGTGTTTTAATTTGTCTATTTGAAGCAATATCAAATACAGTGTTTTCAAGTGGTGAATGACATTCGGTAACTGCCAAATAAAAATCCCTAGGTTTATAGTCGTAATAGGCTGTGTTGTCACGACAATGACGTAGAAACCAAATTGTCTTGTTACCCGAACAGTTGAATCGTAGACCTGATTCTTCCTCCCAAAATAATTTAAATCCACGACGATACCGATCTCGTATAAATAAACTAAAATCACGTTTAGAGTTCTTTCCAATCATACCAGGATAATTATTCTCCCACTGATCACATTTGTCATAGTAACAATTGCAGCATAGTTGCCCTCTAGGGTGAGAGTCACAAATCTCTTCAAGACATAAACTACAGCCTTTAACACCTCCTACCACTCGGGTCCTGGGGGGTTGTGTTGACATCGGAGTTTCGTTATCTAATTTTTGCACACTTTTTTAAAAAAATGGCTATCTCAAAATCTGGGGCGGATGGGATTGAGGAAAAAGGGCATGAAGAGGGGGGGGGAGAGCTTGTTGCCCTTAAATCCCTTGACTCTTAAAGGTGAACTAAGACTTTCAATTTACAACCAAATGAGCCCTCTATGAAGTTTATATGGGCATCCCTTTCATAAGAACCATCCATGCCTTCAGGGCATAACTTAGAACACCTTCCCCCAGGCCAGGGGGGCTGTACTGACACCAGATTTTTTTCTTATTCGACCTTTGAACAATTTTTAACAAAATGTCTACCTCAAAATTTTCATCAGATGGGTTTCGAAAAAGAATGCATGGGGCGGGGGGGGGGGAGAGTTGCACTCGAATCTCTTTCGATTTTTAAAAAGTGAATTTGAAGTTTCAATTTCCAATCAAATGAACCCTCTCTGAAGTTTATACGAGCATCCCTTTCATAGAAACCATAAAAACCCCAGGGCATAACTTAAAATACCTTCCCCCAGGCCCAGGGGGGTTGTGTCAACACCTGGGTTTTTGTTAACTGACTTGTGAACAATTTTTAACAAAATGGCTATCTCAAAATTTTTATCGGAAGCATTTGGGGGGTTAAGGACGTAAGGCAGGGGGGGGGGATAGTTGCCCTCCCATATCTTTTGACTCTTAAAAACTGAACTATAAATTTCAATTTCCAATCAAATGACCTATTTCTGAAGTTTTCGCGAGCATCCCTTCCATAAGAACCATATATTCCCCCAGGGCATAACTTACAACACCTGCGCTCCGACCCTGGGGTATGCGTCGACCCCAGAGTTTTCTTTATATGGTCTTTAAACTATTTTTAAAAAAATGGCTATCTCAAAGTTCTTATCGGACAGGCTTGAGGTAAAAAGGACGTGGAGGGGGGGGGCTAGGAGCCCTCCAATCTCTTTTGACTCTTAAAAAGTGAACTAGAACTTACAATTTCCAATCAAATGAGCCCTCTTTGAAGTTTATACGAGGATCCCTTCCATAAGAACAATATATGCCATCAGGGCATAACTTACAACGCCTGACCCCGGGCCCTGGGGGGTTGAGTCGACACCAGAGTTGTTGTAATATGATCTTTGAACTATTTTGAACAAAACAGCTATCTCAAGACTTTTATCAGATGCATTTGCGAAAAAAAGGCGTGGGGGGGGGCTGGTTACCCTCCAATATCTTTTGAATCTTAAAAAGTGAACTAGAACTTTCAATTTCCAATCAAATGAGCCCTCTCTGAAGTTTATACGAGCATTCCTTTCATAAGAACCATATATGCCCGCAGGGTATAACTTATAACCCTTGCCGTGAAGACTGTGGGGGGAATGTCCTGCTCAAAGATATAATTTCCAGAATTTTCAGCCCTCTTTTGAAGTCTCTGCAACAAAGCTTTCTATTAAAACCTTATACGCCCCCACGGCGTAGCTTACAACCCTTGCCCTGAGGGCTGTGGGAGGTTGTCATCCTCAAAGACCTAATTTCCAGAAATCTCACCTACGTTGAAAAAAATTGCTATCTCAAAATTTCGTTTGGATATGTTTGGGGGAAAGGTGGGCGAGAGAGGGGGTTTATATACTCTCCAATTACTTTCGACTATTAAAAAGGTACTAGCCCTTTGAATTTGCAATCGAATAAGCCCTTTTGAAGTTTCTGTGACAAAAATTTCTATAAAAACCTTATATGCTGCCCACAGGGCAAAACTTACAACCCTTTTACTGAGGGCTGTTGGGGGGTATCCTCCTCAAAATCATCATTTGTATCTGGAAATCAACTCCGTAAAACAGAATGGCTATCTCAAAATTTTGATTGGATGTGTTTGAGGAAATGGTGGACGTGGAAGAAGTGTTATTTGCCTTCCAATCACTTTTGACCCTTAAAAAGGTTACTATAACTCTTGATTTCCAATCGAATAAGCTGCCTTTGAAGTTTAAACAACAGCCCCTTTCATATGAAGTGCCTCTGGAAAAATAATAATAAATCAGAGGCAACTCTATAGCGTTGCCTATAGTAAAGGCCATACGGCTCCAATGTTTTATTATTTATTTATTATTATTATGTTTTTCCTAGAGGCACTTCATATGGAATGGGTCGTCGTATAAACTTCAAAGGGCTCATTCGATTGGAAATCGAGAGTTCTAGTGCCCTTTTTAAGGGTCAAAGGTGATTGGAATGCAACAAAGACCCTTTCCACGCCCACCATTTCCCAAAACACATCCAATCAAAATTTTGAGATAGCCATTTTGTTCTACGTAGTTTATTTCCTGATGGAAATTATGTTTTTGAGGAGGACACTCCCCCACATCCCTCAGGGCAAGGGTTGTAAGTTATGCCATGGGGGCATATAAGCTTTTTATAGAAAGCGTTGTCGTACAAACTTCAAAAAGGGCTTCTTCCATTGGAAATTTAAATGGCTAGTGCCCTTTTTAATTGTCGAAAGGAATTGGAAGGCAACTAACACCCCTTCCACGCCTATCATCCCCCAAACATATCAAATCAAAATTTTGAGATAGCCCTTTTGTTCAACGTAGTTGAATGTTCTGAAAATTATATCTTTGAGCATGACATACCCCCCCCCCCCCAGGTCTTCAGGGCGAGGGTTATAGGCTATGCCCTGGGGGCATAAATGGTTCTTATGGATGGAATGCTCGTACAAACTTCGTTGAGGGCTCATTTTATTGGAAATTGAAATTTCTAGTTCACTTTTAAAGCGTCAAAAGATATTGGAGGTTAACCAGCCCCCGACCCCACGCCCTTTTTCCCCAAATGCATCCGATAAAAATTTTGAGATAGCTATTTTGTTAAAAATAGTTCAAAGATCATATAACGAATACTCCAGTATCAACACAATATATGGGTTCATATATGGGGGCATATATGGTTCTAATGGAAGGAATGCTCGTATAAACTACAAAGAGGGCTCATTTGATTGGAAATTGAAAGGTCTGGTTCACTTTTTAAGAGTCAAAAGACATTGGAGGACACTTAGCCCCCCCCCTCCAAACCCTTTTTTTCTCAAACCCATCTGATAAGAATTTTGAGATGGCCATTTTTTTAAATAGTTCAAAGACTATATAACAAAAACTCCGGGGTCGACACAGCGCCCCCCCCCTGGGCCCGAAGGCAGGCATTGTAAGTTACGCCCTGGAGGAATATACGGTTCTTATGGAAAGGATGCTCGTAAAAACTTGAGAGAGGGCTAATTTGATTAGAAATTGAAAGTTCTCGTTCAGTTTTTGGAGAGTCAAAAGAGATTGGAGGGAAACTAGCCCCCCCCCCCCCATGCCCCTTTTTTCCCGAATGCATCCGACAAAAATTTTGAGAGAGCCATTAAGTTAAAAATTCTTCGAAAATCAGATAACAAAACTCAGGTGTCGACACAACCCCCAGGGCCCGGAACAGGCTTTGTAAGTTATGCCCTGGAGCATATTTGGTTCTTATGAAAGGGATACTGTATGAACTTCAGAGAGGGCTCATTTGATTGGAAATCGAAAGCTCGAGTTCACTTTTTAATATTCAAAAGAGATCGGAGGGCGAATACCTCCTCCCCCCCCCCGCCTTTTTCCAAACCCATCTAATGATAATTTTGAGGTAGACATTTTGTTAAAAAAAAAATGGTTCAAAGATTAGATAAGAAAAACTCCGGAGTCAATATAACCCCCAGAGCCCAGGAGAAGGCGTTCTAAGTTATGCCCTAAGGACATGTATGGTTCTTATGAAAGGTATGCTCGTATAAACTTCATAGAGGGCTCATTTGATTGATAATTGAAAGTTCTAGTTCACTTTTTTAGAGTCAAGAGATTTAAGGGCAACTAGTCCCCCATGCCCTTTTTCCCCAAACCCATCCGCTAGAAATTCTTAGATAGCCAGTCTTTTGTAGATATTGTGAAAAAATTAGATAACAAAAACTCCGGTATCATTATAACCCCCCAGGGCCCAGGGGGGAGGCGTTGTAAGTGTTGTCCTAGGGACGTATATGGTTCTTATGAAAGGGATGCTCAAATAAACTTCAGAGAGGAGTCATTTGATTGGAAATTGAAAGTTCTAGTTCATTTTTTACGAGTCAAAAGATATCTGACGACAACTAGCCCCGCCCACCCCCACACAACCGTTTTTTCCAAGCCTATCCAGTAAAATTTTTCAAATAGCCATTTAATTAAAAATAATTCCAAGGTCAAATAAGAAAAACTCCTGTGTCGATGCCACCCTCCATGGCCCGGAGGCAGGCGTTGTGAGTAATGCTCTGGGGGCATATATCGTTTTTATGGAAGGGAGGCTTGTATAAACTTCGGAGAGGGTTCATTTGATTAGAAATTGAAAGTTCTCACTCACTCTAAAGAGTCAAAAGAGATTGGAGGGCAACTAGCCCCCCCCCTCCACGCCCTAAATGCATGAGATAAAAATTTTAAGATAGACATTTTGATAAAAATAGTTCAAGTTCAGATAACGAAAACACCGATGTCGACACAGCTCCCCAGGGCCCGAGAATAGGCGATGTAAGTAATGCACTGGGGGCATATATGGCTCTTTTGGAAGGGATGCTCGTATAAACTTCATAGAGGCTTCGTTTGATTGGAAATTGAAAGTTGTAATTCACTTTTGATAAAATAAAAGTTCAAAATAGGGATAAAATCCTTTTTAAGAGACAGTGTATAGAAAATTCACAAAAAATACCAGATATTTCGGTCACATATACAGTGACCGTCATCAGTAGTAAAACTAAACTAAAACAACTTAAAACAAAAGTTTATATACGAAATCAAATAAAACTACATATTGTTTAAATCTCTAATTCTTTTCAAAGCAAAGACGGAAGCTAGCCTTTTTGACCTTCTTGGATTCGATTCATTAGCGTTCAATGATATAACATTTGGACAAAGGTCAACTACATTGGGTGAATTGAACTTTACTCTGTCAGATTTTATTGAGCTTCCGTGGGAAGCTCATATGTGGGACGTACTAACCAGAGTTTGGAAATGAGATTATTACAAAATAAAGATTCTATTTCTTCGGCTTTAAAGCAAGATTCTAAGTCTGAAGATTTTACTTCAGCCCTTTCAGAACATATTTTCAATTTTCCAGACCATTTTATTTCGTTCGAGAATGTCTCTTTGATTTCTAGGGATCGGGGTTTAAAGCAAAATTTTCGTGAAACTCTTGAAATAAAGAAAATCTTATTCAAGAATATTGCTTTGAATCGGGATACAGGTGAATTTGGGCTGAACTCTATCTATGATAATTTATTAAAATCTGACAGAGTAAAGTTCAATTCACCCAATGTAGTTGACATTTGTCCAAATGTTATATCATTGAACGCTAATGAACCGAATCCAAGAAGGTCAAAGAGGCTAGCTTCCGCCTTTGCTTTGAAAAGAATTAGAGATTTAAACAATATGTAGTTTTATTTGATTTCGTATATAAACTTTTGTTTTAAATTGTTTTAATTTAGTTTTACTACTGATGACGGTCACTGTATATGTGACCGAAATATCTGGTATTTTTTGTGAATTTTCTATACACTGTCTATTAAAAAGGATTTTATCCCTATTTTGAACTTTTATTTTATCGTCATGGAAAGGCAGTGTGGTCTCCGAAATTATCTGCGTAATTCACTTTTTAAGAGTAAAAGGTGATCGGAGTTCAGCTAGCCTCTTCCCCCTCCATTTATTATTTTCCCAGAAACTCTTCATATAGAAGGAGTCGTAGGATAAACTACAAAGGGGGCAAATTTTTTTAACTTTGATATTGTTACTTTTATACCAGTTTTGATACTTTGATGAAGATTTGATTTTTTTTTTTTCTAGTTTGATTTTGAAATTAGGAATTTTTAAAAACTTGAAACTTTTTGCAATCAAAAACGAACGAAAATTAATTTAAAAAAAAACTTTCCGAAAAATAAGTTTTTCAAATAAAGTAAAGACCATTTTAAACTTAAGCTCAGCATATACAAATACCTGTTAAAAATCAAACTCAAAACGAACAGAATATACTATTAAGGAATAAATGAAACCCAAAACGAACAGGATTTAAACAAACAATCATAGGAAAAAACATACAACAAGTAATAATACAAATGAATAAATAGATCTAGTAGGCTTTTGGTTTTTATTTACAGTTTAGGAAGGGGGCAGTATCCAAATTCTCTTTTGTAGTGAAACTATATTCGTCTTGAACAACTTTAGAAAGAACTAATATATTAAACTGAATATTTGATGTATAATGATATTAACTCGCTGAAAGCTCATCAGTTCAAAATTTTACGATAATTTTAATGTTTATTTTATTAAGCATAAAATAAAATATTTTTAATAAGACTGGTTTTCAGTAAAGCGCCAACGACGCAATAAGTTTTAGACTTTTACAGTGACAGAAGGGGGCGATATCCAAATTCTTGTTTGTAGTGATTTTTGTTCGTTTCATGCTTGATTTGCATATTCAATTTAAGCTTCGCTCGTTTTAGGATTTATCTATTCATTTATATTAATATCTATTGTATGTTTGTTTGCATTGATAGTTTATTTAATTTCTGTTCGTTTTAAGTTTCATTTATTTTTCAATAGCAAAATGTTTTTTTCGTTTTAAGCTTGATTTTCATATTCAATCTAAGCATTACTTGCTTTAAGATCTATTTATTCATTTATATTATTACTTGTTGCATGTTTTTTCCTATGATTGTTTATTTTTCCTGCTCGTTTTGGGTTTCATTTAATCTTTAATAGTATATTCTTGTCGTTTTGAGTTTCAATTTTAACAGGTATTTGTATCTGCTGAACTTAAGTTTAAAATGTCGTTTACTTTTTTTGAAAAACTTATTTTTCGGAATTTTTTTTTTAATTAATATTAATTAAACATTGGAGCCGCATGACCTTTACTATAGGCAACGCTATAGCGCTGCCTCTGATGTATGTGATATTGCGAAAACTTTTTAATTATTGTTGAGGCCGCACAGTATATATGTTCTCAAGTTGTATGACAGAGAAGGATGTAAAACAAAAATTTTGTTTTCTTCTTTTTTTGTTTCATCTTTTTTCTATTTTCTTTTCTCTTTTTTCATGTTTTCAAAGTTCAAGGTTTGTTTCCTTTCAGTGTTCAATAAAGAAGTTCAATCGGGTATATTCATTTTTTTTTTTTGCTCCTCGCTCTTCTGGAATTTTCACGACGGACCGCCGGCTGCAGCTGGTAAATGATGACTCTTCCTTCAGCTTTGTCCCTGAGAGGTATCAGAGATTTTGATAAAGATAGATAAATAAAATGAAGAGTCTTTAAATCTTAATCTTATTTTTGATCGAGAAATTGGTCGAGAAAATGGTTTCCATTTGTTTGGTGATAATAATTTTCCTAGAAGTAAATATGTAGTTTCTATTGTAATAACTGCGAGATCTTCTGATTCTCGGCTTTTGGTATCTCATTTGAATTGGGCCAATGATTATGTTTTTCATTTTCTGACTTAGAGTTGACATGTCGGGAGCTAGGACCAGATGTTATAGGCCTATGCGAAACATTTATTACACAACAAACCGAAAGTCTTTTGGATATTCCAGGTTACACTAGCTATTTTCTTCACAGAAAACATATGAAAAGGGGTGGTATAGCAATATATATCCGCAACACACACACGGTTCAAACTAGGCAAGACCTCACACGGAATATTGAAGGAATTTTCGCGTCATTGTTCCTAAAAGTATCGCTGTCCCCAAATAAAAATGATAATTGTGGGGGAATGTATCGTTCTCCATCGGGGTCATTGTCTCAGTTTATAGAACATATGGCTCATGTCCTGGAGCTAGCAGAGTGCTAAAAAATGAGCTTATTCTAATGGGAGATTTTAATATTTACCTCAGTATTCCGCTAACGGCTGAAGCAGCAGATTTGCTAAATAATATGACAGGTTTAGCCATATACCCTACTGTTAACACGGGTTACTGAGGGTAAACAATCACTTATCGACAACATATTTAGCTCCCTGCTCCCAGAGTCGGCGGCAGTACTCGTCAGCAACACATCAAACCATTCCCCATTTATGCAACACTCACCCTTTCAGAACCAGCTAAGATAGTCCCGAATCAACCCCATATTATCGATTATATGTTTAACAGAGGAAAACTTGAAGAATCTAAAACAGGGACTAGAGCAATCAAACTGGATGACGTAATGGATATTCAAGATGTAAAAAAAGCATTTGAGTCATTTCACTCGACGTTCTTGGATGTTTACAGTAGATGTTGCGTGAGAAAGCCGAAGACTAACAAACGACAAAAAGACCAGCCAATTAGCCCCTGGATGACAGATGGTCTTCTGACCTGTATGAATAAGAAAAACCACCTTTGGGGAGATTATAGACGTCATCCGAGCATAGCGAGGCTAGAGGAGTATGAGCAATACAGGACAGTGCTTCGGACTGCGTTACGAAGAGCAAAGCGTGGGTGCCTGCACCAAAAGCTGACGGAAAGCGGGAAGGATGGTCAAAAAGTCTGGCGAATTATTAACTTGGTACCACGGCCAAACACTAAGCCTTCAACATTACCAGCGAAATTGGTTGTGAATGGTGAAGAAATTATCGATTCCACACAGGTTGCCGCATCGCTGAATATATTTTTCGCAAATATCGGCCAAACCACTGCAAATACCGTCGGGATACCAGCTAAATCACACAAAAATACCTTGGTCCGAAGTACATGAGATCAATGGCAGTTGGTCCTGTAACACCAGGTGAGCTCGAATTATTCGTAAAGCATTCGAAGGGCTCTTCTGCTTCTGGTTTTGACCTGGTAGACAGAGAGGCCTGAAACAGTAGTGACGACCATTGCTGAGCCTCTAACTTACCTTGTAAATCTTTCATTAGATGTAGGGATCTTTCCTGAAATGTTAAAAAAGGCAAGGATAATACCTCTTCAAAAAAATGAATGTCACACAGACATAGAAAACTATACACCAGTCTCAATCTTATCAGTATTCTCGAAAGTCTTTAAAACGCCAATAAGAAACCAGCTTTATCATTATTTAGAGGCAAAAGGTTTTTTTAACAGCCGCCAATTCGGGTTTAGGGCGGGCCATTCAACCGAAGACGCCCTTACTTCACTAAGTTAATTCGTAAACAGAATCCTAGATTCAGGTGCTTCACCTGCAGCTATGCTTTTAGATATTAAGAAACCGTTTGACAGCATGCACCACGAAATATTACTAGGAAAGCTGGACCCTTTTGGAGTTCTTGGCTAAGTTCTAGATTGGTTTAAGTCTTACCTGGAAAATCGTAAAATTTACACAGGAAATGACCATACAAGTGATGTCGTAGTTAACTGCGGGGTGCCACAGGGCTCTATACAGGGACCGGTATTATTTCTTGTTCACGTAAATGATCTTCAGCATGTACTGACTCCTGTAAATTGTAGCTCCTATTGCTGAAAACTATGTCACCCACAAACGACGCCGGGGTCTTTAGTAGAAGCCGAGGACGAACTAACGGCATTTGCATATGATTCACTTATGGCCAGCTCTGAATGGAACATCCAGTCTCTAAAAACGAAGCTACAAGCCATTCTTCAAGAAACGTACCTGCGGGTGGACGCAAATCATCTAGTCATCCACGTTGAAAAATCGTTGTTTTATTTTTTTCAGGTATAGATTCGCTGGCTCCTGATGTAATTGGCATTGAAACCTCTCGTGGACGTATCAAGAGACCAGAAAAAGGACACGTTCGATACCTAGAGGTTTTAATCGACGAAAACCTCTCGTTCAGACACCATATAGCAAGTGTCGAGACGAAACTTTCAAGAAACCTTGGAATCTTGAGAAAACTCAGCCATCAGTTCCCTAAAAAAATACTGATCCTGATTTGTAATGCACTTATCAAGCCTAATATTCAATATTGTTCTACAGTTTGGCAATCAACTTTCAAGACACGTTTACAGTGAAGAAAGTCACTTCACAACAAAGCACTTCAATTATTTGGCCCAGTACCGAACAGACTATCAATGACATCACTTTACTGACTATCTTGCACCGTTTTTTGTTTCAAATATTTCTCAGGAACATTCCAATCACCATTTAAACGTTTATTCACACTAACATCACAAATCCATAGTTTAAACACACGATCATCATCAGATATTTACATACCCCCGACACCGACAGCTAGGTCAGAATTTTCTCCTAGAATTGCGCGTGCTAGGGGGTGGAATACACTTCCGCAAGAGCTGAAATCATATAGGTCTCTCAGCCCCTTTAAAAAGAATGTAAAAAAAATATATAAAGATTAAAAATAAAATATTTATTATATTTATTCAATCTATTTTTATGTTTAAATTTTTTTTATATTATTATTATTTATTGTATTTTAGTTTGGTACTTCAAGGGGTGTAAGCGGAGGAGAAGTTGTGTTAAATTTATTGGTTATTGATGGCGGTTGGGGGTGGAAATTGGAGAAGAGAGGAGGCCACGCTGTATTTAAAGTGTGCGATTATTACGGGCCCAAACGTGCATTAATGCATAAGGAATTGTGTTAAGTGCATTTTTCTGTTTGTTTTTTTTTAATTAAAACCCATATTGAACTTGAACTTTAAAGATTTGCTTTTACTTACACAGTGGAATAAAATTATCGGGAAGATAAGGGGATTGTTTCTAACCTCCCTGCCATTTATTTTTTTTGCTCGAAAGATTCGAAGAGAGAGAGGGGGGGACTAGAATTTACTTTGAGTTTAGATATATAGCTTCAAAATACAAATTTGTGAAAAGATTGTGGCTTTCATAATTTTTTTTTCTATAAATCTTTGAATAAACGTAAATGAAAAATGCACAAAAAAAACTAGATCAACTCAAGGGGGGAGGGGGCTCACTCTCACAGAAAGTAGGAACATATTGATTTGTAATGAACTGCTATAGCTTTCTGAAGCTCTTTCCCTCCTTTAAAAAGATCCATTACTTCCCCAAACAGTTAGCGATACTATACATAAATGAATGAAGCCTCAAACGAGTCAAGCAAGTCAAATAACACGTATTTGTTGATAATAACTATTCAATACGTATAGACTGCATTAATGTTCACGGACGAGTATGTCGCCATATTGAAGTCTATTGCTCAGAAATTAGGAAGTCTAATGTTTAGCTCTTTGACAATTTCAGATCTATTGGCCGTCTTGAATTACCGCTTGGTAGTGTTTTGGCTGTATTCAACCCAAAATTCCCATTTTATGGCAAAAGATGGTCGAAAATGTCACTGTTCTATCATGAATTATTGTTTTGCCTATTAGAACTCTCAGTCTTAAAATTTGTGTTCAAACTAGCCCTCTCCAGATATTCTATAACCATTGTTTCGATATTATCCCACTCGAGAATGAAAAGATGCATCACACTCTTTTCACTAGGAAGAGTGAAAAATTCTGTATTTTCTTAAATGGAAAACTGAGCTACAACCCAGCGGCTTTCAGAGCTTTTAATACGATTTTGCAATTTTCCTCGCCGCTTCTCTTTTGGGGATGTTTTCACCCTTGCATAAAATTATGCAGATTTTATTATGATATTAAATTTTGATATGTAACGTTCCTTCTAACTTAATACATTTTGCATATTTAGAACATATTAAAAAAAATTATGCACGTTAAATTTGAAGTTCTGATTTTGAGAATTCCGATTGCTGTTGAAATGAATCACTTTATTCGCACCATTTGTTAGTTGTTTTTTTTTTGTATTTTGAATTGAATTTGCAAGGACCAAAATGTTTTTCAGTAGATTTGTTTTATTACAATTTAATTACCAATTAGCTGATGATTTTTTTTTTTTGTACTTTGAATTGAGTTTGCACAGACCGAAATGTCCTTGATGACGGACCGAAATATCTTTCAGTAGATTTTTTTATTACAATTCAATTACCAATTAGCTGATATGTTTTTTTTTTTACATTGAATTGAATTAGCACGGACCGAAATGTCCTTCAGTAGATTTTTTTTTTTTTTACAATTCAATTACCAATCAACTGATGATATGTCCTAAGTTGTTGCAGTTATCGTTCTTTAAAATTACTTTTTATTTCAATGATTAGCCAATAGAGTAGGCAAGATATCAAACAGTTCGTGGTAACGAACTGAAAACAAGGAGCGACTCAATAGTAGCCGAAACTCTAAACATTTTGATACCAGTAGAAACGGAATTTTGATACCAGTAGATATATAATAGAATCAAATATAATAGAATCAAATTTATATAATTAAATCTATATTAAATCTAATTAAACCTATATTAAATCTATATAATAGAATCAAATTTTTATGCTGATTTCAAATATATAAGTTTAATCAAGTTTATAGTAACCAATCAGAAGTTACAAGCAAAAGTTTTCTGCAAAAATTTGCCTTATTTTCGAAAAAAGGGGGAAACACCTCCTAAAAGTGATACAATCTTAATGAAAATCAAATCATCAGATTCAGCGCAACAGAAAACCCTGCTCTAGATTTTTCAAGCTCATATCTGCAAAAATGTGGAATTTTGTATTTTTTGCCAGAAGAAAGATCAGGGATGCGTGTTTATTTTTTTTTCCAGGGGTGATTGTATCGATCCAGTAATCCTAAAATATCGTGAGAGGGCTCATTCGAACGGAAATTAAAAGTTCTAATGCTCTTTTTAAGTGACCAAAATAATTAGAGGGCAACTTGGCCCCCTCCCACGCTTATTTGTTTCCCGAAGTCACCCAATCAATATTTTGAGATGACCATTTTGTTCAGCATAGTCGAAAATCCAATAAATGTCTTTGAGGATGACTTAATCCCCCACAGCTCCCAGAGGAAGGGTTGGAAGTTATGAACTTTGCCCATTGTTTACATTATAGTATTGGTTATTGGGAAGCATGCAGACGTTTTCAGGAGGGATTTTTTTTCTGGGGGGGGGGGGGGGTTGGAGGAGGGGATTATGTGACCCGATCTATCTATGGAGGATGTGTTCTTGAGAGGAAGGGACATTTCTATGAAGGGGGTGCCGGATTTCCCAGCATTATTTAAAAAACGATCAGAAATTAAATAAAAAGTTTTTTTTTAACTGAAAGTAAGTTTTTTTTTAACTGAAAAGACAACGAACAGAAATTATTATGTATATGTGGGGGTTCACCCCCTAGTCAATACCTCGCTCTTTACGCAAAAATTGTTTTTAGTACGTTCAAAAGAGCCATCTATTCTAATTAAACGGCCTTTGTGATTCAGGGGTTAGTGATTCGAACAAAATTCAAACTTAAGCGTAGTGAGGTATTGACTAGGGGGCGAACCCCCTCATACACGTAATACCATATACGTAATGAAAAAAACAATAAAAAAACAAGCGATACGGTTCAATAGTAATCGAAACATTAAAAAACGGAATTTTGATGTCAATAAATACATGAAAAGAATGGGCGAATAATGCTGATTCAGCATTATAATGAAAAAAGCTTCTCATTGTTCCAATTAAACGAAGATTGTGTTTCAGAGGTCGTTCTTAAAGAATTGGAAAAAAATTCGTAAGTTACGAATATTTATTACTAATAAAAACGTTCGTAAATCAAATTAGAAGTTCTAGTACCCTTTTTAAGGAACCCAAAAAGTTGGAGGGCAACTAAGCACCCTCCCCCGCCCTTTTTTCTCAAATTCGAACGATCAAAATTTTGAGAGAGCCATTTAGCCAAAAAAAGTAAAATTAATATGCAAATTTCGTTTTAATTATTCAGATACGGTTAGCTAATTTCAAAACCTGCATTAATTCAAAAACGTTCAGAAATTAAATAAAACAAAACAAGTTTTCTTCAAACAGAAAGTAAGGAGCGACGTTAAAACTTAGAACGAACTGAAATTATTCCGTATAAAAAGGGGGTTGTCTCCTCCTCAACACCTCGCTCTTAACGCTAAAGTTTAAATTTTCTCCCAATTCTTTAAGAACGACTTCTGAAACACTATGTTTGTTTAATTGGTACAATGAGAAGCTTTTTTCAAAAGTACTAAAAAAATTTAGCGTAAAGAGCGAGGTGTTGAGGAGGAGGCAACCCCCTTCATATACGGAATAATGTCTGTTCGTTTTAAGTTTTAATGTCGCTCCTTACTTTCTGCTAAAAATAAATCTGTTTTTTTGTTATTTAATTCTTCAAAAAAGACATTGCTTAAAAAGATTGGAAATCGTTAGCAGCATTGTACTTATCTTTAAATTTTCGTAAATCGGATTCTATCAATTTTCGTAAATCGGATTCGTTCAAGGTTCTCCCCACACTCAAGCTCTTTAAATAGGGTTACCCACTATTACAGTGCTAAATTCTAGTGTTTTCATGCATACTTCCTGTAGTTAGTATAGTTCATAACAATGAAAATATTCTTATTATTACTGTAATTTGTGTGTGATATGATAAAATCTGACTTGTTAGACCTAATAGAAAAATTAAGGTGCAAAGTTTAGCGAAGTAAACTCTTTTAAAACGGTTTACTTTGTATCTTAGCTGCTTCTCTAGGTAGCAAAGGTATACAGAGAAGAAGAAAAAATACTGTCGAACGTAACCGGAGGGCAATGTAGTTGAGGGTCCGGAAATTATATCTTTGAGGAAGAAACCCCCGCCCCATAGCTCTCAGGGCAAGGGTTGTAAGTTGTGCCCTGGGGGCATATAAGGTACTTATAGAAAAGGTGGTCGTATATGCTTCGGAGGGGAATTTCTGGATTCTTAAAAAAAATTTCTAGTGCCCTTTTTAAGAGTCAAAGTGATCAGAGGGCAGCTACCCCCCCCCCCGACATGTCGTGTTTTTCCAAAATGCATACAATTCAAATTTTCAGACAGTATTCTTATTCAAAATAGTCCAAAGATCATATAACAAGGCTTTTGCAGTTAATACAAACAAACAGAGCCTGGGGGGCAAGGGTTTAAAGTCACGCCCAGGGGGCATTTAAGGCTTTTATGGAAAGGACGGCTGTTTAACTTGAGAAGAAGCTCATTTGGTTGAAAATTGAAAGTTCAATTTCCTTTTTAAGAGTCAAAAGTGATGGAGGGTATTTAGCCCCTCACCCCGGCCCCAACCACCCCCCCTTTTCACCAAACGCATCTGATTGAAATTGTGAGATAGCGATATTGTGCAAAACAGTCCAAAGAACATATAATAATGCCTTTAGGGCTGACACAACCGCCAACGCGCTGGGGATAGGGTTCTAAGTTATGCCATGAGGGCTTATAAGGTTTTTATGCAATGGGTGGTCGTATAAACTTTAGACGCGGCTCACTTGATTTGAAATTAGAAGTTATTATTTCTAAGAAACAAAGTGCTCTGAGAGCAATCTCCCCCCCCCTTCTACGCTAATCATTTCCCTTAACATTACCAATCAAAATTCGGAGATAGAAACTTTTTCATCGTAGTTGAGGGATCCAGAAATTATGTACTGAGGAAGACATACCCCCCTACAGCTCTCAGAACAACGGATGTAAGCTATGCCCTAGGGGCATATAAGGTTCCTATAAAAAGTGTGGTCGCATATAAGTAGTGTGCTATCTATATATTTCAGGAGATATTGCATAAAGCGAACGGGGGATTGCATAATACGAGCATACACTCTATATTATGGACCTATAATACGACCAAACACGTTATATTTTGGAACTAGATATTCAGGAAGAGATCACATAGAGCGACCAAAAAGGTTTATTGTCCACACCCATTTTCTGGACCAATCAGAGAGAACGAATACAGAGGGTACTTAATATACGGTAACTCGATTATCATAGCTATAACAGTCAGAATCAATATAGGGAGTGATTTTCATTGTAGTTCATATTAGCAAGAGAATTGAATTCAGAGAGAGAACAGTTCATTTTTTGTACTCTATTATTTGACACGATATTAGCATGGAAAATGAGGGGTATGTATACACTATTGAAGCTTGATGGTGGAGCAGGTGGCAGTATTGATACAAAGGCGAGAGTACCAAACGTGGCAGTGGAAATTACACGAGGATGTAGACTAAGCCTTGAATGTGACGATATGTATGCATGATATGTAATATCATTGAGCGAATTTCAATTGGAGGAGCAATTATGCTTTGCTGCGAAACTGAATATAGTGCATATAAACAGACTTCAATCTGCTTTGGATACACTAGTGAATAATATCGAGGAGAATAAATTGTATCAGTGATTATTATTATTATTGTAATTACACTTAATAAAATTGTTTCTAAATCGAAGATGTTTTCTATAGTAGGTTAGCATATACTTTTAAAATAGAAAAAAGAATGTTGGTTAGTCTGAAGTTGGTTGTGAGAGTGTTAGGACTCTAAAAAATAGATAAATTTGAGACAGAGAAAATTAAAAGGAATCTTGTGTTTATGAAAAAACGTTTGATTCAAGATAATGATTTTCTGGAGATATCTCTTCAGAGGAAGATATTTTCTCAAGGAATGCTTGTCGATATAATGAAAACTGATTCTCCATCAAAACTATTCTATGAAGCTTTTACGTCGTGGTCCAAAGGCATTCACACAATTTATTGACATATTAATCACGAAAAGACAAAATGATATTGTGGATTTTCTTTTGAATGCACTAGCTTAGAAGTTTAAGACTATGAGTTTTTCATGAGAAAGATGTTGTTCAAAGAGGATTTACTCCTCTCTCTCTCTCACTCTCTACCACTCAATTTGTTGATCGTAGCTCAGTTTCATTTTGGCGGTGAGAGTGTCAACACATGAAAAAATGTTCTATACATGTCCACTGTGCATGTATACACTGGGTAGCTGGTCATCATGTGAGAATTGTACAATGATTGACGGGTATGTTGAAAAGTGTAGATTATGCAACCCATGTAAATTGCATAGAGGATATGCCGTACAAATTAATGGTTGTAATTCCTGTCTTGAAGAGATGTGTGACTCTCACCCTAGAGGACACGTATGTTCTAATTATCACAATGATAAATGTAATCAGTGAGAGAATACATATTCTGGTATGATTGGAAAGAATCCTAAACGTTATTTTAGCTTATTGCTAAGAGACTGGTATCGTCGTGGCTTTAAATTGTTTTGGGAGGAGGAACCAGGTCTAAGATTCAACTGTTGGCATAACAAAAGAATTTGGTTTCTACGTAATCGTTGTGAAGACAATGGCTACTATGATTATAAGCCTACTGATTTTTATTTGGCTATTACAGACTGTGATTCACCCCTTGAGGACACTGTATGTGACATTGCTTCAAATAAGCAAATTGAAACACACAAATTTTACAAAATGAATGAAAATAGTATCACTGACTATACAAAGAGATATGATAAAAGTAAAGTTACATTATACTGTAGAAAACGTGGCCCTGACATTGCAGCACATCAGGATCAGTATACAGTGAATTCAGATGATCTACCCGCATTAGTTGTTCTCGACAAATACCTATACGTAGTAGAAGAAGAAATCTAAAGAGTAAAAAAGTCGTTTTTATCATGTATATACAATATTTTTTATTAATAAAGAATTTTACATACATTTTTAGAACATTTTATTCGTAGGGCACTAAAATCAATACTAAACACGTTTGAAAGTATATTTTCCATTAGGAAGTGGCTCAGTCAAGGAAAGGCAACGTAAATGTTGAGAAACTACTTGTAGGTATAGCCACGACACTGAACATGAAAAAGAGTAGTGCATGAAAGCCACATGTCTTGGTCGTTAAATCCTGAACTCTCCTCTGATTTTGAATAATACTTTTCCCACTGCTCTCAATAAATTTGTTGATGTGTGGAGTGTAGAATTTATATGATAGGCCAAGAGGGTAAAAAAATTCGATATTCTTCGCTGTTTGAAAGATGCATAGCCAATGACCTGTCTTCAAACTCGATGGACTGCAATTTTCAATGATTAGGGTATTGTTAACACTTGGAATTTTTTCAATGAAGTCCAATGGTATCCAATAGGACTTATATTGGGACATATATAAATCCATATTAAATACGCTGATTATTTGGTTTGTGTTCATGGTGCAAAGTCTAGTAGAGCAAAGCCGTCGGGTGTGATTTCCCAATAGGTTTCAAATTGACTCAATGATATTAATGTGATACTTTCAGTCAAAGCATCGGCAAATGTGCACTCTAAACGTACATTCCCCATTCGTACTATGCTCATATCTTGAGTGCCAGACAAGTCCAAAACAATTACACCATGATTTTTCAAAAACATTGAATCGGTTTTTCCATTTTCAAATAGTTGTGAGTCATGATCTAGGGATTGCATGGTCAACTCATACAGAGTTCTGTAGGATGTTTTTTATCAAATCATCGAGTGTACAGTGGAATTCCATTCACTTTGCACACAAGGCTAGATAGACCAAAAAATTAAAATCATGGGGGGATGCAGTCCAGGATCCAACGGCACTAGCACTCTTCACAAAGGCCAAAGCGAGTTTTGATGGGATTTCTCCATTAATAAATGATGAATCGGTATAACTGCGAGAGCCAGTGGCAAAGTGACGTTGAAAGGTGACCGTATGGGGGATAAGAATTTTAATATTGTTACTTTTGGCTCTTAGCTTTTCCACTGCCAATGCAACAGAGCTCATAACCTATTATTTTAGAACACGAAGAATTGCTGAAGTGATAATGACATTTGCATCAGGTGCTGCAGCAAGTGTTTTTCTCAAAATGAAATTCAATGGAGCTAGTTGTAGCTTTATGTCAATCCTGACATTGAAAGGTAACCATTGGGATATATTAAATATCTCATGATTTAATTTTCCAACTACATGATACTCCTGGGTCACTGCAGCAGTTAACTCACCGTCAGTATCAAAATCTGATCTATATTCATAGCCCAGTGCCTGTCCTCTCAACTCCTTATATGTCTTTGGAGTTATCATCATAAATTGTATGTAGCTTGCATAGTTGGATAAATTATTGCTAGTGCTCACCAATGTTCCATTAATGAATACATTAATTTGTTTGAACAAGTTGTGTAGGATACAGTTTTCATAGGACAGACCATTGGCAGCAGTGGGAGTTGTATTGTCTGACTTTTTCTTCCCCGCAACATTTAAATCAATAAATTTTGATGATAAATCAATGAAATAATCTTCATTGGAAAATATCTGAAAATGTATATTTTCCGAGAGGGGTTGTTGAGGATGAAATTCTTCATAGTAGCCATACTTGACACTGAAATCAAAATGTTCAGCATTGAATAGATTCAATGAGGAGCTGAATGATGGATGCGATTCTTTGTGGGGGATATATGTCATCGTAGGAGAGGGAATCCTTCTTTGATCTAACAATCTTTTTCTTCTTCTTATTGGTCTTCTTCCTTTTATTTCTCAAAGTTGTTGTTGATGTCTTTCGCTTCCCGCCTGGGTAGAGACTGATGAGTGAATGATGACCACGCACCCTTTTTAACCCCTTCACATTTTGCTGAGATTTTAATCACTCAACAACGGCTCTGGCTGAAGATCCAATATTTTCTTTAATACTCTCGTTGAAATTTTACCCGATCCCCAGTCCTGTGGTGTTAAGGCAGCAAAATGTGATGCAGCAGGTACAAGATATTTTCTGGCAAGGGGTAGTGCAGAACGAAATAGTCTAGCAAACCAACTACCAAGACCATAACCAGACATTGTAGTACGCCCCTTGTAATAGTCCAATCCATGACCTATTTGACGAAGACTCAGAGCACCAGCATAACAGTCAATATCAGGACAGACAAATGGAATTCTTCTATTGTTCATCTTAGGCAGTGACGATGGGTCGAAAATGACATATAATCACAGCTAAACCTTTTGTTATTGCTAGAGGATCACCCAATTCACTTCTTAGTGTTAACTGAAAGAGTTCCAAATGTGATGTATTGATAGGAACATACTGAAGATGCTTTATATTATAGTGATGAACATGTTCAAGGGTTGTTTTTCGTTCAAGAACGCGTATGAGAGGGACATTTGAATTACCGACTCTGGATGTTTCAACCAATGAGGCATAGAGAAATATACAAGTGTCCGAGGAGAAGCCAGATGGGTAGTCAGCAAAAATAACGTTAGTTCTTCCGGCACTTTTACCATTGATTATATTAAGTTTAAAGCCAAGAACATCATTTAGATTATCATTGAGAATGACCTTTTCATTGGCAATGGGTGAACTAATGTAGATCTTGCCCTCTTCCTTAGAATAGTTGAAACGAAAAGCTCCTTTTTGCGAGCGGAAATTCTTTTATTGATAGAACGACACAAATTATTCATACAACTGAGTACCTCGTATGGTAATTCAACATATGGATAATCCAACCAATTGATCTTTTGAATTTTATGTTGTTCGCTGACGGCTGGTGGCCAATCATGGGGTCTAATTTTTATGTCATATATGCAATCTTTTTTCAGGATATCATTGGTATTTTTGAGAATACAGTCGACAAGAACTACTTCATATGCACCATCGAATTTGATGCTGGGAGAGAGCTTCGTCCAAAAATCATTTGTTTTATTCGAATCATTGTAGAGAGGGTCGGAGACGTTGGACATAAACGTTACATAACAATCGTTGTGCATTGTTAATGTCTTCAACACCGATCCAAGAATCAAAATCAGAGTTGTATCTTAGCCAACGAACAAGTAACGGTTTCTTGCCCCTGTGACTACGGCTCTTTAATATCTTTTCAATTTGATAGATTTCACTATTATTTCTAACTTTTTGTAGTTCAAAGTCATAAAAACCGCCGAGAATCTCTTCATTTTTGATGTCTCGCTGACGATATGTTATGGGTTTAGTGTCTAGGATTTTCGCCACTTTAAAAAGTTCAGTGGACCACAAGTCATTGCCCTTTTCAAAAACATTAGTTGTTCTATTAATTCGAAAAGTATCACCAACATTGAATTTTTCTTCGCAATCATTTCATTGGAACATTGCTAAAAAAAGTATCAAATGTATTATGATCAGAATGATGAACTTCCGTTGGGGTTGAGTTGGACAATGATCGATGATCGATGGGGTCATTGATTATAACTCAACATGATTTTATCTAAATCATGCATAAAAGCAGCCGTATTTTTCAATGTACAATATCTTGAAATTAAAAGTCGAATAGTTCTTATCAATCGTTCGGGCAATGCAGCCTTTATAGGACTGTGACTATGATAGAGCATTGTATGATGTTTCATTAGTACTTTTTCAACATGTGGATTAGCAAATTCACTACCCCGATCCGTTGGAATTTTTTATAAGAATCTTGTTCAAGAATACTTTCTATAGCCTGAGCAACTTCAACACCTCTCTTTGTCCGCAATGGAATGGCACACGCATAGCGACTAAAAACACTGATTGCAAGTAGAATTTACTTGTATGGTGTATTGTGGCGCCTTTGAATCTCATCTAGAGCTAGGAGATCTGCTTGCATTATGTGCAGTGGGAAAAAGGCTTTGGTTTTTCGATAACGATTAGCACGAAGCCTATGATTTCTATGTAGAGTAAAACTTGATTCATTTTGTAGATGGTCATGTACACTTTTAGTGTCAACACCAGTGACTTTGGAAAGAGTGGTAGGGGAAATTAAACTTCCCGCTTCACCAATATTTCCGTAAACATGTTTCAAAATTTCAGCCATTTTGAACGTAAACACGTAGTGTAACGTCCAATACCCTTTTGTATACTAGTGGGTGATGCTGGTGACGTTGAATTGATATCAATACGTCTTCGCTTTTGTCTAGCTATCAGCGGTCTCGTCCTCATCATCAAATCAATGTTTCCACTAGGTGTGCTAGTATTTTCCGAGACTGAATTAAACTCTTCTTCTTCTTCTTGTTTTAATGTTGATGATGATGAAGATGGATTATGCTCATTTAATTTCTTTAGAATTTGCTTATTGCTAATAAGACTTTTGGGGAAGTTTAATGTATTTAGAAAGTTGTATAGATGAGTGTCAAATGATAAAAGCCCTTTACGATTTGTAACCGTATCATAGATTAAATCAAGTAGTGTATAAGTCTTCCCTTGAATTATAATCCGTTTCCTATTGCTATCAACTTGAATATGATCTTGACCACTTTCCATGAGATATGTTATGAGTCGTTAAATTTGTTCACAATGAGTGTGGCATTAGATTTCCAATGCTCGACACTATTGAATCCAATTCCTCCTTCATTAATTGTGTTCCAGCAGCAGCAGCAGAAAAATCTTGAAGAGATGTTTCTTTTAAGTGATCAATGACTCTCACATTGACTGGTCTCGCACGATAGGGCTTATGTTTATCCACTCGGCGAAGTGCATCTTGAAGTAAAAGTAGTTTTTTATCATCGTCAATATTCTCATTTTTAATGAATTTACTCCTATTGTCCTCAAAGTGTTCCACTGGTGAGAGAGCGAGTTCTATTGGAGTCAATTTATAGGGTTCATCCATATAGAGAAAACCGTTTACAAGTTCTGCATTTATTGGCAGTAAAAGTGTAAAAAAGCTACCACCCGCCTGAAGAAGACGTTTCCTTTTAAAAATTTTTCCTTTCTTTTTACAAGCCAATGCACATACAATGGAACGATGTTGCTTTGCCTGTTGCTTAACTACTTCTGGCAGTTGAACATTAACCTCAGTTAAATTTGAACAAAATTCAGATATTCGATTAATGAAATCGTTGTCAATACCATGTTTGAATATGGCTTTCCTAAGTGGGGCTTTTGTATTGCTTAGAATGGAAAATAAATGTCTATTTTCATGTAGTTTCTTCAGTGTCATGATGGCAACTAATAGCCTTTTTTACTGTTCACTGGAAGATATACAGTAATTTCATTGTCAAAAATATTTGTGACTACACGAAAATCCTCGGTTGTATTTTGATTAAGATCCAATAGAATGTAGCCATAGGGTTTATTAGTTGCCTGATTGTGCACTGAAAGTAGAAATTTTGGAGCACCGGGATACATTTGTTGATTGAGAGTTATTAGCGAAATAGAATCACGAACAACTCCGTAGATGATATAATAGGTATAGTTCAAAGCAAGTGTTTGCATACATTTGCTCTGATGAAAGAGATTGTGTAGAACTAGAGTAACGAAAATCTGCTCATGATGTGAGCGAACAGTAAACAATTGTAGCATTTCTTGGGACCATTGTTCAATGGATTCAGCTAAATCGTCAATAATCAGCCAAGAGTTTGGTTCAATAATGTCAAAAACATCAAGCCCCTGTATGAATTTTATCTGCACCACCCCCGATGTAGCAATAGCTTTTATTTTATCGTATGACTCTTGCCAAACACTGTAGCAATAGAAGATTTTTTCGGCTTTTCCATAAACATTTTATCAAAATTTTTAATTATTTAGTTAAGAGTGTCGTTTTGCCTGACATTGATGGACCACACAGAAATGATCTGAATGGTGTTTTAAATTGATACATATTGCTGTTCACTTCAACAGCACACCTACAACTAACTGTAAACTATAGATGTCTAATTACTAAATAATTTCCCTACTACTACTCCGTTCAAGATTAATAAGAAGAACAAAACCAATAAAGAATCATATTTTCTTTTATTTTTAACATAAAAGCAGCACTTTACAAATAATAAAACAATTAAAAAAACACTTTATATTTAATAAATACACTTAATTCAGGTTTTTTTTTATTTATTTTCAACAAACACAACATTTATTTGAAATAGGCACTAGAAAAAAAACTTTTTTATTGAACAGTAAAAAGACTTAAAATAACATCATATTTTTTTTATTTACAAAAAATACAATACATTTTATAAACATCATTTTTAATTTGAAATGGGGTCCCCCACCCTCCTGGGGTGGCCGCTGCGGCGGCCAATGGCCGATGCGGCCGTTGCGGCAGCCAAACCGGAAAGCGCAGGGGGGCCGCTGCGGCAGGGCCGGGGCCATTAAATTATGAAGAAATAACTCTGCCTTGCATAAGCACACATATTGAACATTTATAAATTTTGATAAAAAAATTCCAAAACCACCCACCCACCTTGTATTATGAATGAATTTAAGTTAATTTATCCAGACCGAGTTGTTTTCTGTACTCTATACATTCAACTCGATCTGAAATCATGCAGTGTCCGTGTGGAAGTACCTTCACACCATCCTCAAGTACATAAACTTTGTCTCATATGGCCGACATGGCGTTTTTCTCAACTCTAACTGTGTAGTTTTTAAATTGTAAAGAGCGAATCGCCATGACTTTCGCTCTTGGGACTAAACTATGTTCCACAGGGTTTCTGGAAACACTCATATTGAAATTATTTTTCACAAAGTGTGTAGGCAACCCCTTGCAAACTTGTTTGATATCCTTGTTGTGCGTTTCCGCACAGTATACCTTCGGCCCAGGAAACACACCACTGGATATCAGATCGCTTCTCGTTTCAGATTTTAGCATTAACAATTGATTTGGGGCCTGGGGTTTCACTAGCTCTGGATAGAGGGATTCATTCTAGTTGGTGTACTCCATCCGAGAGCTAATGTACTCTCCATTTTCCAACTCATTCAACAAATTTTCAGTTTTACCTTTTAACAGGAGTAAATAAGTCTCTCCATAATACACTTTAACTTGTCCCTCAATCGGCCATTGTACCTTGCATAAACTGTAATAAAACGACAATATGGGTTTTATTGAAATTTCCGTTATTGCACTCCCACCTACAATACTTTTATTTAAAATAATGTTTCTTTCCTTGCGATGTAGGAGCACCATATTAGAGTCTATGATTGTGAAAGATGTGAAGTTCCGGTCGGCGATGATTCGAGCACAATCTACGGAATTGGTTACAATGTCAGAGCGACTTCAGTTTCGTACGCTTTCGCACATTTTACCGAAGGCTGAGTTCAAGATTTCTTATAGAGTTTATAAATTTCTTTTTCAACCTTCGTTTTCGTTTGTGAACGTTTACTGACAAAGGTATGAATAAACGTATTCATATAAGGCTTTTGATCAAATTGGAGGGCTCTATGCATCTTTGTTACTTTGAAACCAATGGACACCATCCATCGCAATAGCATATGATGAACAATGATATTCTGTTTCGCGTTAAGGTCAGGAATAAGTTTTTGCTTTGAAGGCACCCAGTGCATGCTCCCATCCTCTACTAAAGATAAATTGTAGGGACTCAGAGTCCTTATCCACCGGTCTATATATGTGCGGGAAAACAAAGTCTTTTACTGAGTCATGGATTTCCATGGGTATTTCAACGTCAATTTCAAAAAACCATCCTTGCGCCCCATTCTCCTCAACGGTAGCAATGTTGAAGCACAAGGATCGTTAAGCCATTTTTAATTGCCACACGGCAAACAGGAGTGAGACATCGCCAACGGATAAAGGGAATTCATATCCAAAAAAACTGCATCTGACTTTTCATCGGTGTGATGTCCGGTCGGTTCAGTTTTCATGATATGGTCCCCGTGAAAAACATACCTATCCCTCATTAATCTCTCTACAAATAGATGCTGATCCACGTAGGTGATCAGACCTATTTCTTCTTTGCTGATTTTAAGAATCAAGTGGAAAAATAATACCCTAAATCTAACCCCAATTCCCCATAGATTTTATCCGTGTTCTTGCACACAATGTCCAGAAGAGTCAATACATCACTAGCCAAGTACAGTTTACAGCAATCCCACCCATTTTTACAACCTCCTTTTACCCAAACCCTCTTGGCCAATTCATAGTCGCCAGTGGTGCATTGACTTTCCGTAAGGGAATTGTAAAATGCTACGATAGGCGGTAATGTATAGGCGGTAAGTCTCGAGGTAGAATTAGAGTAACCATATGCGTATATGCCCTTACCCGTTAATAAATCATACATTTCATCATCGGGGAATCGCTGTTTAAGGAGGGGGAAACTATCAAAATTGTCGCTTTTCAGTACCTTAATCAATTGACTTGGGGAAGAAACTGAAAGTCTAAAAAACGGATTTTATTCAGGCACGTGTTACCCTTGTCTACTGTTTTCCACAGGAATTCTAGCAAGGGCAGCTTCTCCGATGATTTATGTATGATATTATAGGAAAAATAACCATGCGTTTTCTACAACTCCCCCCTTGACCATGCGGGCCAACGCCGGTAAAATAAACTTTAAATCGTAATTGGAATTGTGTATAAAAACCGGTACGAAATATTGCTGACTAACGTTTATATTCCATGATTGAGGTGCAACCCCTCTAAAATTACTTCCTCATGATGAAATTTCCTGCCATAAATAATCATGATCAATCCCCTTCTCCTCCCCCAATACCATCATCAAATTCCCCTTACAAACCCAACATATTTTACAATTTTTAATGGCCAATCTGTCATCTGGTGATAGAACCACAGGATAGTGTGTATAGCGTAGGTGTGAAATGGCGCCATTCGCTGTTTTAATCAGACTGGTCAATGCCGTGCGCATGTAGTCTTCCCCACCCAACGACTCAGCTACATCCAGCACTTGAATGGTATTACTAGTCTCTTTGCGCGGTAAGAGACCCCTACGGCTTCATGTATTTTAACGCGATTTGGATTTGACGAATCGTACACGTCTTTGAGTTTGGCCTCGCAGTCCATTGCGATCTTGTTGATCTGCAGGAAAGAGTTCTGGAAATTCTTAAAACGCAAGATCGCTCTATCTCCGTTAAACGTTTCCACAGTCTGGTATCCATGACGTTTAAAGTGTTTCATGTGATGCTTTAGCTTTAAATCAGTCCAAAATCGGGACAGGCTTGTTGGACAATAGTAACGTACCCCACCACATTTTTACCCTCACTTAAAACTCTACTAATATCCGTAATTGGATTAAAATGTCCAATTGAATCAGGCTCTGAAGGAGGCGTGTATAGAGGCCAGACCCAATGCTTCACTGATTCGATGGACGGAGCCCTCACTGGAAATAATACACCCTTTTTATCAGAGCGCTGACCTTCCTCAAATTCTGTTTCATACTGTAACACCGTAAAACTTATCTTTAAATGTTCATTCACCCGCTCAAAAATATCTATCCCTTTTAGTGTTACGGGAAACTGACCATTTAAACAATTGAAATGTACTTTAGGAAACTTTGAGCCATCCCAATTAGCTGCAAATTTGTACAACTTTTTCTAAGAAGCATTTTCACACAGGGGTCGAAAGGCCGCAATCAAAAATGCATACTTGAAACACTGTAGCCTCGCATCAAAACAGATTCGTTGTATACCTTTACAATTTTTTAAATCTGAATGATATTTTAATTAAATATGAGCACTCCCCCCTCTTAAAATAAAATCCTTTTTGAATCTACAAATATTACCGTTTAAATTTTCTATGCATAAAACAATCGACCCGCTACCCCCTCATTATAATTGTTCAGTTTAGTTACGATGCTGTTGACCCAATCCAAAAAAACCTCCTCATAATTTGCCAAATGCGGGCGAATTGCTATCATCTCTGTATGTAAGTATTATGAATAAAGTTAGCTCGCATTTTCATTGAAAAAATATATTTTTAGTGCTATTGACGCTTTTAAACTGTCCCTCCCTCTTCACACACGCATCTGTTGTTCAAGAAGGGCCCGAGTCTTGTTAAAACAGGAAAGAGTAATAGCCAGGGTGTATACGTGGCGGTGTATACGTTAGTATGATGCATGGCAAAGTTAGACAATAAAAAATCTGGTAGTGTATTTACTGATAACGCTAATATTTCTCTATCACTACTCTGGTCAACCACAATAGTGGGGGTGGGGGTGCTATAAAATCTCCCGATTCAATAGCACCACCACCAGTCTGTTCAATTGCAATAGTGGGCGTGGGGCGCGGTATGAAATCACTCAATTCACTAAGGATACCTTCCAGCGTTTATAGGGATAGTTGATCAAGCCGGCCAGTATTTTCTGGTGACAAAATTTGATTATGTAGATTAGCATGCGAACCGGGTTTAGATACAGTAGGGAGATATCACGTAAATAATCATTCATAAACCTTTTTGTCCATTCCTGGTCCTCATCATGTCTATGTCAAACGTTAAGTCCTCTAGGCTAGCTATATCCCCAAAATAATTATTTAAGATGTCCCGTTGTCATTCTAAATCACTATCAATTACTGCACTATCCTGAAAATCCATTGGCGGTGTTAATAACGGTGTAGACTCATTGACAATAAATGTTCCTTGAGCTGGTAGTAAAGGCGATAGTTCATCAATGTTAATCTATAAAAACAGGATTTATTTTCTATATTGAATATTCACTAATTTATAAAGTCAAAAAATTAATTATTAATCAGCTCTAAGGTCATCCATGAAAAATAAAAATAGTTTTTTTGCACCCTCTCCACCCCTCCTCTTTTTTCTCCAAGTAGACCATAACTTAATATATAGGGTTGTATGCTTTTTCAATTACGAAAGAGACGATTTAAAACTTACAAGGTTAAATTCCATTTGCTCAAGCTCGTAAATCATATAATAAGAAAGAATTATACTAGTCCAAGGCTTTTCAATTATGATAAGACACGATTTTAAACTTACGGGGTTAAATTCCATCTTGCTCAAGTTCATATAAAAAGAAAGAATTTTACTAGTCCAAGGAGGACCCAAACCTATCTATATTTTAAATACAATATGAATAAAAAATAACACAATTTTCTATATCAGGTCCGTCAGATTTTTATTCAGAATATTAATAACCCTCATCCCCCTCCTCAATACCAAACCCCACCTTGCTCAAGCTCGTAAACCATGTAAAAAGAAGGAATTTTGCTAGTCCTAGGAGGAGCATAACCAATCTATATTTCATATACGATATGCATAAAAAATAACACAATTTTGCATATTATTCCGTCAGATTTTTATTCAGAATATTAATAATCCCCACCCCCCCTCCTCAATACCAAACCTCACCCCAACACGTTAAAGATATTCTGGATTTTCAAAGACACGCATTGTTCATATATCAATTTTAAGTCTCGAATAAGCGATATTTTTGCAAACCGATACTTCTTCTTACATTTTATGTTATAGCAATCGTCTTTTCTCATTGCGAAATTGTAAATACATTATAAACTTGAATAAAAAAGGGAGTTATTAATGATTTTAATTTATGTAGAATAGAAATAGGGTTTTTTACACCCTCTCCACCCCTCTCTCGCAATTACTCCATTACCTAATATACGTAACTATCTGATAAAAGCACTTACCGACAGTAAGTGTAGGTAACTCCTCAGAAATATCCTGGCTATGAGATGGCGGTGCATAGGTGATTGCACTCCTTCTGACCTTGTTCATTGATCCAATTAGGTACACGTCACGCGTGCTAGATCTGCCATCAACCTTTGGTCGTTTTTGCTCGGGGTGACTTTGACCATCAATCTCTTTGTATAAAAATTAATTTTCAGTTTTTTAGCCAGGTAAGTTCCATAGATAGGGCTAGTAATCTCTTTTTCATCATGCAGGATAAAAGAAAAAAAATGTATGCCTTTTCAAGTAGGAAAAAGCATAATTAAAACTTATGGGGATAAATTATTTCCGTCATAATTTCAAATCTGCTTGAACTCATTAAAAAGAAACATAATCCCGCTAATATGAAGAAGAAAAAGGCTAAGCTACCAGTTTATAACATGAACAAGATGAAACATAAAAAAAAATATAACACAATAATCTATCACCAAACAAAATAAAGGAAAAAATGTATAATTTTTTCAATTATGAAAGACACAATTTAAAACTTATGGGGTTAAATTCATTTGCTCAAGCTCATATAAAAAGAAAGAATTTTGCTAGTCCAAGATGGGCCCCTAACCTATCTATATTTTAAATACAATATACATAAAAAACACAATTTTGCATATTAGATCCGACAGATTTTTATTCAGAATATTAATAATCCTCACCCTCCTCCACAATACCAAAGCCCCCTCCACCCCAACACGTTAAAGATACTCTGCATTTTTAAAGACACGCATCGCTCATTAATCAATTTTTTAGTCTCAAATAAGCGATATTTTTCCAAAGCACTTAAGACGCATTCTACCCAAATTGCCTTTATACCTGAACGGCTGTTACAAAGCATGTGAATTTTGCGGCAGATATTTAGTCGGCTGTCAATCAGAAAACCCATGTGGCAGATAGTCAAAGTTAGCTATAAAGGAAAAAAGTCTCGTTTTTTTTATAAACCAAGAATAAAAATATTCACTTACCAAAAATCTCTTGGTGCTATCCATTTGAATACGAATAATTAAACAATAAAGGCTATCTATTCGAGTTGTTTTTTCAAACTGATACAGAAAGAGTTATTGCACCTTAATTTATTCGAAAAAACACGATTATCTTACCCTTCAGCTGAAACCAGTATTTTTACAAAAGTCCATTAAACCTTTGAACACGTTATACCAAGGTCTATAGTTTTGGGTATTGAACCTAGAAAAACCTGTCTGGTTGCATTATACCATCTCGTCCCTGAATATCCAGTCCCAAAATATTGCGTGCTTGGTCGTTTTATGCAATAGCCCGCTCGCTTTATGCAATATTACCTGAAATATATAGATACCACACTACTTATATACTTTGGATAGGACTCTTTGGATTGGTAACCAGAAGTTCTAGTGCCCTTTTTCAGAGTCAAAATGATCAACTATCCCCCCACCCCATTCCCCCCCCCCACCCCGACATAAACAAACATGTCGTGTTCTCCTGAGAAGCAAACAATAAAAATTTTAAGACGGTTCTTTAATCCAAAATAGTCCAAATATTATATAACAAGGCTTGTGGGGTTCATACAAACCACCAGAGCCTGAGGGTTGTAAGTTATGCCCCTGGGGAGTTTAAGGTTCTTATGTAAGGGATGGTTGTATAAACTTTAGAGGTGGCTCATTTGGTTGATATTATAAGTTCTAGTTCCCTTTTAAGAGTCAAAAGTGATGGATGTCCACCAATCGCCTCCCCCCCCCGCGCCACTCTAAGTGAACCTAGATCAACCCAACTTTTTGGATATCTCTCTCACTATGACTCTGTTTGTGTGTCGTGTCTGTGCGTGTCTCATCTCTATGTGTGTGTCATCTCTGTGGGTTTGTCGTCTCTGTTTTTGTGTCTTCTCTGTATATATTTGTCGTCTCTGTGCGTGTGTCGTCTCTTTGTGTTTCGTATCTGGCTGTCTGTGTGTCCCCGCGCCGGAGGGGGGCATTAAATAGTGGAATTTATGAAGAAATTGCTCTGCCTTGGAGACATTGAAAACGCGCGTAGGTAACTGTGAGAAGAAATTCAAAATAAACTTTGAAAAATTAAGAGAATGTAACTGTGACAAGGTAAACCACGACAAGACACTACTAAAATATTCCAACTCTTGCATTCCAATGAAAGAAATTCAAAATGAACTTTGAAAAATCAAGAGAATGTAACTGTGACAAGGTAAAGCACAACAAAACACTACTGAAATATTCCAACTCTTGCATTTCCACGAAAGAAATTCAAAATGAACTTTGAAAAATTATAAGAATGTAACTGTGACAAAGAAAACCACGACAAGACACTATTGAAATATTCCAACTCTTGCATTTCAACGAAAGAAATTCAAAATGAACTTTGAAAACACTACTGAAATATTCCAACTCTTGCATTTCAACGAAAGAAATTCAAAATGAACTTTGAAAAATTAAGAGAATGTAACTGTGACAAGGTAAACCATGACAAAACACTACTGAAATATTCCAACTCTTGCATTTCAACGAAATAAATCCAAAATGAACGTTGAAAAATCAAGAGAATGTAAGTGTGACAAGGTAAACCACAACAAAACACTACTGAAATAATCCAACTCTTGCATTTCAATGAAAGAAATTCAAAATGAACTTTGAAAAATCATGAGAATGTAACTGTGACAAGGTAAACCACGACAAAACACTACTGAAATATTCCAACTCTTGCATTTCAACGAAAGAATTCAAAATGAACTTTAAAAAATTAAGAGAATGTAACTGTGACAAGGTAAGCCACGACAAAACACTACTGAAATAATCCCACTCTTGCATTTCAATGAAAGAAATTCAAAATGAACTTTGGAAAAATCAAGAGAACGTAACTCTGACATGGTAAACCATGACAGAACACTACTGAAATATTCCAGCTCTTGCATTTCAACAAAAGAAATCCAAAATGAACATTGAAAAATCAAGAGAATGTAACTGTGACATAGTAAACCACGACAAACCACTACTGAAATATTCCAACTCTTGCATTTCAATGAAAGAAATTCAAAATGAACTTTGAAAAATCAAGAGAATGTAACTGTGACAATGTAAACCATAACAAAACACTACTAAAACATTCCAACTCTTGCATTTCAACGAAAGAAATTCAAAATGAACTTTGAAAAATCAAGAAAATGTAACTGTGACAAGGTAAACCATAACAAAACACTACTGAAATATTCCAACTCTTGCATTTCAACGATAGAAATCCAAAAATGAGCTTTGAAAAATCAAGAGAATGTAACTGTGACAAGGTAAACCACGACAAAACACTACTGAAATATTCCAACTCTTGCATTTCACGAAAGAAATTCAAAATGAACTTTGAAAAATCAAGAGAATGTAATTATGACATGGTAAACCACGACAAAACACTACTGAAATATTCCAACTCTTGCATTTCAATGAAAGAAATTCAAAATTAACTTTGAAAAATCAAGAGAATGTAACTGTGCCAAGGTAAACCATGACAAAACACTAGTGAAATATTCCAACTCTTGCATTTCAACGAAAGAAATTCAAAATGAACTTTGAAAAATCAAGAGAATGTAACTGTGACAAGGTAAACCATAACAAAACACTACTGAAATATTCCAACTCTTGCATTTCAACGAAAGAAATCCAAAAATCAGCTTTGAAAAATCAAGAGAATGTAACTGTGACAAGGTAAACCACGACAAAACACTACTGAAATATTCCAACTCTTGCGTTTCACGAAAGAAATTCAAAATGAACTTTGAAAAATCAAGAGAATGTAACTGTGACAAGGTAAAGCACAGCAAAACACTACTGAAATATTCCAACTCTTGCATTTCAGAGAAAGAAATCCAAAATGAACTTTGAAAAATCAAGAGAATGTAACAGTGACAAGGTAAAGCACAACAAGACACTACTGAAATATTCCAACTCTTGCATTTCACGAAAGAAATTCAAAATGAACTTTGAAAAATCAAGAGAATGTAACTGTGACAAGGTAAAGCACAACAAAACACTACTGAAATATTCCAACTCTTGCATTTCAACGAAAGAAATCCAAAATGAACTTTGAAAAATCAAGAGAATGTAACAGTGACAAAGTAAAGCACAACAAGACACTACTGAAATATTCCAACTCTTGCATTTCAACGAAAGAAATTCAAAATGAACTTTGAAAAATCAAGAGAATGTAACTGTGACAAGGTAAACCACGACAAAACACTAGTGAAATATTCCAACTCTTGCATTTCAATGAAAGAAATCCAAAATGAACTTTGAAAAATCACGAGAATGTAACTGTGACATGGTAAATCACGACAAAACACTAGTGAAATATTCCAACTCTTGCATTTCAATGAAAGAAATTCAAAATTAACTTTGAAAAATCAAGAGAATGTAACTGTGACAAGGTAAACAATGACAAAATACTATTGAAATATTCCAACTCTTGCATTTCGACGAAAGAAATTCAAAATGAACTTTGAAAAATCAAGAGAATGTAACTGTGACAAGGTAAACCATAACAAAACACTACTGAAACATTCCAACTCTTGCATTTCAACGAAAGAAATTCAAAATGAACTTTGAAAAATCAAAAACAAAACACTACTGAAATATTCCAACTCTTGCATTTCACGAAAGAAATTCAAAATGAACTTTGAAAAACCAAGAGAATGTAACTGTGACAAGGTAAAGCACAACAAAACATTACTGAAATATTCCAACTCTTGAATTTCAACGAAAGAAATCCAAAATGAACTTTGAAAAATCAAGAGAATGTAACAGTAACAAGGTAAAGCACAACAAGACACTACTGAAATATTCCAACTCTTGCATTTCAACGAAAGACATTCAAAATGAACTTTGAAAAATCAAGAGAATGTAAAAATCCAAAATGAACTTTGAAAAATCAAGAGAATGTAACTGTGACAAGGTAAACCACAACAAAACACTACTGAAATATTCCAACTCTTGCATTTCAACGAAAGAAATCCAAAATGAACTTTGAAAAATCAAGAGAATGTAACAGTGACAAGGTAAAGCACAACAAGACACTACTGAAATATTCCAACTCTTGCATTTCAACGAAAGACATTCAAATGAACTTTGAAAATCAAGAGAATGTAAAAATCCAAAATGAACTTTGAAAAATCAAGAGAATGTAACTGTGACAAGGTAAACCACAACAAAACACTACTGAAATATTCCAACTCTTGCATTTCACGAAAGAAATTCAAAATAAACTTTTAAAAATCAAGAGAATGTAAAATCCAAATGAATTTTGAAAAATCAAGAGAATGTAACTGTGACAAGGTAAACCATGACAAAACACTACTGAAATATTCCAACTCTTGCATTTCAAGGAAAGAAATCCAAAATGAACTTTGAAAAATCAAGAGAATGTAACTGTGACAAGGTAAACCACGACAAAACACTACTGAAATATTCCAACTCTTGCATTTCAAGGAAAGAAATCCAAAATGAACTTTGAAAAATCAAGAGAATGTAACTGTGAAAAGGTAAACCACGATAAAACACTATTGAAATATTCCAACTCTTGCATTTCACGAAAGAAATCCAAAATGAAGTTTGAAAAATCAAGAGAATGTAACTGTGACAAGGTGAACCATGAGAAAACACTACTGAAATATTCCAACTCTTGCATTTCAATGAAAGAAATCCAAAATGAACTTTGAAAAATAAAGAGAATGTAACTGTGACAAGGTAAACCATAACAAAACATTACTGAAATATTCCAACTCTTGCATTTCAACGAAAGAAATCCAAAAATGAACTTTGAAAAATCAAGAGAATGTAACTGTGACAAGGTAAACCACGACAAAACACTACTGAAATATTCCAACTCTTGCATTTCAAGGTAAGAATTCCAAAATGAACTTTGAAAAATCATGAGAATGTAACAGTGACAAGGTAAACCACGACAAAACACTACTGAAATATCCCAACTCTTGCATTTCAAGGAAAGAAATCCAAAATGAGCTATGAAAAATCAGGAGAATGTCACTGTGACAAGGTAAACCACGATAAAACACCATTGAAATATTCCAACTCTTGCATTTCGCGAAATTTTCCATAATTTTCTTACAAAAAACTAGAGTTTACGGTCAAAAACCCTTATTAGCTCAGATTTTACAGATATAGTTTATTTTTCGATCCAAAAATGGACTTAAGTTTCAAATTTGAACCAGAGAATTGTATTTTCCATAATTTTCATACAAAAAACTATAGTTTACGGTCAAAAACCTTTATTAGCTCAGATTTTACGGAAATAGTTTTATTTTTCGATCCAAAATGGACTTAAGTTTCACATTTGAACCAGAGAATTGTATTTTCCATAATTTTCTTACAAAAAACTAGAGTTTATGGTCAAAAACCCTTATTAACTCAGATTTTACAGAAATACTTTATTTTTCGATCCAAAAATGGACTTAAGTTTCCCATTTGAAAGCTACGATCGTAATGAATGATACTTGTTATCAGAAAAAATGTCAGTTGCCACAAAAAAAGTAAAAAGAAAAAAAAATAAAAAAAAATGGGGGAGGGGGCCAAAAAGTTGGAGGGGAGGGTGCACCCTTCGAGTTTGGGGATAGGGGACCTTTGGCGGGTTGATGTCTCTGCTGGTTAGGGTCATTGGTGCTTATGATCCTTGATGGTTCGTACTCACATACACCTTACTACTTGATTTGCAAGGATTTCTATGGTTTGTTCTGAATTTCTTTATTAAAATTATTTTCTTGCCATCTACATCTCTCTTAGTATCAACTTTTTAGTATACTATAACGTTAGACCATATTTTAAACTGACAACATTGTTCAAACGCCACTTGTGTATTATACAGAACACATCGAAGAAGCAAAGCTATCCATTATTAAAATTCTTTTCTTGCCATCTACATCTCTCTTTGTATCAACTTTTTAGTATACTATAATGTTAAACTCTATTTTAAATTGACAACACTGTTCAAACGCCATTGAGGTTACCCTAACTGCTAATCACTTTAACCCTTTTTCTCTATCGTCAAGTACATGCTCTGGAAAGGTACCAAGGAACATAAGGCAATTCAGGAACCAGTGGGGAATCCCCGCTCGTAACTGCTAATCACTATAACCCTTTTTCTCCATCGTCAAGTACATGCTCTGGAAAGGTACTAAGGAACGTAAGGCAATTCAGGAACCAGTGGGGAATCCCCGCTCGTAATTGCTAATCACTTTAACCCTTTTTCTCCATCGTCAAGTACATGCTCTGGAAAGGTACCAAGGAACGTAATGTACGCAAATAGCACAGGAAGGAACATAAGGCAAGCAAATCCAGATGCTATAACACGACAGTCTATTTTCTAGGCAAAATATTTGAATTCCTTTTATTCAAATCCAATCACTTATCAAGTTATCAAAAAATATTTGAATATATTAAGTTATAGGCAATACTGGTCTAGAAAAACTAGAATAGTAACATAATTTCACTTTATCGAGCCTCAAATTCCATTTAGGTTGCCGTATGTGGTGTACCCACAGTATTACCATACACCTATTAGCCCAGAAACCTGTCTGGTTGGCTCAGAAACCTGTCTGGTTGGCCCAGAAACCTGTCTGGTTGGCCAAGAAAGCTGTCTGGTAGGTTTTGTATAATTCCATGTGCAATTGATATCAATAGCAATAACCAGTCTGGTAATCTGCCTTGGAAAGGTGCCAAGGAACATAAAGTCCCCAAATAGCACAGGAAGGAACGTAAAGGCCCTAAAGTATAAGGTACTACTCTACTCTCTTATGCTTATTATTTGCATTCTCAGTTCTTTCAATGGCATATTCCATAACTGTTGGCATACTATATTGATTTTGGCTCGGTTATCTAAACGTTTCAATTTTCCCCCTAGATAATTTGGCGAAGGTTTGTGTTAAATTTTTCAAATGAAAGAAAACAACTATCAAACAGTTTGTGGTACCGAACTGTAAGTAAGGAGCAGTCCAGCTCAATAGTAACCAAAACTCTAAAAAACTTAATTTCGATACCAATAGATACATAAAAAAAATCCGATTTTTATGCTGATTTCAAACATATAAGTTTCATCAAGTTTAGTCTTACCTATCAAAACTTACGCACCTGAGAAAATTCGTCTTATTTTCAAATAAAGGGGGAAACATCCTCTAAAAGTCGAACAACTTTAATGAAAATTACACCATCAGATTCAGCGTATCAGATGAGTCTACTATAGAAGATTCAGCGTATCAGAGAACCCTACTATAGAAGTTACAAGCTCCTATCTGCAAAATGTTGAATTTTGTATTTTTTGCCAGAAGAAAGATCACGGATGCGTGTATATTTTTTATTTTGTTTTTCCACGGGTGGTCGTATCGACCCAGTGGTACTAGAATATCGCGGGAGAGCTCATTAGAACGAAAACTAAAAGCTCTAGTGACTTTTTTAAGCGACCAAAAGAATGGATGGCATTTAGGCCCTCTCCCACGCTCATTTTTTCCCAATTTAACCATATCCAATTTTGAGACAGCCGTTTTGTTCACCATGGTCGAAAAAATCCAATAATCATACTTTTGAGGATGACTTAATCCCCCACAGTCCCCAGGGGAAGGTCTGCAAGTTATGAACTTTTCCCAATGTTTACATATAGTATTGGTTATTGGGAAGTATACATATGTTTTCAGGGAGGATTCTTTCTGGTATTTAGGGGGGGGGGGTCGGGTGTTACGTGGGAAGATCTTTCCATGGAGGAAGTTTTCATGGGGAAAGGGACATTGCTATGAAGGGGTCGCCGGATTTCCCAGCATTATTTAAAAAAAACGATCAGAAATTAAACTAAAAAACAACAATTTTTTATCCACAAGTAAGGAGCAACATCAAAACTTAAAACGAACACAAATTAGTACGTCTAAGATTGGGTTCGTCCCCTAGTCATTAACTCGCTCTTTACACTAAAGTTTTTCTTGTACTTTCATCACAGCTATTTATTCTAATTAACGGCCTTTGTGATTAAAGGGTCATTCTTAAAGAATCGAAACAAAATTTGAACTTTAGCGTAAAGAGTGAGGTATTGACTAGAGGGCGAACTCCCTAATATACGTAATACAAATATATGAATACAGAAGTTCGTTACGTAAGTTAAGTCAGAACAAAGTTTCGAGAAAGCCATTCAGCCAAAAAAAAAGTAAAACTAATATACAAATTTCGCTTTAATTATTCATGTACGGTGAGCCAAAATCAAAGCTGCATTATTCAAAAACGATCAGAAGTTAAATAAAAAAACAAGTTTTTTTTTATCTGAAAGTAAGGAGCGACATTAAAACTTAAAACGAACAGAAATTATTCCGTATATGAAAGGGGCTGTCCCCTCCTCAACACCTCGCTCTTTACGCTAAAGTTTGACTCTGTCTCACAATTTCATTTTTTAAAACAATAAAAAATTTTGCGCAAAGAGCGAGACGTTGAGAAGGGGACAGCCCCTTTCATATACAGAATAATTACTGTTCGTTTTAAGTTTTAATGTCGCTCCTTACTTTCAGTTAAAAAAAACTTGTCTTTTTTATTTATTGAAGGTTAAGATCGGGATTATTATTTTCGACTGCATTGCTTCTTCCGTTAGAACCCAGGGGTGGCTCTTGGGGTAAGCGAAGTAAGCGGTCGCGTAGGGCGCCTTAAGCAAAGGGCACCCTCTTACCACAAAGGGCGTCAGAGGTGCACTCTGTGTCAGAGGGAGAGATCTCCGTCGGGCGCCATATGACATTATCAAGACCAAAATTATAAGATGATAGCAGAGCCTCCAAAACCCATTTATATCACCTAAAGAATAGTGTATTTAGACATGAATTGAAGTTGAAAAATATCTCTTAGTGCATCGTACGTAAGTTGTTACGGATTTCATGGCACTAATTTCAAATTTCTCAAGGAGTCGTGTTTACGTAGGACAAGAAAGTATAATGATAAATCGAATTGAGCACTTCAATAATGCCGAGGACTAAATTTACATTAAGCTCCTCTTATCGTGTATTGGTTCTGGTTTGAACCCCGTTCTGATTCGCACGAGCTCGCACAAAATTAACAGATATTACATACCAGACACAGAATTGATCAGTGATCAAATTGCGCTCAAGCGGACGGGGGTAAGACTAATGTAGATAGATTTTCTTGTAAAACAGGCTTTTATTGTAATTTAACTGTAAGAAGATTGTTTAATCCTACAAGACTTGTATTAAAAGTGTTTAATAATAGAGTAAAGAATGCTAGCTCTATTGTTTGATTAAGACTCTTTAAATATGAAATAATTACGCGAGCGCAAAGAGGTCACAGCCCAATTTTTTAGTTATGACTTCTCTGGAAGTGGGAAGGAATACACTGTGGCAGTGTGACGTCAAATCTCTAACCTATAATACCATTTAATACTTATCAACTTAAATGAGTTTTGACGGTTAGTTTAACAGTTTAATATACCTCCTATTCTTATATACATGTTTAACCATCGATAAATACATACATTGTGAAGATTATTTCCTTTCTGAACGAAATATACCGTACGCTGTTAACAATGTGTCAAAAAATATGCCGATGTTAGAAATGATGAGTTTAGAAGCGACTTAAACAACTTTTGAGTTTGAAAAGAAGTATTTTAGTTTATGGGAATGAGATGGAGTGGGTAAGGTAAATGGAACGCAAATGCATTTTCATTTATTTATGTTGATATCTAAGACCATATTTTAGAGCAGCTGTGGCATGCAAAATATTATTCTGTAATATTAGACTGCACTCCCGATATCAGCCACACAGAGCAAATGACATTGGTGGTAAGATTCGTCAAAATTGCAGCGGATAAGGATGTGTTCATTAGGGAAAATTTTTTAGGCTTTGTTCCTATTGCCAATTCTTCTGATGAAGGCCCCAAAGAAGTATTACTAAAAGAGCTACACACAAGAGGCTTTCCTTTAAATAACATGAGAGGCCAAGGATATGATAACAGTTCTGCAATGAAAGGAAAACATGTTGGAGTACAGAAGAGGATCTGTGATTTAAATCCTCGTGCTTTTTCTGTACTATGTGGAAACCACTCACTGAACCTTGTAGTTAATGATGCTGTTCTCTCTTGCAATGCTCTTTCAGCACAAATGAAGAAATCTTCATTTTTATTCCAGTTCTAGTCACAGATGGAGTATTTTGCTTAATAACGTTTCAAATCTTACAGTAAAAAGACTCTGTAACACACGGTGGGAGAGTATAATTGAGGCCTTTTTGCCTTTGAGGTATCATATTGAAGAAGTATATGGTGCATTATATGAAGCTTGTCAAGACCAGAAAGTTGATGAATTTGGTAGGAACTCCGTCTTGGGACTTGCTAGAAAACTGCAAAGCTTCAGGTTTCTGTGTTGTTTAGTAGCATGGTACGAGATCCTGCACAAAACATATATGGTGAATAAGTCGTTGACAAAAGTCACGAATGATTTGCAAAGTTCGAAGGGTCTAATAAAAAGTTTGCAATTATTTCTAACCAAGATGAGGTCTGATGAAGGAGTAAATAACATGATCACCGATGCTAAGGAGCTTGCAGAAAAACACGGTACTGTTCCTGAATTGGAAAAAGAAACCTCAGTTCGCCGAAGGACAAAAAAAAAACAATTTTCTTATGAGGGAGAAGATGAAATTGTAAATTCTGGAGAACATCCATTTAAGGTCAATTCCTTCTTTGCCGTGCTAAACACTGCAATATATTCACTAAAGGAAAGATTTGAGCTACAAATGGAAAACCGTAGTAGAAGTTTCAAATTTCTCTACGACATTCAAAGCTTGCAGAATTTCGCGGATAAACAAGAATTGAAGAAAGCCTATAAACAGCTTCATATCGTTTTAAGTAAAGCAGAAGAATGCGATGGGAACGGCGACGAGTTATTTGAGGAGTTACACATTTCGTAGAAATACTGCTCTCTAAGAGTCCCCCAGCTCAAGCTTTGTCCTCTATAACAAAACATGGTCATACGGACACATTCCCAACGTTTTCATTGCACAGAGAATTCTATTGACGCTTCCAGTATCAGTTGCCAGCGGCGAAAGAAGTTTCACCAAGTTAAAGTTAATACAAACTTACTTTAAATCTACGTTGAGTCAAGATCGACTGAATGGGCTTGCATCCATGGCCAGTGAAAACGACGTTCTAAGGAAATTCAATATGGACAGACTGCTCAATGAGTTTTCAAACATTAAACTAGAATTTTTTTCCATTATAAAAAGTTGTATGTGTAATTGTTTTATAAGCAGTATGATCAACCGATAAATTGTGCATCATATTTTAATTTTCTATTTTTAATAGGTCATTTTGTTGTTTATTGACATATTCCATTTTAATATTTAATTTGAAATTATGCTACACATTCAAAGTTTATTTATTTTTATTGTTACACTTTTTACTAGAAAACCCTGCAACGTTACTTTAAGGGTTTATAATTATATTTCGGTCTACTAGGGGGGGGGGGGAGGGAGAGAGAAGACTAGTCGGCATAACCCCAAAAAATGTCTAGGGCCGGCCCTTTTAGAACCAAAATGTAATTTCTATTGCAGTGGCAGGTTCTTCATTTTCTATTTCTTCGAAAAATTAAAACTTGCATTTTCCCTTAAAATCTAAGAGAAATGTACTTTTAAACTCTTATTATTTTAAGTTCTTCTCTTTTTATTACCCAGACACAGGATTTTAGTTCTCTTGGGGAGATTTGTGCTTAGAAATTCATTGGTGGCCAATATTACCTTTTGCTGGGCGAGTTGGATTGTAAAATTAGTACTCAAAAGACAAAGGTTATGCGTAACAACGTAAATACAACCCCGACCCGGCCACTGAATGTTGGTTCAGATGAGCTAGATGAGGTTACAGAATTTAAGTATCTGGGAAGCCTCATCAAATCTGACGGAAGTCTCAAGCGTAAAATTACTACACGTGTTACTTGTGCACGCAATGCTTTTACCAAATTAAGAATAGTTCGGAAAAATGCTGCGTAGTATCTGAAGCTCAAACTCCAACTCCTAAATAGCAATGTCCTCTCTGTACTAACTTATGGATGTGAGACATGGGCACTGACAAAACAGCTTTAGAAACGAATACAATGTTTCGAAAATAACTGTCTTCGGCGCAACCTGGGGATCCACTGGTCCGAAAGAATTACGAACGCCACCATACGTGAAAGGACGGAACAACCGCTAATAGTTGAAAAAATTCGTAATTAGTAGATGGCGATATTGGAGTCATATGGTCTGTATGGGCGATGGCAGGCTTCCCCATGATGTTTGCCCCCCCCCCCCCCGGCATTAGAAGACGTGGACGACATAGAACGAGGCTTGGTCGATGCCTAGAGAAAAAGGCTACTTTGGCGAGGACATCTTTAGAAGACCTGTGATTTCAAGCTCTTCAGAGGTCGTCGTGGAGAGGCTCCGTTGTCGCCTTATGCGCCAGACGGCGTGGGGAGGAACTAAGTCAAAGTAAGTAAGATTAACAAATAACCATAATTATGCACCACATACAAAGAAATTCCGTGCTTTGGATAGATATTTTTCGAAGTTTTGAGCTTGTGAGTAGCTCCCCTTCGAAATATGGAGTAGCTCTCTGTCTCTCCTGAGTGATACCCTTGTTATTATCTATTATAAACATGGTTGTACCTTTTTCACCATTTCCCACTAATTAAATAGTTTCAACGCCTATATGACCAGGTGAATTTCGTACTTTACATAGCACTTCCATAAAGCAATGTTGAGGACTTTGAGAAGACTACTTTGAAAGAGCTATTTAAAAATAGGGTTACGAAGGAATAGACGGAAATCATAAATGTAAAAACTTCGGTTTTACCCATACACAGGGGCGGTCCCAAAAAATCATGAATTTTTCCATGCTTTACTCGTTTGTCAAATTAGATTTTGAATTTGCGTTTTTTTGTTGTTTTTCTTAGATTGAAAAATACGTGGGAAAGGCATGAAAAACCTGCGAAACTTGGCCAATCATTTTTATGCAGGATTAGACCGTTTCCTACGAATAAGTCTAAGAAATCACAAAATTATGGCTCATTGAATGGATAGATATGAAGCTAATAAATCCAACCATATAACTATCTTGGCCTTTTGATGCAGGTTACAGCTATCTGGTAATCGGAAAGTCGGTTCCCTCACAAGGAACATAAACCTTAAGTAGAATTATTTCAGTAATGTATCTTTATTAATAAATTCTGAACGAAAACATAATCAGACCCTGAAATTGTGTTCTTCGCTGATTTTTTTTAATGCTAAAAGTCGAGGGATTGACAAAGCACATCAGAGTGAGTAACAGCTAACCAGCTCTTGACACCTGTACATCTGCCGGATCTACTAGTGAATAGATAAAGGCAAATTATTGACTAGCTTAGCGTAACGATAACACTGTCTAAAGTTGAGGTGTTGGTCTACCATTCTTGTTATCCTGGTGATATGGTAAGAATTATTTTGAGAACATACTTTTCTCCTAACGAAACTAATTTTTTCTTAAAATTAATTATTATAAACTGTTTCGAGAGCAAAATCTTTCCTAGGTTTAAAAGAAGTTTCAAATGTTAAACCCATTTTCGCTTTTGTATTAAAGTTAAAGAAAATACAGGCTCACCAATTACATTTTTCAGCCAGTGAGAAGGATACGAATACAAAATAATGAACGAGCAGTTCGAAATAATTAAAATTAAAACACAAAAGGGCATGTAACCAAGGCTTGTCTGCAGTCTCTTCCCAGAAAAAAGTCCTGTGTATTTGGTCAATTGATCCTTTTCTAGAATGGCTTTATTACTTAGAGCTTTTATTGGGGGTGGAATTTCTTCTTTTAAATCAAGAGTCAAAATTAAAAGTACATAACAGAAATTATGAAAAGCAACTAAATGAGGTAATTCATGTTTGGCATCCCGAAATATCGGAACAAGATCATAAAATTTAGCCAGACTTGGGATATATACCACCTTACTTTTATCAAGGACACTTCTTGTACTTTAGCCTATTGGGTAAATATGGGAAAATTCTGCCAGGAACATGCCAAAGATGCAAGCCAAAAATCCAAAGATTTTGTTAAAACAGATAATCAAAAGCTATATTTCATACTTTTTCCAAGAACTTTTGAACATGCTGCTTGAAATTCATCAGGCATATGTTGACAGGAATTTGTTTGCTTCGAATTCATGAAAATAGCAACAATATGCGATTTATGTGAAAATTATGAAAAGATTTATAATACCGTAACGCTCCCCTCCATATCTACCTCATATTCACAGACAATGGTTAGAATAGTTTCGCATATTTTCTGTTGAAATAAAAAAAAACCTTTCCACAGTTTGATTTATTTTTTTCAATTTATTTTCACCTGACAGGAAAGTGACATTGAAAATTAAAATAAGCGGAAATTATGCCATATATGACGAGAAACTGTTACCCCAAACAAGGGGTAACAAGGGCTTGTTTGTAAACAAGAAATGCAAACAGTTTGCAATACAAATTATTTTTTCTTTTACCGATCGCTTTTCAAAACGTTTGAACGAAAAACTTTATTGTTCAAAAAAGATAATGAGCAATTTCATTCTCGGCAGCACTGAGATAAATAAGAAGAAAAAATTTTTACGCTGTTCTTGGATCAGAGCAATTATTCTTCATTTATTGAGAAAAAAAGTCGAATTTTTGCATCCGGAGCGAGGGATTCACGGGGGTGGCTCTCCAAATGTAGGATTTGTTTGGTCGTTCAAGTTTTAACGTCGTTCTTCACTTTCATTTGAAAAAATGTAATATTTTAACTCCATTTTGTTCGTTTTAATATCACATTTAAGGTGATCCCAGATGAGAGGCTCCCCCCCCCCTACCCTTTCCATAATAAAGTTTAACTTCTCTGCAATAGTGCTTTGGGAATGAGGATTCATTTAGGAGTCTAGCATATTAAAATACAATTCAACTATATGCGAGGAAGGTCATTATGACTATATCATCTATATCATCAGGTATATCATCTATATCATCATGACTATATCAACTATATCATCAAGGTCATTATGATGAACTTTAGCTTTGTATCGTATTCAAAACTACCGTCTATCGAATTCAAGAACTAACCCTTAAAAATCTACTATTTCAGCAATGAGAGGGGAGGTATCACTCCCTTAGAGCCTATTTTACACGCTTAGTCCAATTGATTCCTCTAAATTAAGGAAGGTTAGAGGACCCCACCTTAAGTATTATCTAAAGGACCTCTCATCAAGAATTTGAAAGTGTTAACCGCATTTTTCCCCTAATACAGACAAAATATTGCCTTTTTTCATACATATTGTCTTCATACAAAAATATATTATGTCAATAATAACTATTCTTTTTGTATACGTTAAGGGATAAATGTGCCACCGTTAGGCAGCATTACCTTTGAAATTGGGAGACTATTAAATAGTTTTTCTATAGTTCATATTCGATTTTCTATATCGAACTCCTCGTTAGATACGCCTTATTTGGGCCAAAATTGTTTCCACTCTAACTCCACTATATCTTAAATACTTATTCTAAAACAACTTCAACCAAAACAAATTATTACCCTTTTTTCGCTTGAAACAGATGGTTCTAAAAGAGTTACAAATATGTATCGTTGCTGGTACAACAACAACAAGCAAAATGTCTTAAGTTTTTTTTTTTTTTATTTATAATTCCAGGATCCTTTTATCTCGTTATCAAAAGATTCAAAAAAGGCAATTTAGATCCAAAAAGAGATCAAAAGATCCTTTTGATCTAAAGATCCCTTTAGACAAAAATATCCAAAAAAGGCAATAGTCAATAGTAAGATTTCAGTCTCCTTATAATTTTTTTTAGTATTCTTAAAAAAAAAAAATCAAATCCCTTTCAGCATGTTTCCTATATAACAAAACGTCGTCTATATACCTTACCCAAAACTTAGGTTTTAAAAAATAGCAAGCCATAGCGAACTTTTTATCACGCTCAGCTTCAACATTTTCTAAAAGTGAAGGTAAGGCCCCTTTTATACCTAAAACTCTTACCTTTCTTTAAAAAAAAACTCGCAAAAATAAATTAGAAGGAGAGTTCATTCTGCCTTGCTCTAAATGTTTGGTGTTCACTGTCTAAAGGTAAAATAATGGTTCTCCTTTTTTGAGGAAAAAAAAACTTCGATTTGTTTTTATGTATATCAAATTTAATCTTTCTTGACACATTTTGTAAACTTCCCAGATTTTTTATTTATAATCATCAAGATAGAATAACAACGATTTAGATCATTAAATCCAAAGAGTAGTTTAAACTGAGGAAATTCAGGCTCTTTTCAAGAACAAGGGTTAACATCAACACTTAGCATTTCCCAAGAAAGAAGTTAATTGTAAAAACATAAACAAACGTATCAGTTGTATGTATGATTATTTTTACTTTCTTTTTTTACTATTACATTGCAAAGCGTTGCGTCGAACTTAAATTAGCCACTCTTTTTTCAAAAAGGGTACAATAGGAATATATACATTTCCAAAATTCTTCCATTAAACCCTTTTTAGAGCAAAAGCGAACATCATGTTCCTGTACTGTTACATTAAAATTATTAACAGGAATCTCATGATTGTTTTCACTAAGGATATGACTGTGTCGTAAAAACTTATAAACGTAGCGTAAATAAAAAAAATATAACCAACAACAAATCCCTTTTGTGTACTGAAAACACGTGTTACATATATTTCTTCAGAAGTAAATAGAATTGGAAAACTATTTGCCCTGTGAGACGCTTTAACATTCAACTTCATACCATAGCTAGTTTCACCACTCAAAAACTAAATCCTCACTTAACATCTGTTACATGAAACCAGTATTTTTATTACTCAATGGACAATAGATATGAAATACACATTCACACAAGACATTGATAACCTGTAGTCAAGCACAATTCACACTCGACCAAAGTCACTGTCACTAAGCCATAAACGTGTTAGATTTCCTCATTTCTCCTTCAATTGTGAAGTCGCTACATAACTGGAAGCATTATAAGATTTGGAACATGTAAAATAAAACAGAATTCCAAGGAGATCAAGAAAAGAAGACCACCATAGATTATTGATCTGATACATTTGAGCCAGAAACTGTGAAAATGTCTTTCTGAGAGAATGGCAAAGTGATTCAAGTAAGAAATAATATTTAATAAAATTTATTATAAAGAGGAAACATATTTAGTTGCTTAAACTTAGTAGAAAAATTATTATTTGTAGCCAATAAATAAGTATATTTAAGAGCAGCGTGACGTTAATGCAATGTGAAATATTTTCAGATGTGTGAAGCATTAGCTATTAATAATAATTAATTTAACTTTTTGTTTCAACAAAAGCAAATAAAGTGGCAAAAATTCGCCTAAAGCCGCCAGATATTCAAGCTTGGTTTAAAAATTTCATCACTGAGTTTCTTGTATAAGAAAACATAGAGGGATAAAAACATATTCCAAATCTATTACACTTCCGATCTCTCAAAATAGTCACAAGATTCAGCTTCACCACTTATTCGAACTATATACATTATAATCCGGCTGACCTCTTCCACCCTGGTAATTCGATCCATAATAATTTTCCGACTGTCCACTACCTCGGCTCTGGCCACCTGACTGAGGTAGGGGAGGAGTGCCACCTTGACCGTGAGGAGACCCAGAGGTCACCCCAGCTTGTGCTAGGGCAGCAGCAACTGCGGCAGCTATTTGAGCTGCCTGGCTGCCTTCTGCTGCAGGACTAGGTCCGAAACCTCCACCTCCTAACAGAGTAAAAATACAGGTATTAATTATCTTCTAATGACACTTCGTCGGTACGTAAATTTACACAAACACAAATAAACTACAATCTACAAGTTTTGTTCAACGGCGTTCTATTTTATTGATTTACCAAAAAAACACAAGTCAACAAATAAGTTATACTAAAATATTTCTAAAGTAATGATTGAGACAAGAAGAGTTAACACCCCAAACAGAAGTTAAAAAAAACAACAGTTTTTGACATTTAGTTCTGGCTAGAAATGTTGTGGTAAAACTCCTTTTCGGTTATACATGCAATTAAATTTGTCAGCATTCTATTGAACTTTAGCCTTTTTATCACTACTATCTTATGTTGTAAAATTACCGTAAATAAAAACTCGGTAAGAAAATCGGTAAAAAATACGGTAAAATAACGTAGTCCCTAGGAAATATAGGCTAAAATTGGAGTTTTAGAGTGACCTGTAGCTAAAAAAAAAAAAAAAAAAACAGTCGAACATTTCTTTTTAAGCATCACTTTCAGCTTTTAATGAATTATTTAATTATTCTGATTTTCATGGGCTTAAAAGATAATACCCAATCATCTAGAGTTTCATCAATTTAATTAACAGTCTAGTTTATCCCTTTGGCTAAAATACATTTTTTATACGTTTCTAAAAGTTTTTTGTGCCCCCTACCAAACAAAAGTCCTGAGGATTATATATCAATTTATGCCCCCACCCTCCCCTCGTCTCTCCATTAGAACTAATTATGGGCACTTCCGTATTAACCGGTACACAATGGAAAATTATATCGTGAAGATCATACAATAACCGGTTTTCACGGTCTTCACCGTGCAACCGGCTTTTACCAGACAATTAGCTTCGGCTCGGTGGAAAACAACACTGTCGCAATGTTTTAACTAAGTATTTAGTTAGTATTTTGGTTAGGTTACGCATTTAATATAATGCGGTCTGGGCGGCCCCCCTTCCATAATTCTGTGTTGTAGTTTCCATAATTTTGCTACTAAACTATTATATTTTCATCATATTTTGCTTTATTTCAATAACAATCACCAAACTTCACATCTCGAGATTGTGCCATATAATACGGGAATACCTAATTATGTATTTATATGAAGATTCTCTCAAAGCAACTACTGAAACACAAGGGTCGTTAAGCTAGAATAAGAATTTCTTAAAGACACTGTAGTCGGTAACAACTCATTCGGTAGCAATTGGTTGAAAAGAAGGCTAAATTTAGAAAGGGCACCGGAACTTTCGATTTCCAAGTGACTGAGGGCTCTCCAAATTTTACTCGACCACCCCTTACACACGAAGTGCCTTTGGGGAAAAAAGAACAAATATTAATACATTGAACCCTTAGGGGGTCTTTACTATAATGCTATATGATTGCCTCTGACTTAAACAGGAGAGTAGAAATTTCAATTTCCCTTCTAATGAAGATCCAGAATTATCCAAGGGGAAAATAGGGGGGATTCAATCCCTGGCTTGGCAGGTTATTTAGTTTGGGAAGGGGTTAGTAGCGTGATTCTGTAAGCTCAGCCAGAGTCGACCCAGCCATTGCAATTCCAGGCTGAAGGGCCACGAAACCGAGATCAGCACCGCGTCTCCTCAGGACCAAACGGACCTTGAGGGTCTAGTGCCGTCATACTTACTTACTAATGCATTCTGTCACCCATCACTTGTCTTTGTGGCTATGAAACGGTTTTTTTAGATCTTACATTCAAATCAAAAACTTGAGTTTGTTCAGGTTAATTAACAAGTACCGAGAATTCTTGCTCAATGTTGTTGGTGAATAGTCTTTCATTTAATCTAGCTTGTTTTTTGGTTTGTTTGATTCAGTGTTTCTTCTGCTCTGCTTGAGTTACTTCAATTTTTTTTTTTTTTTTCTTAGCACTGAAGACGACTGAGCGGAAGTCTCTGACAAAATATCTGCTTCTGTCATTTTCGCTTCTTTTCTGTCCACTTGCTTACATTACTCTCTTTTTTCCCAGCTATTTAATTTAAGTATTTTGTTCTTGTTTGTCATATGTCAATCCAACTTGTAGCCCTTTCTGTCTTTAACAGCTCACAGAACAAATTTAATTTTATTTTAACTAATATTCCACCATCTCAAAACTCAAATTACCTGTACTATAATTTATAATACACTTTATTGTTCTGATAACAAGATACTGAAGTCACACAAACGACCTTTTAATACAGCTATACACAAAGAAAATCCATAAATCATACCCAAAACTCTTTTTGTCTACCTGAGAAAGAGAGATTATTTATGCAGAGTATAGCATGTTTTGAAGCTGTGAAAATTCCAAGGCGTCGAAAAATATGTAAGATACCGGTAAAATATTGGTAAAATACTAATTTTACGGGGGTCCGTAAAATTACGGTAAAAAACATAAAATACCCAATTTGACCGTGACCAATTTTACCAATTACAACACAACCAAGACCTTATCGAAACTTTTTCCATTGGAATAGTGTCCAGTTTTGTAGGCTCAGAAATATAGGTGCACGCGGCCATATTCTTAGAAGGGGCGATGAAGAGGGGGTATGTACAAGGGCGGTATGACCTCCAATAAAAGCCAGATATCAAAGTATTTAAACATCTGTACATTCAAGCGTGCTTTTCTCAGTTTCAAAGAGAGGGCGCTTTAAGAGCTTTTCGAGTAAACGATGTTTTGTTGACAAGTTAAATAAACAAGCATTGTCCCCCATAAAGTGAAAGCAAATATAAACAGAAATTAACCTAGATATCAAGATAATCTCCTACCCTTGTTTACACCGCAAATTTAATTAAGACTGGTATATTAACCATATACTTAAATGTTGGTGTTCTAGAATAAAAAAGAAAAAATTTGGTATTTGCCAATTTAGAAATCAATTAGACCCAAAAAGATTTGTTAAGGTTTGTCGATGTTTGTTTTTGTAAAAAAAAATACGGAAACAAAAGAAAAAGGACGCCTAAAAAGGTAAACAAACTGACAAAAAAGATCATAAGAAGTTTATTAACATAGTGTAATGTTTTTTACAGCAAACGAAGAGACTATTTAACTGAAATATTGTCCAACTAGAAGAAATCGTGCAGATTTCTAATTTGAACTTTACTTAGATTTTTTTCCTAAATGAACGAAAAATTATCTGGATTTAAATGCCCGTTTTCCGTGCAAAATTTACTAATAAAACAAGGACTTTCTAATTCAAACCTTGTACATGATTTCTTAATACAACAAAATCTTGAATTCCCACATGTTGCGGTGAAAGTTTTTCACGCTTTTTATAGCAGGTCGGAATAGCACGTCGTTAAGAACAAGGCGTCAAGAAAAAAGGAATTACAGTAATAGTGGACATGCAATAGTAGACGGGTAAAAGGGTAAACTGGCTGCGTACTCCTTTGGCTGATTTCTGTTAAAACTATGAAACTATTTTCAGCTTTCCAAAATGTCTACCATACTGCAGTACAAATTTTGAAATACTTAACATTCGGTGTCAACATTATGGTTGGTTGCCAATATTCAAGAGAATTCGATTTTCTTTCGGGTCTATTTCAGGAGCATAGAAAAACCTTATTGAAAGCAAAATAAATCCTTGGAACTAGTGAAATGAATGCTAGCCAGCATTCACAGACTATACAAATGAGAAAAATGAGCTGTATTTGCCCCTTCCCGATACGTGGGCTCCTTCCTCGAAACATATTCCTAGGAGAAAGAGTAAGAAAATAATAAAAAAGAACACAGCTGCAAAATAAAAATGATAAAAACAATTTAGAGGTATAGCCATAATATGTTTTCTTTTGCCCCATTTTGCTGGCTATATGTCATCTTCCTTTGCTCATTATGTTCGACTGCTCTGCAGCCTTTGGTCTCCCACACTTGTTACCCTGAGAGCATATTTCTAGTTTTTCCTCCATTTTTTATAGCTAGTTAGTTGTTTTTTTTTATCCATCCTAATGGCTCCAAATTTTGACTGATAGAAAAAGCGAAATTCCCGTATCTATTTGAACTGAAATAAGCAAAAGCTTTCGTCTAAAAAGCAAACTCTATATCAGTAGCGGTTGTTTTCTATAGAATTGTGACTAGTTCTTTGGATTTCTTAATACAAAAATATGGTAATGCAACGAGTAATTTGAAAAGAAATCCACCAAAAAAGACATACGATTTGAAAAGTATAGTATGCCTTAGTTAAAAATGAAAGCTAACTTTGTTGGCGAACCTTCGAGATTGAAATAATATCTGTATATTGATTCCATGGTAATGACGACACCACCTATTCAAATTGGATTTGAACCAAGAGCGACAATCTTTTTCGTGTTACACATAAAGCCAAACTGATAATTTTAAACATTTGCTGGAAAGTATCAGCCTCCCCCATGTAGAATTTTATGATATCCAAAAAATGTCCAAAATCCTACAGAAGAGCTTAGTTTCTTTCTGTTTATAATAGTTTTGACTCAACAAAATCCCCAAAATTACAACTTTGTTATTTTAAATTGGACCTTAGAACTGTTCTATTTTTATTTCCTGTTTTATCTGCTGAAAACTTTTGTATTAAGTAAGGAAAGCTACACTCATCTGTTATTTTTTGGAGCTTAAAACCCCCCTCCCCTTCCTCCCAGTCTCAAGTCTTTGGGAAGGCGGGTGTTTATGATTACTATAAACATTTACAAACAGCTAGTAAATTCTGTGTACAAGCACCAGATGGCAAAAGGCATATTTTCTTATCAGAAGATTGCCTGAGGGAATAATTTCAGTTATTCCTGAGGGAATAATAAGTTGCCCGAGGGAATAGTTTCGCTAAATGGCCAGTATTTTAACAATATCGAAACAGATCTCCTAAAAACGCATTGATGGAATTTTTACCAGAATACTGATTTCCTATTTCGGTGGGTACCGTCCGGGGTGCCCAAGTCATTCCTCCTCCGTTGCCACGGTCATAGTACCCTTCTCTCTGATTTTTCTCCACAGCCTGTGACTTGTTTTTTCGGGGATTCGCATCAAGGACCTTCACTCGGTTGTTTTTTATGACATGCTCTCCTTTAGTAATCAGAGCAGCAACATTTGGCTCTATAAACGTTATAAAGGCGAAACCCCTAAAAAAAAATAGCGATTAGTATTAATGAAAAACTCGAAAATATGATGGTTATGAAGGTTGGAGGTACATATGAGAAGCGATTTGTATAACAATATTCACATTATTGGAGTAGAAGAAGCTTCTTCTCCGGAAAATTATTTCAGTGAACTAGTGCCCTTTCTCTCGTTGGTTATTATTTCTCGTTAGCAAATTAGAAACACGGTTCCTTTTTCTCGTTAGTAAATTGCAAACACAGTTCATTTTGGATTCGGATTTTTAATGTTAAATAGTTAATCCCGAAACAGGGTGAAAGCCACGACCCCCATCATTATTATTGAGAATCTGACTTGCGGAAATAAAACCTGCAGTATTGCTTAACTATCGAGACCTTCTTAAGATAGAAAACTAATTCTTTTATGTCCTTTTTTGGAGCTATATTTTCAGGAACTCTTAACCCAAAAATTGACATAGCAAGATTTATCAACAAGTTTTTTTTGTTGAAGACAAGACCTTAAATAATAAAATAATACTTTCTTTTCACAAGCAGACTAGTGCTATACATCTTCAAAAAGCAAAACGATATTGTTACTCGTTTAGCAATAGTTATCCCAAAAATTCAATTCAAGCCAAATAAATCCTGAGTCACCTAATATCACCTTATAAAAATCTCTGATATCCCCTTTAATCCGATTTTAAATTCAAGTTTAGTCTTTTTAATAATGAATAAGATTCTTCTTTAGACACTGATTCTACATATGAGAGTCACATTAAGTTCAGGCTTTTATCAGTTGGAAGAACAATTTACGTATATGCGGGAAATCTTCTTTTTCAGATATTTCAAAACGAAAACTGTTCCTGATTATTCGATCTGAAGTTATGCAAAAATAATGCCAATAAGTTGAAACAAAAATTTATTAATTAAAAAACATATAATACAAAAAATCTGAAAGTAACTTATTTTAGGAAGATTCATGAAATTTTAGTTCAAGAGGAACATTTTCAGGTTTTCCCAACTCGTGGGAAAATGATTTTCTATTTTTAAGCTGATTCGTAATATATAGCCTTGTAGCTTTAAGGTGACTAATAACAAACAACTTGTCTAAGAAAATGGCTATTCCATTTTTTTTTTTTTTAATATAAATTATTTCTCTTAAGATATTACCCCAAATTCCCAACATGAAGCATTTGAGCAAACGTTGATCAACTTCACTGGCAAAAATACTGTGGGAGAAACCTTTCGACCATGTTTCTTCAGCATTGATTAAACAGTATGGTTGCCAAAACCATTGAAACTCTCAAATTTGTATGTGCCAAAAAGCATCTTTTCTTCAAAAAACAGTTTTACATTTCTTTAAAGCCTACAAATTACACATTAATGCTTTTAGTTTCCAATGCATAGTTTACAAGCTAATATTGGTTTGCTTCGTCCCAAAACATAACCCCTCTAAATTGTTTCCGATTTATTTGATGGTAAGAACAGGTTGGTTCCAGACACGATTTTTTTTTTTTTTTTACATCAAATTTACATCGAAAATCAGTGATAAGTTCTTTGCACAAGTATTAACCCCTCTTTTCGAACTTGATACATGATTCTTTATTTTACTGGTGTTGGGAGTCGAGGGTTTGAATTAGTTGCTTCTTTATGCGTCAAAAATACCATTTAATCATAAGGACACACACAGGCAACAAAGAGGCATATTTGTGCCTAGGTGCGAAGAAGCAGAGCAGATGGGCCATAGAATAGCAAGGTAGACGAAAGTTGGGACTTAAAAATTTTATCACACGAGTGGTCACTTCCCTAGTAGCTTGTGGAGAAAGTGACCAAACAAATCAAGAGCACTTTAGTTTGATATTTGTTAGAAAAATACCTATAGCCAAGGAGACATTACCCAAGATATTGTTCGATCATTGACCTTTATGATCCAGGCACTGACAGGCCTTAAAGTTTCATGCTTTGAGAAATTCCCCACTTTCATAATTCTAAAGCATCAAACGTCTGGATAGAAAAGTGAGCAATCTATAATTTCCTAGGGTCTCTTCGAGTTTAGTCATGTGCCAATCAAATTTCAAGCTATTCTAGAAAATGTTCTTTCTAAAGATTAGTGAATCATATTAGAGGAAGATTAGTGGGTCGAAAGAAGGTTAGGATCCTTTTTTTGCGTTTTTTTTTTTTTTTTTTTTGCTATATAAACGCATAGGCTTGATTATTGATTTTCCTTTAGTAGCTTGAATTAAATTTCGGCGATCTTTCGGCTCTACAGGGATGTATAAATATGTAAACCTTGACCCAAGGTTGCACCCTAGCACTCTGGATAAGTTACAGTAGCGTTATAAATTCAAAGGGTCGGTGTTTTTCATATTCAAAAGGTCAGATAAAACTATTCTCGCACAAAACTTTAAAAATTGGTTTCTGATTGCTATAAAATTAGGAATTGTAAGAATTGCACTTTAAATTCTGGGCACAACAAGAAATGCATTGAAGTCAAAAAAGCGTATACATAACGGACAACTTTTTCAGTTGAAACATGAATATGCTTGTATATGTTCACTTGCTTAAAAAATAAATTCTAAGAGAGTTTAATATGGTTCTTTGACTTTTTCGTTACCCTATATACCAACCAAGTAATTTTCCTTTTTTTAATAATTAGAGATACAATTTAAGTTTACCTGAAAGGGTTCTTGGGTATATGGACATCAGCAATTGCTCCAAACTCCGAGAAATATTCTTTTAATTCGTCTTCGGTTATTGTTGGATTTAACTGGCCGACAAACACTCGATGGGACGCTTCTGCTTCAGTCTAATTAAAAGACAATGTCTAATCAGAAACAACAATCGAAAAAACATATATTTAACGGTTGAAGACAATAGATACTTAGATAGCTTGGCCGCAATTTTATGCAGTGCTGTAGTAGATCAGTGGGAAACAAATTGTCGACAACAAATACTGATCCATCTACATTCACTCATAGTTCGCAATTACAAAATCATTCACTACAAGCAAATTTATCTCTTGAATGATACTCAGTTCCCTCTAGGAGTTCGACTTAATCTCCTTGTTTTTTCTTATTGGAGATAAGTGTTGAAATAAAAGTAATTCAAATTTTAATAAAAGAAATCTGTCACCTGTGGGAAACCAGCGACCACATGCACACAAGGGAGCCATTCTGCCGCTATACTACCTATGTAAGTGAAGCTATCAACTTGAAGAAACTTCTAGTTACCTAACATCAAATCTTCACTCTCATTTATTTCTAGTCTAAGCGACTTAGTCATCCTGACATTAATTTTCAAGCTTGTTCTTCCCCCCTGAACCATCAAAACCCTTAGAAATTTATTCGTTTAGCTAAAATCTTACCGTATAAACATTTTGAGCATACTTTTAAAAGATTGCAATAAATCCACTACAAAAAAGTCCAAAGGTGAAACAGAACAAAAAATCCCAAAGCCCACAAAAGAGGTACTTTTTCCAATTTCTATTTTTGGTTACAAAATCGTGTTTTAGTTAGGTCATTAAACCAGTCCATATATTTTGATGTACAAAGAATAAATCGACCCTTCTCAAATGCTTGACAATTTATTCAAATAAAAAGCAGAAATTAATCATCAAAAGATTACTAAATAACATTGCTGTTAGTGTTTGAAATGATATTGCATGCCTTAATTTGATAGGTTCCCCATCCGTGCATTTCAATATTTTTGTTTTGAAATGTCATAATAAGCAAAAGCCTATGTTCTTTAAAATATCGGCATAAATTCAGATTGTAGCAGGAGGTCTTTGCATTTTTTGGAAGTTAATCATAAATCTACAAATCATAAAAGTGATAATGTCAGAAACTCCCACCCAATCACTAATCTGAAGACAATTATGCGACTTCATGCGATGTAACCTAAAGCAAGTATTTCACCCTCAAACTATTAGAATCAGCATGTATTAGATGCTCATGGAACAGTATATTTTTGTTCTTTTTTTATACCTGTAGTCGACAAGCTCTGCTGCTACTAAAACAAAAATTCAGATTAAAGAAAAAAAGACAAAGAGTACAGCATTGGACTTTACAGTCCCTACCGGCGGTGCTGATCTCCGTTACATGGCCTTTCAGCCAGGAAGTTCAATGGGGGGTCGGGGGCCAGCCTTCTTTTTGCTTTCAGAAATCCTTCCTGTTTACTTTCCCCAGATTTCTCCAGGAACCCATTTAGAGCTGGGTTGACTCTAGCTGAGCCTAGAGTCACGCCACTGACCCCCTTTCCAAAGCAAATAACCAGCAACACCAGGAATCGAGCCCCCGTCCTCACAGACAAAACTGTTAGTAATTTTACAATACTAGCAATATCTGACAAAATGTGAGTTTCTATTGTTTTAAGATTGAATAAAAATTATCCTTAAGCTTCCAGAGGATTAAAAAATATTTTTGCCAAAGAAGTGTATTTCATCCAAAATTAACATGAAATGGGCATGTTTCCACAACTTGTCCTGTATCCACATGATCGAAAAGGTATTATTTGAACAGGGAAAATGCTTGGGATACAGCTCTACTTCCATCCTAGGCAAGAAAAGAAAAAGAGGAAAAATACTGCAAACATGCAAAGCTGAGTAGAAAGGACACTGGGGAAAAAAAATTCTAATTGAGTAATACTAACTTTTTCGTTAGGTATCTTGACTTCACAAAGCCGACCACCAATAAAGTGTTTCTTGTTTAAAACTTGTATCTGACTGTCGAAATCCTTGAAGTGAATAAATCCAAAGCCTTTTGATTTACCAGTTTGTGAATCTTTCTTAATTTCAGAACGTACTACTTCACCATACTGAGAAAAATACTCCCTCATTTTGGATTCATCACAAGAAAAAGAAATACCCAAAACAATAAGATCAACTGTCCTCATTTTGGGTTTGCCTGAGCTTGCTACATCTGCATCTTGATCTACCTTTCTTTTGGTACCTGGAAAATAAAATTGAATATTTGATGTCATAGCATTGGTTTAGTAGACATAGAGTGATGTGCCCCATTTTTTTCTCCTGGCCTTGTCATATAGTTTTATTATTTTCCCAGCTGTTTGGAATCTTTTTCTTGTTCATTTTTGAAAACTAATAGGCCAGAATATGACACTGTTTTGGACTGAGTCTGCAGTGCAGCTTGTTAGATTTTAAAAAATAATTAGTTAGATTATTTTCTCCAATAGTGCTTAATATTTTTTTTTCTATGCCTAAATGCCCCTGGTTTCTTGCTCTCAAGTTCTTCAAAGGACACTTCCTTCCACAGTTCTGTCTATCTTATCAGGCTTGCTCAAGGAACTTTGAGTTGCTTTGATATTTTCTTCTTGTTAACACCATTGTGAATCATTATCAAAACTTCTTTAATTGTCTACCTGTCTGTTATGCCCCTGGTTTACTTTCTTAGACATGTTCCTACAATCTAAAACAGTATTAGCTATTAAGATTTGGGCGTGGACAGATTTTTCAGCAAGTGGGGTATTGTGGACAACCCCTGTCCATATTTCCTTAGTCATTAGTGTCCATACTGCCCCTAAATCAGTTACAATAAGAAACTTAAAACATGTCCATTTCATGAATGCCACTTCAAACTGCAATTGTCCAATTCATAGCCTAAATAACCCTCTCCTGAACTTAGCTTAAACACTATCTGTGACTAAATACTACTTGCTGATAATTTTAATTTAGTGACAACCAAGAAATTTACATTGCCTTTGCACATTAGTTCTAATAGAAATGAATGTGTCATCTAAGCAACTAAATCCATTAACCATGTTTCTATTCCATTAATACTAAAATACATAATACATAAAGTATTAATACTAACACTAATAATACACAAACATTAATACATAAAGACAGTGAGGTAAACGCCTGCCTTAACTCTTAAGAAGCATTTGCCTTAATTTCAAGTTTCTGACTTAGTGACAGCTTGGGAAGTTGTTGCAGAGAAGTATTTTTTGTTGGACTTTGTAGATTTTAGAAGAGATTTTTAGGTAGTAGCCTAGTACATACTCTGGACTTTTTAGTTTCAATTCCTAATTTAATTGAATTTACTATATCCAGCAAAGATAAGTGTAAACACATAAGCCCAGCTAAAGGCCATGATAGGTGTGCTGCCTGTTCCACAGAGTTGGATCAAGGGTCCTCTGCCATAGAGTGTGACATTTGTGAGAAGTGGATTTGTGGCGATGGTCTGGACCTATGTCTTGGTGAATATAAATTATTAACCAAGATGATGCAATCACTTACTTGTTCATGGTCATGTCCAACCTGCAAATTCAACCCTCCCCCCCCTCCCCCCTTTAGTGAGCGAGCAGGCTATGATAGCAAAGCTAGCTTCTGTTATGGATAATTCCTTGAAATCTTCCAGGGATGATCTCAATAGGGTGTTTGCCACCACTAGTCAGTTGACCCAAACACTTTCACAACTGAGAGCCAGTTGGAGCAACCCCCCCCCCCCCGACTGCTCCAATGTCCCACTAATGTCTGTGCCTTCTTCTACCTCTGTAAATTGTTTAAATGTTTATGGGCTTGCGCCACCAAATTTTGTCTCTCAACTGTCCAGTAATGATCATAATAGTGTTTCCCTGTCTGATGTTGACATTTCTTTTGTTTCTTCTGCAACAACTTGCTCACCTGCTGTTTCGTCGTTGTCATTTTATAGTGCTGTATCCAACAGCTTTATCAGTCCTTTGGTTCCTGCTTACTCTAGTCCTGCGTCCTCTCAGATCCAAACCTCACAAGGAATGAGGTTCCTTAGCCCCAATGTTGATAGCCTCCCTAATAAGTTTTCTAAACTTTCCTTTCGTATGGTATCAGTAGAAGTGGATGTTGCAGTGGTTACAGAAGTTTCACCAAAAAACACCTTGTCAGTCTTATCACCTGATGAAATCAAAATCAATGGTTACCAGCTCTTTTCTAACCTGAATTCCCCACTTTGCAATAGAGAAGTGTGCTTATATTAAGAGATGGACTAAACGTTAGTCTCACTTATTTTAATCCTCTGACCACTGATGGAATTGAGCCTGTTTGGATAAAAAAAAATACACAATCAAACAATCTCAATTGTAGTGGGTGTTCTTTATAGAAGCCCCAGTGCTCCCTGTGTTTTGGACTCTGAATCTAATTTGGCTACCATGCTATCACAGGTGATTTTCCAGCTATGATCTTGTCCTTCAAGGGGACTTTAACCTTCCTGAAATCCAATGGATTGGTGGATCTGGTTTTTGTACTAGAGATTCTCCTTTTTTGTCTGCCCTCTCTGATAATTCCCTCTGTCAAACAATCTCACAAACAATAGCAAACCAACTCCTTTCAGGGAAGGTAAGTCTCCAGCGCTTTGATCTGGTTATTCTCAGTATCCCTGCCCTTCTTATGAAAAATGTAATAACCACACCTGTTGGTAATAGCGACCATGTAGTAATTATTTTGGAGTTATGTCTGCCTACCAGACAACGCTCTTCTAAGCAACAAAAATATGTAAATTACAAACTAGTCTCTGAAAAACTTCCCAATGTCAACTGGAAACAGCTTATTACTGACAATATTGATGAGAGTTGGTCAAATGTACAAACGAAAATTCTGCATGTTGGAAAGTCCTTGCACCAGAAATTTTCAGGCAAATCAAGCAAAAGGATTACATTTGTTAACTACCAAAGTAAGCAAGCTAATCAACAGAAAACACCGAGCATGGAATTGCTACAGAAAAAAATAAGACCATAGAAAATTATCAAGTCTTCAAGTCTTTTCGTTATCAGACAACCAACCAAATAAAGTAGTTGAAGAGAAGGTTTGCGGAAAAATTGGCTGAGGATGTTAAGGATAACCCTAAGCCTTTCTGGCGTTATGCCACTCAAAAATGTAGCAACAGACGCACGGTCCCAGATATCTGCACAATAATCAATCAGTTGCTTATCCTGAACTGGAAGTTGAAATTTTCAACCAACATTTCTCATCTGTTTTTTCTTCCAATTTCAGCATTGTTTATCCCACTCCTCCTTTGTATGATGTATCACATGAGATGTAACCAATTGTGATTTCTGGTACATCGGTTCTAAAGGAACTTACATCCCTCAAACTGAATAAATCTGCTGGTCCAGATGACATTCACCCATGTATCCTACATGAATGTTGTACAGTTTTGTGTCAACCTCTTTCCCTGCAGTTCAAGTTATCATTAAATCTTTCTACACTACCTCTAGACTGAAAAACTGCACATATCATTCCTACATTTAAAAACGGTAGAAAGGACATTTAAAAAAGGAAAAAAGGTAGAACATCAGCAGTTGTTAAGGTTCTTGAAAGAACAATAAATCCTGCAGTTGTTAGAGACCTTGAAGATAATAATGTTTTTCACAGTTCACAACGTGGCTTTCGTTCAGGAAGATCTGTTGACACTCATTTCCTTGAATCATATGATCACATCACCAAGTTGCTTGATATGGGGGTGCCTTCTGATATGATTCTGCTTGACTTTTCTAAAGCTTTTGACAAACTTTGTCACAAGCGACTTGCCATTAAATTACGTGCAGTCAAGCTTGAAGAGAAATCCCTGCTCTGGATCCTTGATTTTCTTTATTTGCAATCTTAAAATCTTCAGTTATTTGATGACTCTGGTTATCGTATTCTTTCTTCCTCTACACGTGTTCTGAGTGGAGTTCCTCAGGGGAGTGTTTTGGGTCCTACGCTATTTAATACTTTCATCAATGATGCTTCTTCCACTATCAGCAGTAAATCAGCTCTTTATACAAAACGACCTGAAGCTTCTTGGACCAGCCTTGTCCTGTCAAGATCATGCCCTTCTACAAAATAATCTTCAACTTCTGGGTCAATGGGCTGAGGCCTGGCTTTTTGAATTCAATGTTGCCAAGTGCCATATCATTCACTTTGGCAAACTGAATCCTTATTGCTCTTATTTTTCCTTAGGGCACCCACTCTCCTCTGTAAATAATAAGCAGGATCTTGGTGTCACTATTTACAATGAACTAAAATTCAGCACTAATGCTAAGAATTCTGCTGCTGTTTGGGCTAGTTCAACTACGGGACTGATTAAGCATACTATTTCCTCTTGTTCCCCTAAAGTCATTAGTCTTCTATACAAGGGACTTGTGCGTCCTAAGCTTGAAGATGGAATGTCTCTTGCCTCCCCATATCTTAAAAAAGACATAAAAGTTCTTGAAGATGTGCAGAGACATGCCACCAAAGTGATATCTGGCATGTGGGAACTTACCTACCCTATAAGACTATCAAAGCTGAATCTCCCTACACTTGTTTAAAGGAGAAACAGAGGGGATGCCATTTTAGCCTACAAATTATTGAGGGTTATTATTCTCCCAGCATTATTCCCTGTTGTTGTTGCCAATTCAAGAACTAGAGGTCATCACCTAAAACTTGTCAAGCAGTATACAATTTCTAGAGTCTGCACTCAATTCTTTTCATCACGAATTGTCAGCAGTTGGAACAAACTATCTAATGGAACAGTTACTGCTGAATCCGTTGATATTTTCAAACAAAGGCTGGATGCTGAGTGGTCCTCCAGAGTGTAAACTCAATTGAATTGCTACTAATCATAAAACAGCACCTGGTCACTAAAGAACTTTGTATAAAACTCAAGTCATCATTCTGGAGCTTTACAAGGAGACATCCTTAGATTGTTCCTAGATGCTATTTAAGGTAATTTAATTTAACGTAATACTACCTGTTTTGGCAATAATGATTTTAACCCAGTCACCTGGAGTGCATGGAAATAGGGTGTCCATATTAACCAATTGTCCATTTTGCCCTGGTATCCCCTACCTATTTGTTGTACTTTTTACAACAAATTTTTATTCTTTTTTATTTTTATTTTCTAAAAATTTCTATTTTTATACACCCATCAAAGAAAAAACTTGGAGTCACTTGTTTTTGTTATTTGCAGACTCTTTTCATCCTGAAAACAAACCATATATTCATGAAAATTATTTAATAATAGGGCCGTTTTTTCACTCATCAATGTGCTAAGATCTTACATCATTTGTCAGAAAACGGTTAAAAGTGAAATCTTTGAACAAAGATCTTACGTCTTTGGTCATTTTTGTGCAAACGTCTTTCATCATTCTGCTCTGATCAGCGGTCTGAGAAAAATGATGAGTAGATCATCAAAGTTCTCTCATCATTGTTCTATATGGCAGAACAGTGGCGGTCTTCACACTTTTTGCTAACATCAGTGAGCTGTGAGATCTTAGAACAAAGATGAGTTAAAAAACGATAATCTTTGCAGAAAGATGTAAGATCTTAGATGTGAGATCTTAGTGCTAAAAAACGGGACTAATACTTCCAACTGTTAGCCCCCATGCATATGTGGAATCTCCATGTACTCTGTACAACCTTGACATCCCTAGCTGCATGGAAATAATGGTAGATGGCGAACTGAACTAAAAACTAGCAGTTTAAAAAAAAAAAAAAAAACTTTTTGATTTTGGATGGCTAATGTAATGGCGAGTAGGTTTTATCTCTTACATGCTGGATGTCAAAGATACAATACTTCAAAACGTTTTTACTTATTTTCCTGGAAAGATTATTCTGATCTTCATAAGTTAAAATATACATTTTCAAGGACAAACATTCCACTTCCCTTCAAACAATGTAAAAAATGTGCACCAATCTCCAATCATTTAAACATTTCTTGTGAATGGAGGTAAATCTCTGAAAGCAGTTCTTACCTTTAGCAAAGGTACAGTCATAGACACGGTTTGACCATCCACCTTCTGGGGGCAGCAACTTTCCTTCACTGGCCCTTAGTCCTCTCATACCACCTGTTTCTGGAGATATATACCTCAACCCAATAGCATCTGGAAACTGAGCTGTCAAAGTAGCTAAACACAGAGAATTATCATCTTCTGTTGGTAATTCCACAGTTTCATCACAATCAGGATTTCTGACCAGTACGTAAGTCATTTTTGTGCTAGAAATTGATGCTAAAAGTAGAAGTTTAAAAAAATGTAAAGCAAGAAGAAAATATATCAAATCCTTTTCAAGTGTGCAAACCATACAAGCTACAGCCCCTAATGCAATTTTTTTTAAGCGTTATCTGCACCCCTAGTCATTATTGCTGCTTATAAGGTACCATACAGACTTTTAATTTACAAATCCTCACCCCAAACCAGAAAGGCGTTTCACCTTTTCTGAATTAAATTGTTGTGCATTTAAGTCTTCTAGTTGATTTTAGGCACATTGTGGATTATTTGCTGATATTTAATTGCTGCATAGGGGCTAGTAAAAACCTATACTTTGGTGCCAAAAAATTAATATTACATATCACACCAGCACAAATAAAAAACAGGTGGTACTTCCTCCTAAAATGTGTCCAAAGGCCCCATTCTAAGAATAATTAGAAAACTGTCACAAAAATACAATTTTTCATGTTTACAACCCTAAGATGAATTTCTCTTCAAAAGTAGGCTACTATATCTTGTCCTCTCCACCTAACATTTTGTTATATATTCACCTATATTATACAAAGCAAAGCAACATCGTTCAGCACAGCAATTTTTACAGCTTTGTTCCTTCATATTTACATCCTCAAAGGAAATAATTTTCTTCTAAAAACTCGTAAGCCTTCTTTTTTTCACTATCCTATGATGCCAAGACAATTTTGTTTGGACCTTTTTAGTGTTCAGTTAGGTAATGGGTAGTCAATAGCAGTTAAGCTAGAGGAAAAAAAGCTTTAAAGGTTCACAAAAGACAATTAGGGTATTATTGCAAGAAGATGCTATTTGATCTGTAATTTGTGAATGAATCTCACAAACTTTTTGCAAATTAATAATAACAAAGTAATTTAGCTTTTAGGCAAAAATTACCTCTCCATGGGCAGCATCTTTTAAAAGGTGACCAGATCCGACAATATAACATGATAATACTAAAGAGGCAGAAACAGGTATGATTTCAAACTATAAACAGTTTCAAAATTTGCAATGCAATATCAAAAAATCAACATACAAACTTCAGCTATGACTATGAATTCTTAGTATAGTGTGATTTAATCCCCAATGACCCACTCCAATAATTTGAGTGCATATAGATATCAGAGGCAACGCTATAGCATTGCCTATGGTAAAGGCTATACGGCTCCAACGTTTTGTTATTATTTATTTATTTACTTTTTTCCCAGAGGCATTTCATATGGAAGGGGTCATTGTAGAAACTTCAAAGGGGGCTCATTCGATTGGAAATCGAGAGTTCAAGTGCCCTTTTTAATAGTCGAAAGTGATTGGAGGGCAACTAGCCCCCCCCCTCACACCTATATTCCCCCAAACACATCCAATCAAAATTTTGAGATAGCCATTTTGTTCAACGTAGTTTTAAGTTCTGGAAATTAGGTCTTTGAGGATGACAACCCCCCACAGCCCTTAAAGCAAGGGTTGTAAGTTATGCCCTAGGGGCATATAAGGTTTTGTATAGACAGCGTTGTCGTAGAAACTTCAGAAAGGGCTCATTCGATTGGAAATTTAAATGGCTAGTTCCCTTTTTAATAGTCGAAAGTGATTCTAAGGCAACTGACACCCCTTCAACGCCCACTATTTCCCAAAACACATCTAATCAAAATTTTGATATAGCCATTTCGTTCAACGTATTTGAAAGTTCTGAAAATTATACGTTTGAGTAGGACACTCCCCCCACAGTCTTCAGGGCATATATGGTTCTTATGGAAGGAATGCGGGGGCATATATGGTTCTTATAAAAGGAATGCTTGTATAAACTTCAGAGGGCTCATTTGATTGGAAATCGAAAGTTCTAGTTCACTTTTTAAGCGCCAAAAGATATTGGAGGGTAACCAGCTCCCCCCCCCCAAACCCTTTTTTCCCAAATGCATCCAATAAAAATTTTAAGATAGCTATTTTGTTAAAAATAGTTCAAAGATCATATAACAAAATTCCGGTGTCAACACAACCCTCCAGCGCCCAGGGGGCATAAATGGGTCTTATGGAAGGAATGCTCGTATTAACTTCAAAGAGGGCTCATTTGATTGGAAATTGAAAGCTCTAGTTCACTTTTTAAGAGTCAAAAGAGATTGGAGGGCACCTAGCCCCCCCCCCTTCACGCCCTTTTTTCCTCAAACCCATCTGATAAGAACTTTGACAGTTTTTTTTAATAGTTCAAAGACCATATAACGAAAACTCCAGGGTCGACACAGCCCTCCCAGGACCCGAGGGAAGGTGTTGTAAGTTATGCCCTGGGGGAATATATGGTTCTTATTGAAGGGATGCTCGTAAAAACTTCAGAGATGGTTCATTTGATTGGAAATTGAAAGTTCTAGTTCAGTTTTTTAGAGTCAAAAGAGATTGGAGGGCAACTAGCCCTCCCCCCACGCCCCTTTCCCCCAAATGCATCCAATAAAAATTTTGAGATAGCCATTAACTTAAAAATTGCTCAAAAGTCAGATAACAAAAACTCAGGTGTCGTCACAGCCCCCCAGGGTTCCGGGGGCAGGCGTTGTAAGTTATGCCCTGGGGCATATATGATTCGTATCAAAGGAATGCTCGTATAAACTTCAGAGAGGGCTCATTTGATTGGAAATTGAAAGTTCAAGCTGACTTTTTAATAGTCAAAAGAGATGCAAGGGCAGCTAGCCCCTCCCCCATGCCCTCTTTTTCCAAACCCATCTGATGAAAATTTTGAGATAGACATTTTGTTAAAAATAGTTCAAAGGTCGGATAAGAAAAAATCTGGTGTCAATACAACCCACTAGGGCCCAGGGGAAGGCGTTCTAAGTTATGCCCTAAGGGCATGTATGGTTCTTATGATAGGGATGCTCATATAAACTTTATAGAGGGCTCATTTGATTGGAAACTGAATGTTCTAGTTCAATTTTGAAGAGTCAAGAGAGTTAAGGGCAACTACCCCCCCCCCCACGCTCTTTTTTCCCCAAACCCATCCGCTACAAATTATGAGATAGCCAGTTTTTTGGAAATTGTTCAAAAATTAGATAACAAAAACTCCTCCCAGGGCCTGGGGGATAGGCGTTATAAGTGTTGTTCTGGGGGCGTAAATGGTTCTTACGAAACGGATGCTCGCAGAAACTTCAGAGGGAGCTCATTTGATTAGAAATTGAAAGTTCTAGTTCAATTTTTAAGAGTCAAAAGATATCCGAGGGCAACTAGCCCCCCCCCCCATACACCCTTTTTTCCCCAAGCCCATCCAACAAAATTTTTATAAGAACCATTTCATTAAAAATAGTTCAAAGGTCAGATAAGAAAAATTCCTGTATCGACGGAACCCGCCAGGGCCTGGAGACAGGCGTTATGAGTAATGCTGTGGGGGCATATATAGTTCTTAAGAAAGGGATGCTTTTATAAACTTTGGAGAGGGCTCATTTGATTGGAAATTGAAAGTTGTAATTCACTTTTTAAGAGTCAATAGTGATTGGAGGGCAGCTAGCCTCCCCCCAAACTCCATTTATTTTTTTTCCCAGCGGCACTTCATATAGAAGGGGTCGTCGTATAAACTTCAAAGGGGGCTCATTCGATTGGAAATCGAGAGTTCTAGTGCCCTTTTTAAGAGTCAAAAGTGATCAGAGGGCAACTGGCCCCCCAAGCCCTTTTTCCCCAAATACATCTGATAAAAAATTTTAGGTAGCCATTTTGTTAAAAATAGTTCAAAGATCATATAACAAAAATTCCTTTACGTATGGCCATTTCGTTAAAAATAGTTAAAAGGTCAGATAAGAAAAACTCCTGTGTTAACACAACCACCCCAGGGCCCGGGGCAGGCGTTGTAAGTATTGTTCTGGGGGCGTATAAGTTCTTATAGGGTATGCTCGTATAAACTTCGGAGGGCTCATATGATTGGAAATTGAAAGTTGTCGTTCACTTTTTAAGAGTCAAAAGAGATCGGAGGGCAACTAGCCCCCCTCTCCATGCCCTATTTTCCTCAAACCCATCCGATAAGAACTTTGAGACAGCCATTTTTTCAAAATAGTTCTAAGGTCTGATGACAAAAACTCCGGTGTCGACAAATCCCCCGGGGCCCGGGGGGAAGGGCATTGTAAGCTATATCAGATATTAAAACTCAAGGGTCGACACAACCCCCCAGGGACAGGCGTTGTAAGTTATACTCTGGGGATATATATGGTTCTTATAGAAGGGATACTCGTATAAACTTCAGAGGGCTCATTTGACTGAAAATAGAAATTTCTAGTTAACTTTTAAAGAGTCAGAAGAGACCAAAGCTTAATTAGTCCCCCACGCCCTTTTTCCCCAAACCCATCCAATAAAAATTTTGAGATAGCAATTTTGTTAAAAATAGTTCAAACATCAGATAATAAAAACTCCGAGTTTGACACAAACCCATTTTTTCACTTTAATATTGTTACTTTGATACCAGCTTTGATACTCTGATGAATATTTGATTTTTTTTTTAAAGTTTGATTTTGAAACAAGGAGTTTTTAAAACTTGAAATTTTTTGCAATCAAAAACGAACAAAAATTAATTTAAAAAAACTTTCCGAAAAATAAAGTTTTCAAAGAAAAGTAAAGGCCATTTTAAACTTAAGCTCAGCAGATACAAATACCTTTTAAAATTCAAACTCAAAACGACCAGAAATTACTATTAAAGAATAAATGAAACCCAAAACGAAAAGAAATTAAATAAACAATCATAGCAAAAACATACAACAAGTAATAATATAAATAAATAAATAGATCTTAAAGCGAGTAATGCATGGATTGAATATGAAAATCAAGTTTAAAACGAAAAAAAAAATATTTTCCTATTGAAGTATAAATGAAACCTTAAACCAACAGAAATTAAATAAACAATCAATGCAAACAAGCATACAATAGATATTAATGTAAATAAATAAATATATCTTAAAACGAGTGAAACTTAAATTGAATATGCAAATCAAGCTTGAAATGAACAAAAATCACTACAAACAAGAGTTTGGGTATGACCTCCTTCTCTCACTGTAAAAGTCTAAAACCTAATGCGTCATTGGCGCTTTACTGAAAACTATATGCATCTTGAACAGTCTTGGAAAGCATAAACAACATCAAATTGAATATTTGACGTATAATGATATTAATTGTTGAAAGATTATTTCACTGTAATTGTATTTTTATTTTCAATGCTGTAAGAACTAGAAAAGAAAATATTTGTAATATAATTCGTTTTCAGTTAAGCGCCAATAACGTAGTAGGCTTTTGGTTTTTATTTACAGTTAGGAAAGGAGGCAGTATCCAAACACTTGTTTGTAGTCAAACTATATTCGTCGTTAACAACTTTAAAAAGAGTTTATAAATAAAACAGAATATTTGATGTATAATGATATTAATTGCTGAAAACTCACCAGTTCAAAATGTTACTATAATTTTAATGTTTATTTTCAATATTAAGTACAAAAGAAAATATCTGTCATAAAATTGGTTTTCAGTAAAGTGCCAATGATGCAGTAGGTTTTAGACTTTTACATTGAGAGAAGGAGGTAATTCCCAAACTCTTGTTTGTAGTGATTTTTGTTCGTTTCAAGCTTGATTTGCATATTCAATTTAAGTTTCACTCGTTTTAAGATTTATTTATTAACTTACATTAATATCTATTGCATGTTTGTTTGCATTGATTGTTTATTTAATTTCTGTCGTTTTAAGCTTCATTTATACTTCAATAGGAAAATATTTTTTTTTTTCGTTTTAAGCTTGATTTTCATATTCAATCTAAGCATTACTCGCTTTAAGATCTATTTATTCATTTATATTATTACTTGTTGTATGTTTTTGCTATGATTGTTCATTTAATTTCTGTTCGATTTGGGTTTCATTTATTCTTTAATAGTATTTTCTGGTCATTTTGAGTTAGAATTTTAAAAGGTATTTCTATCTGCTGAGCTTAAGTTTAAATGGCCTTTACTTTTCTTTGAAAAACTTATTTTTTTGGAAAGTTTTTTTTTTAATTTATATAAATAAAGAATATAGTGCATAATACCATTCTATTTCACACTGTTGAGCCACTAGTGATATTGTACAAAATGTAGTAGTGAGATTTTCTAAAGAATTATTTAGCAAAAACCTCAATGATTTGTTGAACAAGGGGTCATCAACTTTTTCAAGTCATATGAATCAGGTGGCATGTGCCAAGCAATGCAGAACTGCATCATATGTTGAGGGGTGTGTGCCACAAATGGTAGATCTGTTCCAAACACATTGCGCTCTGTGGCATTCACCAGGTGGTAAACAATCAGTGACCCATCACTGTTGCAAAACATTTTTTGTTACTAGTAGTCTTCCACTAGAGATGCCTAAAATCCTTTCAATGAGCATGTAATTAATGGATGCACATCCCAAATTAGGACCTGAGAAGGCTTTTTGAAGTGTTTTTCTGACATTAAGACCAATCCTTAACCCATTAACACACAACATTTCTATTTAGGAACATGTGCTTATAACTGTTATTCCGCACTATCTAGTAGTTCTAAAAAGAAACTGATGCAATCCATACAATCTGAAAAATCCTAGCTATAGACAGCAATTTTCTTGTTGACAAATTTTTAAGTTAAGAGAGTTTTATCTAGTATGTCCTAGCCTCAGTTTTCTTTTCTTCTAGCGTAGGATGCAATATCATGGAGTCAGTGTGGAATTATGGGGAGCTATTATATTTTATAAGCAGTCCAGTCTTTTGTCTTCAGGAATAGGGTCTGTCCTTGCTCTTATCTGCAAATTTTCAAGACCAAATTGGTAGATATTCAAGTATATTCCCATTGGGAACATTTGGTAGATAAGGTACTAAAATTGTACCTTTAATAGTTCATCTAAAAGTTATTGTTATATTTTCAGCTGCCTCACTGAAAGTTTTAACCCTTCAGGAAGCAATAACATAGATAGAAGACTGTAATAAAGAAAGTCCAGAGGGCAATTCAATCCACCTTCTATTAGTTCCACCTGTAAGCAATGAAGAAAAGAAATGAAAATGACATGTTATCCTTGCAAGACAAACATCCAAGAGATTTGTTGGCACCCTAGAAATGGAAATTTCAAAAATAACAATAGATACCAGAAGCTTCAAAGAAGAAGTAAATGTTTCAACAGAAAGTTTCAGAGGAATATCTAACATGGCTGCAGCTAAAAGACGTCAGCAAATAAACAGAGAGGTGACTGGAGGTACAAAAAGTATATTGAAACAGTACATGTCCCAAAATGGATGGGATCAAATGCTTAGGGTAACATTAACAGAGTGGAGATGGTCTAAGACCTTATAGTCAAAAATAATATGATATGCAATACAGAAGGGTGACTTCAGATTTCAACTCAGTGTTAAGGACCTCAACTGTTTTCTTGCCATTATATTATTTAAAGGTGTACCATCAACTTCCAAGTGAGAGGTGATATTGAACAAGCATTTGATAATATGCTTGTTCTAGTGGTCAGTAAGAAAATGAGCCAAGACCATTTTTTGTCCTGAAAAACAGTACTTACATTTTGCCACCAATGATTTTTTGGATAAAGGTGACAAAATGGCTAAGGTCCAACCATTTCTAAAGGTTATCAATGCAAGCCTTCAACAGACTAAGGATCTATGAATCCTTTTTTTTTGTAATGGATGTAAGATCTTAATTAAAGAAACCTGACAAGATTTTTATATAAAGCATGGGTCTTAAGTACCTTCCTGTGGCTACCCTTTCAATACTGAGCTGTATACAGGGAGAAAGTTCTAGTCAACAAGAGAGACAAAGTGAACCCTTGAGAACAAGAGTTTTGAGTCAGCTTCTGAATGTAGTCTCAAACCTTTTACTTTGACAACTTCTTCAACAGGTACAACCTTCTGGTGACACTTTAGACTCATTGATACTGAGCTAAAGGTACTGTCAGGGAAAACAGATAGCAAGGCTGTAAGCTGAAGAGGACACATCAACTCAGAAAAAACAGAGAGGTAACCTTGACGGTCAATCTGATTAAACTGTACTTGTGGGGATGTAGAAAATTCAACTGTCACAGCTAGGCTGTAGTATCAGGGGCTAACCAGACTCTTGGTATCATCAAGCATACAATGACTAGTAGATCTTCTGGACCAGGGGTTCTCTGTGTTGACATTATATTACTGGATTTGGCAAAGGCATTTGACAAAGTCTGCAACAAAAGACTTCAAATCAAGCTCCAAGCTATTTGGGTCAATGAGGATGTGGTAGAGTGGGTAAAGCAGTTCCTAACAGATAGGAAACAGATGGTTAAAATAATTGGAAGGGATAGAAGGACATTCTTCTCTGAGGTTGTTGTTGTTGGAAGTAGTGTCCCCCAGGGAACAGTATTGGGTCTGACTCTATTCAATATAATTATAAATGATATACCACAAATCCTTAATACCAAAGTAAGCCCCTATGCTGATGACTCAAAACTTATTGGTTGTCCAGACACTGGCACAAAACATTGAGTCAACACAACTAGACCTAGATGCATTGACTCACTGGACTAATATTTGGAAGCTTGAATTCAATGCAGCAAAATGCAGGACTCTCCACCTGGGGAAGAAAAACCCACACACTCAGTACCATATAAATTGTAGTGATGGGTCTTGCAAAGCTATTTCTAGCAACCATGCAGAGAGAGATCTTGGTGTCCTGGTAGATGAAGAGTCGAATTTCCATATTCATGCACAAGCAACTATTCTAAAGGCTAATCAAAAGAAGGTTCACTAGCAGATCTCCAAATGTTATTACTAAGCTGTATAAGAGTCTAGTTTGACCAAGGCTATTGGAATTTGGAATGCGGGTTGCATTCCCAATGAACAAGACTGACCAAGCAGCAATGGAATCAGTCTAGAGAAGGGCAACAAAGTGTATTGAAGGCCTCTGTGATGTCCCATATCCATCCCATCTCTGCAACCTCAGAATAGCACATCTAACATATAGACACAAACAAGGTGATGTGATAACAGCATACAAGCTTCTAAAGGTTGAGGATACAATTCTTGACCTTTTTCGACTGCTGGACAATTCAGAGAACTTGTGTTCACTGCCATAAGCTTTTTCAGAAACAAGCAAATACCAGGATAGGGAACACATTCTTTTCAAATAGGCTAGAGTTGTCAGCTTGTGCAATTCCCACAGTGAAAAAACAGCAACATCTACCAGCATGGAGGAGTCCAAGTCATCAGTGGATAGAGAGTAGCTCACTCCGTGCTTGGGACCCAACAGAGGACTAACTATCATCACTGAAGCTGGCGGACACAGGATTCATCCTATTACTAGCAAGTGTGGTTTAAAGTAAATTTTATAAAAGCCTGGTAAGGCCTAGATTAGAGTATAGAATGTGTGTCACCAAGCCAATTAATAAAACAGACCAGATGGCTCTTGAATCTGTTGAAGAGATGCAACTAAATTCATAAAGGGTCTCAAAGATAAAGAGTGTGGAGGTCAACTGTAGAGCCTGAAGCTACCAACTATGACATACCATCAACACAGAGGCAATATGATTATGACCTATAAGTTTTTCCAGTCTGACAACAAAGATGCATTTGAACCTACCTGGATGTCAAGTACCAGAGGTCATTCAGCAAAGCTGTTCTGCAAGCATGCCAAGACAAGAAACAATTTTTCTACAATCAAATCATAAGTCTGTGGAATGGCCTAACCAAGATGATGGTGGAATCTACAACAATCAATAGCTTCAAATTGAATTTTGACAAGGATTGGGTAACAAAACCATGGCTCACTCAATGGGATGCAGCAGATGTCCTGCAGCCCCATCATCTCTAACTGACATACACTGGATTTGTTCACATTGCTGGCAAGTGCAATTTTTGTTGGAACAACTTCTTTAGATTTCCTCTCCTGTCAGTGATAATATTCTGGGAAGTTGACAAATACATTTGGAGGGGGGGGGGGGGGGGGTCTTGTGAAATAAGCTTATATGTTATAAACATGTCAGCTCTTTATTGACAGACCAATGTATATGATCTCAGCTCCTTCAAACATTCATCATAAGGCTTGTCTCTGCAGTGTGAAGTACTAGAGTGTGTTAACTATGATTTTTCTGCATATTATGGAGTAAGAATTGTTTTCTTAACACGTTTCCTTATATCCAGCTGGGCTTCTAGGCTTATAATACTGGTTGTCTAATTTAAAGATTTGAATATATATATATATATATATATATATATATATATATATATATATATATATATATATATATAATATATATATATATATATTATATATATATATATATATATATATATATATATATTGAAAACCCATAGTATACAGTAAATGTACAATGACAGAGTATACAAAAATGCAAAAATAGGAAACAATAAGAAAACATACAAAAAAATAACAACAAAGCAACAACGTCTAAATAGTATACAAAATAGTACAAAAAGAGGAAACAGAAAGATAACATACTCAAAAAATGCAACAGAAACAACAACTTCTTTGAAAATAGCAACAAGGACAACAACTTCTGAAAGAAGAAAAAAAGGAAAAAAAGGAAACAAGAGGGAAAATTAAACAAGCAAACTTGCCCACTCATGCTTTAGAATTGCTGGTTTTATTTTTTGCCAGCTAATAGGTGTCTCAACAGCTATATCTGGGTCCGCTAGGCTGTAGTGCCAAATCAGAAAACTATTTTTTGTCCAAGGTGGCAATTTCAGTAGGTACTTGGCAAAACAGAAAAATAAAGAGTGGATTTTAGACTTTTTATGGTTTGCCAATACTTTCCAGAAATGGGTCACATATAAAATATGTGGCAGAGTGGTAGCATTGTAAATACTTACCACTAATGGATGGTTAAATATCAGAGTGGATATAACTGAATAAATTTTGAACCAAATGCTGAATATTCCTGTTTGAGAACATTCTCTATCTCTATCCCAGAAGTTGCAAAAAAGTAAGGTTGAAATTTAGGACCAGTCCCCATCATAAGGAAACATGTTAAGAAAACATTTCTTACTTCTTAATATGCAAAATAATCCTAGTTAATATACTTTCCTGGGGAAGCACCTTTATCCTGACTATTTTCACTGTTGTACAGTTTTTTTTAACAAAATTGTGAAAATAAACATTTTTTTTCTGCATTTATATATTTTAAAATATTCTATAGCATGAAAGTTAAACAACATCACTGCCATCTACCAAAAAGATATAAATAGGATAGGATAATATTAATAAATTTAGGTTAGGCTAGATTAGGTTTGGATAGGTTAGCTAGATGGCTCTTGGATGTTTTTTTTTTAATGATTTTCAAGACTAGGAGAGAAAACAAAATATTGAAAAAAGTTATTGAAAAACAAGGAAAATAGTGAGAATAAAGGTGTCCCCCAAGGAGAATATGTTAACTAGGATAATTTTGCATATTATGAAGTATGAATTTTTTCTTAACATGTCTCCTTATGATGTGGATTGGTCTTAAATTTATATCAAAAGTAATTACTAAGTTAGGCCCTTAATGTAGACAACTAGGCTATGAAGCATATGCCTAGAAACTTCATCAATCTATACTGTCACCTTCTAGGAGCCAGTGCCAATAGGTTAAAAAGTCCTTCATGCCTACCTAACATGGAAGAAAAACATCAGCGCCAGCAGGGAGAGGGGGACATGACCCCCCATGGAAATTTGGGATTGTAAAGTAATTAGAAGGAAACCAAAGGAAGAAAAGCAGAATATGGAAAAACCATAGAAAAAATGTGCATTGCCCAATTGTTGGCTGCCTGCCAATAGATTCTGACCCTCAATAAGGAAAATATAAGTTCTAATTTGTGACTGAGTGATCTCTAACCAGTTTCCCACCAATATTTTTATTTATGATTTGGTTGGAGCAAAAAAAAATCCAATTCTTCATAATAATGAATGGTAAGTAAATAGCAATCCTTGTGAATAATGAAAGTATAAGAGGTTAACTATTGATAACATTCAATCAAATCAGCTTTTTATGGTGATCCTAAATATGCATTTGTTTATCAGTATTTAGAACAGTTATTAGTACACAAAATGTTTGTATAATTCCAAAGAAAACAACTTAATTGAAATTGCTGCTATAAATTGTTCTTATAGATAGCATTTGTCCCAGTCATTGTTAATTAGGTTTTTTATGATAGATAAAGCAGTGGCAAAAATACAAAATATGGCTAAATATATATAAATATATATATATATATATATATATAATATATATATATATATATATATATATATAATATATATATATATATATATATATATATATATATATATATATATATATATATGTATATATATATTATATAATATATTATATATATATATATATATATATATATATATATAATATATATATATATATATATATATATATATATATATATATTTATATATATTATATATATCACATACAGAGTATACACCCCCACCCCCCTAATGTGCAAATATATAATGAAAAGTGCTTTGTGAACCTAAATATAACCTAATGAACTGTACCCCAACCCCTAAATATATCCAAATCAGGGTATATATTTGCACATCAGGGGGGTGGGGACAAAATTTATTTGTGATGTAAATAAAGGTTATATTTAGAATCAGAATACAATTTTGGTTGTATATTTGCACATTAGGGGGGTGGGGTATATACTCTGTATGTATATGTATAGGCTATTTATAGCAATATTTTGTATTTTTGCCACTGCTTTATCTACCATGAAAAAAAAAATTAACAATGACCAGGATGAATGCTATCTATAAGAACAATTTATAGCAGCAATTTCAAAAGATATATGCATTGCATTAAGTGTGGCAAAAATTGTAATTTTTTCTTTTAAGTTGGAAAAAGAAGGAAAAAAGAGGAAAGACTTGATGATAAAGGTTCTCCCCTTGGATAATATGTTAACTAGGATCATTATACATATTTTAAAGTAAGAATTGTTTTCCTAACATTTCTCCTTATCAGGGGCCACAATTCTAAATTTTTGCCAAAGTTTAAACTTACCTCTTATTTACATGAGAAATAAAATTTACCCCCACCCCCTAATGTGCAAATATGTTCCCTGAATGGTACATATAGGGGTGGGGGGGTGGGGTAAAATTCATTTCCAACAAAATCATTATTATATTTGGAAAAAGCATAAAAAAGGCATTGAGTGGTATGTTTACTTTTTTGTTTGTAAGTCAATGATATGAACTGCAAAAAATTTACTGATTAGCCTATAGCCTACTGTAATGAGAAATAAATGAAAGGATGTCTGGAAACAAAGATGAAGGGCTAAATGGAATTAGTTTTTAATTTTGGGAATAGAACTAAACCAAGGTGAAGATACTAGCATATAAATAAATGTGAGAAGGCTAAAACTGTAGGCCTATTGAAAAACCTATCCTAACCTAAATATTAGGGTAAAAGACCTCTTTTTTGGGAAAGACCACTTTTCTTTGGCATTTTGGAAAAATAGCAATGGGTTTTTGGACTGCCTCTTTTTTACTACAGTATGACACAATGCAAGTGTAGACCCAATCATCTCTCACTAGAGCCAGCCCAGTGGGAGTAATTTGTCATCATAAGTCCAGCATGTGGTCTCTGTTTTGACAAGCAAGTGAAATGAAAAAATATATAGGCCTATTTAATATTTGTGATTTATAGAATAAAAATCAAGAAATAAAAGTTAGATTTTTAGAATCAGAAGACAATCAGCTTTCTATTAATATGTGAATAATACTGAAACACTATAAGGATATTTACATCAAAATAGGGTGGGCTAATTGGTATTTCCAACAAGAGGTCTTTCTAGGTAAGTCAATAAACTAATCATTTTCAGTGAATGACCTTAAATAATTTTAATAATAACCATGTTGTTGCATATCTTGGATATTTAGCTATTCATTGGCCTATGCAAACCTTTTCAACTCTAATTTGATAACAAGATATGAGGTCTTAAGTTTTCCATAGGCCTAGACTAATTTTGCTCAATTGGATAGCTACTGGTCTTTTCCCTAGGCTAGAGCGTATTTGAAAAAGGTTTTGAATGGGAGAATCTAAACGTAGGCTAAATTTCTTTTTGAATCTTATTTCTGCCCTTGACCTCCAGACTTCAGCAGTGTGTAGCCTATTATTGGAATAGCCTAAAAATAGGAATAGCCTACCCTTACTTTCTCAATAAGAATGGCGAAGTAGGAAGCAGTGTTGCGAAGTAAAAAATAAAAGCACCGAAATCTTGAGAGAAAATCACCAAATGAGCAAGAAAATCATTACATTTAAAAAAATTCCTCACTTTCTGTAAGCGGTAGAAAGATAAAATTTTAAATTTTCTAGGTCTTTAGAATTAGCTTAAGGCCATTTTCCTTAGAATATAGGAGATATTCTACATTGAGACATAAAAAACAACTGCTTGTTGATAATTAAACTAAACATTTCGGTTAGGCCGCGTCTATATTCGGTGTTTTCTGGAAAACTGGGGCGAAAATCTGGGATGCATGTAGAAAGTAGAAGCTTCAAGTACGTGATGGCTCACCCTTGAAGCTTCCGTTGAATGGATCCTTGAGCAGTGGAACCTGCTCCTTTTATTCTTTACCAACCATGGAGAAGGCGACTCTGCTGGAGATAGAGGAGCCAAAGAAAAGGCTAATAAAATTCTTTCTTTTACGTGTAATTCATCTGTGAAAGTTACTTAAGCGGCGTTCACAAGCGTTTCTAGCTATAATCCAATGTCTAGACACGTGTCTAGTCAGAATCCAATGTCTATGCAACGACCGTTCACAAGTAAAATTCGGCACTTAGCTAGACACGCTAGACAAGGCGCTTGGCTAGACATTGAGTTATAGCCTTTAGAACTCAATGTCTAGGATTTTCGATTACAGCCAATCAGAATGTGTCAAGATCCACTATTTTCATCATTTTTGTTTACATTTGTAAACTGAAATTTGATTTTTGTTTTCTCATTAATATTTTTTTTCATTTTAGGCAAATATACAACACCAGACATAGTAATGAAGCACACTAAGGCAATTGTTTTGCTTATCTCATCTATTAGCTCATGACAGTAAAAATAGGGATTATAATATTTGAAAGTTTTGCCCGCATAAGCTCTGTTGGTTGGCTAGAAATGACAATTTGAAACAAAATTTGTAGTTTTAGCTAAGCACCGAATTTTACATGTGAACGGTCGTTGCCTAGACATTGGATTCTGGCTAGACACGTGTCTAGACATGAGATTCTAGCTAGACACGCTTGTGAACACCGCCTTAGTATTTTCTTTCATTTGTCTTACAAAAGATCAATGCACTAAACAAAGAGTTCCAAGCTGAGGGAACCCGGATTCACAGGCTTTTGGAAAGTTTGCGACAGGCGTGTCTGTTGGTCAAGTGCTTTGTAAAAAAGGAAGAAATAGGGCGCGTACAAGTTCCATTTAAAGTTCGGTTTAGCACAGCTCATTTTCTTGCACTTGATTGTATAAAGTTGGGACCAAATGCACTGTGCCTCATGAGAACTTCGCAAGAACTGGCCTATTGAGTGCTCAGCAGGTTTACTGCATCCAGATGAGCTGCCTGAATTTGTTTTGGAATTGTTGCTCACAAATGAGTGAACGGATTGACTACAGTGACCTAACGTTTCAAAATCTCAAATGCTTAAGTACTCATGTTGCCTTATCTTGAGACCTGGACACTCTTGTGCCTCTTCTTCAACGGTTTCTGAATTTGCTGGGTGACACTGAGGCACAAAGTGATAAAATGCAAATAAAAATGCAACAAACATGCAATTTTTTGTGCTGTTTTGAAGGATGAGAACTCTGTTTTGTTTCTGCTTCCGCTTTTTTTTTCGCCGTGCTAGGGTATGGTACTTGACTTGACTGCACTGAAGTCAGCTATAGTTCACGACTAGTTACTTAGACCTCTTATATTCCTTTCAAAACGTTTGGATAAAACGGAGACCAAAATTTGACTAAACATTGGATGCAGTTGACTTGACTACAGTGAAGTCAGCTATAGTTCACGACTAGTTACTTGGATCTCTTATATTCCTTTCAAAACGTTTGGATAAAATGGAGACCAAAATTTAAATAAAAATTGGATGCAGTCAACTATAGTTCAGTTAATGATCTAAGCAATCAAAATAAACACCTGTAACTTTCAAGCAGAGCATTACCTTTTAAGCTAAAAAAAAAAAACAATGATAACCATTATCTAACTTATTATCACAGTTTATAGAATTAGCAGTATGATCATTCTCTATCTCTCCCATTATAAAAACCCGGACAGGGGTGCGAGTGCTCCGGAGAACGTTTTTGCAGATAGAAACATAGGCGTTATCAGATCTTTTCGCGGGTAGACAAGTCAGATTTCTCTTAGACACGAAACAAGTGGAAACCCGCTATTACGAATAATGCCCTTGGTAACCATTTCTCAGTGATTGACGATAACAGACTAATCTGCTAAGGCAGAAACAAGTGGGAGGAGCTTTTTGTTCGCACCGAGACCGAAGACCAGAAATTATCTGCGATAAGCTTACTGTCTATAAACTGTGCTTATTATTTAGAGGTTGATTTCCTAACTTTATTTCAAATCAATTGAAAAATTTAAAGACGGTGTATATCGATTGAAGAATAACTGAAAATGATGTGTAAATGGCGTAAGAATGGTCAGAGCACTGAAAAAGGCAGCGCTCGCGGCGGCAGCCGCGCGTGCTGATTTTTTTACTTGCACATGCTTGTAACTACTTGCACTCTTATTTGGCCTTGATTTGCACACTTTTTGTCGTCGGCAGTTGGCAACCCTGCGACTAACCTGGGAAGCAAAAAAGGTTTGTTATGATGATTATTTTCAGTCACCAATAACAACAAGGATTTTGTATACTCTAGTTTTTTTCCTTTTAGAATGTTTCAAGGGATCATTTTCAAGCAGTGAACAACTTGTAAAGGAAACATGTTTATAAAAGTAGGCCACTAGCCAAAGGGTAAAATTCTACTTTAGCTACTTTTGGCTATCTTGGAAAGGGGTTAGGTTAGGAAAAATGAAATTTTCAGGGATGGGTCTACAGGCTAAAGTATGGGTAAAGCTCTACGAATTCATATTATTGAGTTAGGACTAAAGTGAATACACCATTTGATGCCTTTTTTATGCTTGAGATTCCATTAAGTTTGAGATGCTTGCTTCATGACAGAGTTGTTTACCACTCTTTCCAGGATTTTAATAACAGCAGAATTTACACTTATGGGACAGTAGTTTTCTGTGCTGGCTTATTTCCCTTGAACAAAGGGGTGGCAAATGCTGTTTTCCAATCTGTTGGTACTTCCTTGGTACTTAGGGAGACTTTGAATAATTGGGAGAGTGACTTGGCAATGTCTTTAGCAACTTCTTTTAGAAGATGTGGATATAACCTATCTGGGCAAGCTGATTTGTTGACATCTAGCAATTTAAATTTATTTAGGATATTCTAACTATGAATATCAATGGCATCCATTGGATGGTGGATTTGTGTGTGTTCAATATTAGGTAGGTCTACATCTAATTTACTACTAAAATAGACAGAAACTGGCAGTTCAATTGATCTGCCATTTTTTTTTACATCTTCAGCTCATAAAGCAGTTAATTTAGATATTGATTGCTGACCAGGACTTCTACACAACACATATTGCCAGCATTTCTTTAGATTGTCCTACCATGCTTTAGCTAGTGTGGCTTCATGGGTCTGGTAAAGTTTCCTGGTTAAATTTCTCAACTTATCTATTGCTCTTTTGAACTTCTTATACTTGTCTGAACTCTCAGTTGCTTTGTATTTTTTCCAAGATCTCTTTTTTCTTGAGCTGCTTCTTAATATCCTTGGTCATGTGTGGAAGAATCTTTGGCTTTCTCCTGTAAGATACAGAAGAGTTGCTGTGTTGGATTGTAAGTAAAGTTAACTTGAAATTTTCCCATTGCTCCTCAGCTGATCCATGTAAAATTTTACTCCAGTTCGCCATTTTCAGTTCCCTCCTGATAGAATTGTAATCTAACACATTTCCAACATTTAGAAAAAAAACATTGATATGGCTGAAAATTCTACTGAAATAACGGAAATGCATGATCAAAACCAAAAGAAGAGGAACTGAAAAATGAAAACTAAGGTAGGCATGTAATGTTGTCTTGTCAAAATTCCAATCAGTCAATTTACCTACCTGTGAAGTAGGCAAATTTCTAAGACATCAAAATCAGAAGAGGGTCAAACATAGTAGCTTGGTAATACTTTCTTGCAGTATATTTTTGGTCCTGGATTCATTACTGAAGGTTTTTTTTCTTAACATAACCACTTTCTAAGATAGAAAAACTAACTAGTCTAGAATTGTGTGCAAATACTAAAAGAAAGCACTGAAAAATAGGTAAAGGTCTGGATTAGGGGCTATTGAGAAGGAAACTTGTTAAGAAAACAATTCTTACTGCATAATATGCAGAATAATTCTAGCTAACACATCTTGGATGCAGTTCTGCTATACTTTACCCCCTACCTTCCATAGTGTGCAAATATATAACCAAAAGTTTGATTTTCCCCATGTATTCTCCCAATGTATCTCTCTTGTTTCAACCCATATATGCATTAATTGAACCAACTGTGACAACACAAGAACCAGAAAAACAATAGTGACAGGTAACAGAATGCATTGAAAATATATATTTGGGCTAGGCTTTATATTTGCACATGTGAGTGATTTCCTACAAATATAATAGCCAACCAAACAATACTCTCTTCACAAAACATGTAAGTCAGCACCATACAAGAGGCCATTTGCAAAAACTTTCTAAACATACTGTGAAGACATAAATATGGCAAAACTGTTTTGCTGAACTTGTAATTAATGACTGAAACAGCATTCAAGACAAAATGGTGACTGCATCCTTCAAGTCTAGACTTGACAAAAGAATAGAACAACAAGCCATGGAAATATTAATAAAGAGCAATGTTGGCACAATGTATTATTTTTTCTCCATACCAGGGCACTTTGTATCAAAGGAGTTGTCATAGAAACTTCAAACAGGTATCATTTGATTGGAAATTTGAGTGGCTAGTGCTGTTTTTAATAGTCAAAAGTGATTGGAAGGCAACTAACACCCCCTCCATGGCCACCATTTCCCAAAACACATCCAATCAATATTTTGAAATAGCCATTTTGTTCTGCATAGTTGATTTTCAGATAGAAAATATGTTTTTGAGGAGGACGCTCCCCCACAACCCTCAGGACAAGGGTTTTAAGTTATGCCCTAGGGGCATATAAGAACAATGTTGGCACAATGTATTATTATTTTTTTTTTTCTTTTAGACCAGGGCACTTTGTATTGCAGAATTTGTCATAGAAACTTCAAAAAGGGCTCCTTCATTTGGCAATTGGAGTGGCTTGTACCCTTTTTAATAGTCAAAAATGATTGGAAGGCAACTAACACCCCTTCCACACCCACCATTTCCCCAAACACATCCAACAAAATTTTGAGACAGCCATTTTGTTCCATGCAGTTTAAAGTTCAGAAAATTGCACCTTTGAGCAGGATGCTCCCCCACAGTCTTCAGGGCAAGGGTTATAAGTTATGCCCTGAGGGCATAAAAGGTTTTTATTGAAATCTTTGTCATAGAAAATTGAAAAAGGGCTCATTTGATTGGAAATTCAAAGGGCCAATGTCCTTTTTAATAGTCAATAGTGATTTGAGGGTAACTAAGCCCCTTCTCATGCCAACCTTTTCCCCAAACACATCCAGTCAAAATTTTTAGGTAGCCATTTTATTCAACATAGTTAAAGTTTTGGAAATTAGGCCTTCAAGGATGACAACCCCTCTCCCCCCCCCCCCACAGCCCTTAGGGTGAGGGTTGTAAGTTATGCCTTGGTGGCATATAAGGTTTTTATAGAAAGCAATGTTGTAGAAACTTCAAAAAGAGCTCATTCAATTGGAAATCGAAAGGGCTAGTGCTCTTTTTAATAGGCAAAAGTGATTGAAGGGCAACTTACCCCCCTCTCACACCCACCATTTTCCCAAACACATCCAATCAAAATTTTGAGATATCCATTTTGTTCAACATAGTTGAATGTTCTGGAAATTAGGTCTTATAGGATGAAAACCCCCTTAGAGCCCTCTGTGCAAGGGTTGTAAGTTATGCCCTGGGGGCATATAAGGTTTATATAGAAAGTTGTTGAAGAAATTTCAAAAAAAGCTCATTTGATTGGAAATTGAAATTGCCCTTTTTAATTGTCAAAAGTGAGTAGAGAGTAATTAACCCCTCTCCCATGCCCACCATTTCCCCAAAAAAATTCAATAAAATTATAGAGGCAGCTATTTTGTTCAACATTGTTGAAAGTTCTGGAAATTATGTATTTAAGGATGACAAACCCCCAAGAGCCCCCAAGTCAAAGGTTGTAACTTATGCCCTGGGAGCATATAAGGTTTTTATAGATAGAGTTGTTGTAAAACTTCAAAAGGGGCTCATTCAATTGGAAATTGAGAGGGCTATTGCCCTTTTTACTAGTCAAAAGTGATTGGAGGGTAACTAATCCCCCACTCATGCCCACCATTCCTCCAAACACATCCAATCAAAATTTTCAGATAAACATTTTGTTCAACGTAGTAGAAATTTCTTGAAATTTGGTCTTTGAGAATGACAACATCCTCCCCCCCAGGCCCTCAGGGCAAGGGTCGTAAGTTATGCTCAGGGGGCATATAAGGTTTTCATTGAAAGTGTTTGTTGTAGAAACGTCAAAAGGGCTCATTTGATTGCAAATTGAAAGGGCTAGTGCCATTTTTAATAGTTGAAAGTGATTGGAGAGTGACTAACATCCCTCTCATGCCCACCATTTCCCCAAACACATCCAATAAAAAATTTGAGATAGCCAATTTGTTTAACATAGTTGAAAGTTCTGTAAATTAGGTCTTAGAGGATGACAACCACCCTAATAACCCTTAGGGTAAGGGTTGTAATTTATGCCCTGGGGGCATAAGGTGTTATAGAAAGCATTGTAGTAGAAACTCAAAAAGGGCTCATTTGATTGAAAATCAAAAAGCCTAGTGCCCTTTTTAATAGTTGAAAGTGATTGGAAGGCTTGACATTTTTATAGTAAAGATCAATGTGGGTATAATGTATTATTTTTTGTTGTTGTTGTTGTTTAGACCAGGGCACTTCGTATTGAAGGAGTTGCCATGGGAACTTCGAAAAGGGCTCATTCGATTGAAAAGAAAGGGCTGATGCCCTTTTTAATAATCAAAAGTGATTGGAGGGCAACTAATCCCACGCCCACCATCCCATTTTCCCATTATGTTTAAAAACTAAATGTTGCCTTAAGATTAAATCAAAATGCACTGTGTTAATGCTAATTCCCAATAAGGCATCTCAGCAGTATCCCAAGAACAACTGAGGGTATTATGTTCAAACTTTCGTGGCTTCTTCTGCTCTTAAAATTTAACCAAATCAGAATAGCGTAAGTGTATCCAAGCTATCATAGGCAGCGCAATCGCGCCGCCTAAGTAAAGAACAATGTTGGCTAAATGTATTATTACTTTTTTGTTTTGGTTTTTCCATACCAGGGCACTTTGTATTGATGGAGTTGTCGTAGAAACTTCAAAAAGGGTTTATTTGATTGGAAATTGGAGTGGCTAGTGCCCTTTTTAATAGTCAAAAGTGATTGGAGGGCAACTAGCTGCTCCATGCCCATCATTCCCCCAAACACATCCAATCAAAATTTGGAGATAGCCATTTTTTTCAGCATAGTTGATTTCCAGATAGAAAGTACGTTTTTGAGTAGGACACTCCCCCACAACCCTCAGGGCAAAGGTTTTAAGTTATGCCCTGGGGCATATAAGAACAATGTTGGCACAATGCATTATTTTTTTTTTCCTTTAGAGCAGGGCACTTTGTATCAAAAAAGTTGTCGCATAAACTTCAAAAAGGGCTCATTCAATTGGAAATTGGAGTGGCTTGTGCCCTTTTGAATAGTTGAAAGTGATTTTGAGGCAACTAACACTCCATACCAGGGCACTTTGTATGGATGGAGTTGTTGTAGAAACTTCAAAAAGGGTTTATTCGATTGGAAATTGGAGTGGCTAGTGCCCTTTTTAATAGTCAAAAGTGATTGGAGGGCAACTAGCCGCTCCACGCCCACCATTTCCGGAACACATCCAATCAAAATTTTGAGATAGCCATTTTGTTCAGCATAGTTGATTTCCAAAAAGAAATTATGTTTTTGAGGAGGACACTCCCCCACAGCCCTCAGGGCAAGGGTTGTAAGTTATGCTGTGGGGGCATATAAGGTTTTTATAGAAGGCGTTGTTGTAGAAACTTCAAAAAAGGCTGATTCGATTGGAGATTTCAAAGGGCTAGTGTCTGTTTTAATAGTCAAAAGTGATTGGGGGGGGGCAACTACCCCCCCTCTCACACCCACCTTTTCCAGAAACACATCCAATCAAAATTTAGAGATAGCCATTTTATTCAACGTATTTCTAAGTTCTGGAAGTTAGGTCTTTGAGGATGACAACCCCCCACAGCCCTCAGGGCAAGGGTTGTAAGTTATGCCCTTGGGGTATATAAGGTTTTATAGAATGCATTGTCATAGAAACTTCAAAAAGGGCTCATTTGATTGGAAATTGAAATGGCTAGTGCACTTTTTAATAGTCGAAAGTGATTGGGAGGCAACTAACACCCCTTCCACGCCCACCATTTCCCCAAACACATCCAATGAAATTTTTGAGATAACCATTTTGTTCACGCAGTTTAAAGTTCAGGAAAACATACCTTAAAGCAGGACATTTCCCCCATAGTCTTCAGGGCAAGGGTTATAAGTTATGCCCTGGGGGTATATAAGGTTTTTATTGAAATATATATTATATAGGGAAGGTTTATAAAATAATATAAGGTTCATAAAATATATTATATAGGGAAGATGCTTAAGAAACTAGTCAAACGGGGTTCTTTCATTAGACAATTGTATTGTAAACCATGGTTTGTCATTGCATTTACAATATTTGAACTATTGTTTTTTTGGGGTTTAGGGGGGAAAAAGGTACCTAGGTTGGGTAAGGTTAGGTTACATATTTAATATATTCTATGCTTTTATGCTTTATTCAACGTAGTTCTAAGTTCTGGAAATTAGATCTTTGAGGATGACAACCCCCCCCCCCCCCCCACAGCCCTCAGAGCAAGGATTGTAAGTTATGCCCTTGGGGTATATAAGGTTTTATAGAATGCGTTGTTGTAGAAACTTCAAAAGGGCTCATTTTATTGGAAATTGAAATGGCTAGTGCACTTTTAATAGTCAAAAGTGATTGGGAGGCAACTAACACCCCTTCCACGCCCACCATTTCCCCAAACACATCCAATCAAAATTTTGAGATAGCCATTTTGTTCCACGCAGTTTAAAGTTCAGGAAAAGATACCTTAAAGCAGGACACTCCACCCAGAGTCTTCAGGGCAAGGGTTATAAGTTATGCCCTGGGGGTATATAAGGTTTTTATTGAAATCTTTGTCGTAGAAACGTGAAAAAGGGCTCATTTGATTGGAAATTCAAAGGGCTAGTGCCCTTTTTAATAGTCGAAAGTGATTTGAGGGCAACTAACCCCCCTCTCACGCCCACCTTTTCCCCTAAACACACCCATCAAAATTTTTAGATAGCCATTTTATTCAACGTAGTTGAAAGTTTTGGAAATTAGGTCTTTAAGGATGACAGACCACCCCCCCCCCCACAGCCCTTAGGGCAAGGGTTGTATGTTATGCCCTGGGGGCATATAAGGTTTTTATTGAAAGTATTGTCATAGAAACTTCAAAAGGGCTCATTCAATTGAAATTGAAAGGGCTAGTGCTCTTTTTATAGGCAAAAGTGATTGAAGGGCAACTAACCCCCCTCTCACGCCCACCATTTTCCCAAACACATCCAATCAAAATTTTGAGATATCCATTTTGTTCAACGTAGTTGAAAGTTCTAGAAATTAGGTCTTTTAGGATGGTAAACCCCCTCAGAGCCGTCAGTGCAAGGGTGGTAAGTTATGCCCTGGGGGCATATAAGGTTTATATAGAAAATTGTTGTAGAAATTTCAAAAAGGGCTCATTTGATTGGAAATTGAAATTGCCCTTTTTAATAGTGGAAAGTGAGTGGAGAGTAATTAACCCCCCTCTCACGCCCACCATTTCCCCAAAAACATTCAATCAAAGTTTAGAGATAGCCATTCTGTTCAATGTACATGAAAGTTCTGGAAATTATTTATTTATGGATGACAAACACCCAAGGGCCCCAGGGCAAAGATTGTAAATTATGCCCTGGGGGCATATAAGGTTTTTATAGAGTTGTCGTAAAACTTCAAAAGGGGCTCATTCAATTAGGAATCGAGAGGGCTAGTGCCCTTTTTAATAGTCGAAAGCTATTGGAGAGTAACAAACCCCCCTCTGACGCCCACCACTCCTCCAAGCACATCCAATCAAAATTTTCAGATAGCCATTTTGTTCAACGTAGTAGAAAGTTCTGGAAATTATGTCTTTGAGAATGACACCCCCCCCCCGCCCTCACGGCAAGGGTTGTAAGTTATGGCCTGGGGGCATATAAGGTTTTTTTTTGAAATTATTGTCATAGAATATTTTAAAAGGGCTCATTTGATTGGAAATTGAAAGAGCTAGTGCCATTTTTAATAGTTAAAAGTGATTGGAGAGCGAATAACGCCCCTCTCATGCCCACCATTTCCCAAACACATCAAATCAAAATTTTGAGTTAGCCATTTTGTTTAACGTAGTTCAAAGTTCTGGAAATTAGGTCTTATAGGATGACAACCACCCTAACAGCCCTTAAGGTGAGGGTTGTAATTTATGCCCTGGGGGCATATGAGGTGTTTATAGAAAGCGTTGTCGTTTGAAAAAGGGCTCATTCAATTGGAAATCAAAAGGCCTAATGCCCTTTTTAATAGTCGAAAGTGATTGGAAGGCTTGACATTTTTATAGTAAAGATTGATGTGGGTATAATTTTTTTTTTGTTGTTGTTTAAACCAGGGCACTTCGTATCGAAGGAGTTGTCATGGAAACTTCGAAAAGGGCTCATTCAATTGAAAATAGAAAGGGCTGATGCCCTTTTTAATAGTCGAAAGTAATTGGAGGGCAACCAATCCCCCTCCCACGCTGACCCCACCCCATTATCCCATTATGTTTAAAAACTAAATATTGCCTAAAGATTAAACCAAAATGCACTATGTGAATGCTAATTCCCAATAAGGCATTTCAGCAGTATCCCAAGAACGACTGAGGGTATTATATTCAAACTTTAGGGCTACTTCTGCTCTTAAAATTTAACCAAATCAAAATAGCGTAAGTGTATCCAAGCTATCAAAGAAAGCAAACATATTTTTTTGGGGAGGGGTATCAAGTTTTCCATTTCAGGTCAACTAGAGGAGGTATGAAACTAAATTAAACACTAGTATTTGTGTCCAGATTTTTAAAAGGGTGTATTTTGTTAAAAATTGCTGAAAATTTTTCTCCAGCGTACAAATAGCAGGCCAAACTATAAAGTCTTAAAAAAACGAAAAGATTTAAAGTATTATTTTGTTTTTCCCTGAAAAGACTGTGTCAATATAAAACAAACAGAAATTAATTAAAAAAAAATGTTTCCACAAATTAAGTTTTTCAAAGAAAAGTAAAGAACTCCATTAAACAAAAAATGAGCAAAAATAAAATCAAATAATCTACCAAGCATGAAACTACCACAAATCAGCATTAATGAATAAATGAAACCCAAACGAACAGAAATTACGATAAATAACCGAGTCAAACTCAAACAAGCAGAAATTAACATAAGTTGGGCTCAAAACCCCCATGGCTTCCCAAGGCCAGAACAAAATTTGCACTTTACTGAAAAAAAAAAACAAATGAATGTGCATTGTCAGTTTAATATACATATACTGATATTTAGTAACCAAAATGTTAATATTATTTGATTTATTAAAGTTATAAAAGTAAAAAACATTTATGTTTTTTTCAGTAAAGTGCAAATTTTGTTCAGGCCTTGGGAAGGCATAGGGGTTTTGAGCCCAACTTATGTTAATTTATAACATATATTTTATATAATATATTTTATATTATATAAAACCCTCTAGAAGACACACGTTCTTGAGTGTTTTTTTTTTTTTTTTTCATAATAGAGAAGAACTGTTTTTTATATGCTAGGGCTATAACCTCTCTAGGACCACGAGCGAAGAAGGGCAGGGGATAGGGTATACTATACAAAAACTACCATGATGTTTGGAAAGAAATATTCTTCTTAGAAGCAGTCAACCATTTAGGCAGTACCCAATAGTTTGCAAGTTTTTCATAAGAGTTTTTCCTAGGAGGTTGATGGCACTTGTCATTCCCAACCAGCTTGCACATTCTAGCTGAATTTGCTGTTGTGCAGTGGTGTCAACTGCAAACCTCTGGAGAATTGTTCTTATGGATTGTACCTATCTTGTGGTCACTGTTACCAAGTGGGCTTAAATTGCATCTCTCCAGCAAATCTCTCTTTTGGCATGTCACTAGGCCCTTAACACAGTGACATTACATTATATTGCAATCATTGGCTTGGAGCAAAACAGATCCTGTGTGGACCTTATTATTGCTCCGCAGGGCAAATTAAGGTAATCAAGGTAAAGTAATTCCAATGGAATTATAGATAAAAGTATTTTTTAAAAATGACTCAAAATGTGAATAACAATAGAATAAAATAAGGTAATCCGTTTAATAGAAACATGCTGCACATCATAAAGTAAGAATTTCATTGTTTTAGTTTCTTCTTTTGGCTTTTTAGGTTCTTGTCATTTATATAAAACACACTCAAGAAGACACTTCTTGAGTGTGTTTTATATAATAGACCAGTACCGTTTTTTATATACTAGGGCTATAACCTATCTAGGACCACAAAGGGAGAAGGGTGGGGATAGAGTACACTGTATAAAAACTACCATGGTGTTTGGAAAGAACACAAAGTAAGGGATCTAACAGTACTACTTTTGTTTATTGAAAATGTTCTTGTTAGAAGGGGTCAACCATTTAGAAAGCACCCAATAGTTTGCCTAGCCTGTGAGCTTCTGAGAATACCCACTTGTTTTGTTTAGTCTAGTAGCCTAGCCAAGGCTACTAGAATTTAAGGTAAAACTAAAGTTTCATGATTTTTTGTTGTTAAGATTACTTATTGGCCAGAAATAAGATAAAAAGAAATATAGACATACTGTTTGATTCCAAACTCAATGCTCTCTCTAAATGTTATAATCACTGCTGTTGTTGCAATTGCGTCCCAGTCCCTTCCCCCTGACGAAGCCAGACAGAGCCATAGGCATTACACAAGGACTTAGTGATCTGGTTGGTTTAATTTTCAAATTGGCTAAATTATACATTATGAACCAATTGTTGTTACAAAGTAAGCACACAAAATAATGGTAAACCAAGCAAATATCGACTTTTATAAATAACCTAGGGCTGTAGCTAAACCCAATAGTTAGGATATAATTGTAACAGCGATAATTGTTGTATTTATAGGCTACATACATTAAATGATATGTTTCTTTTTTTTTATATCATTTCCATCCTAGGCTTATAAGTAGTCTTAACTCATTTTACTGTCTTGGAAAGTTAGGTTAATAAAACTCGCAGGAATAGATGTACAGCTTAAATGTAGGTTGAGAATTAAGGCTTGATAGTATAGGAAAATGAGCTCCAAAAAGAGGTCGACCCAAAACAAATTGCAACAGAAATGATTTTTACACCATCTTGTAGAGAAAAAAAAACTGAACAACATATCCATTTTCGCATATTCTGAGTCGACGCAAAATAACCGTTTTTTTGGCTTTTAATGCTATTTCTTCCCGTTATTCAAATAAAAATCGCAATTTTCGTGGACATCGGTTTTTCTTGAACTGAAGTATGATTCTAACCCGAAATAACATGGCGAGACCGAAAACGAAGTCGGATTTAGCGTAAGAAGCACCATACAAAAAGTAACTGTATTTTTCAACTTTTTTCGCCTAAAAAATAAAATTTTCGTTGTAGCCCGATTTTCTTGAATGAAAGTGTAGTTCTGACGTAGAATCACGAGCTGAGACCGAAAATAGAATCAAATAGGTTGTTCACTGAACCAGAAAAAAAAATCGAAACTTGCAAAGGCTATGGCCTTCGCAAGTTCTGGTTTGTTCGCAGTCCAGAGGATGCAGGAGCTGTCAAAAAGTGACGCTGGGTAGGAACACAGTTCGTGTTGAAAGTACTCAGTTTCCGTAAGATTGATCCTTTTCGCGATCATGATAAACCCCTGAAAAAGAAGAGTCGGGTCTAGTCGTTTGCAGTCTCTGCTTGGACTTTGCTTGGTGGTCATCTGGATTGCCTGTTGTTTTTGTCGAAACACAAAGTCAGAGACCAGCTGTCCAGACATGGTGTCAATGACTTTTAGGCCAACATCTTTGGCAGAATCAACGTTGGCAGACGGATAGGCAGTTGTACCATTTGCTATGCTTCTTAACTGAACATCTCCCTCAGATGGTGAATCCCTTTCCAGAAACTCGATAATCGTCTGCGTATCTTTGCAGTCTCTCAGTTGCATCGGCTCTGACATCTCCTTGTGCTGATCGCTTGTAACGTACAGAATTTGTGAGATACGTTCCATCAGAAGGTTTACTGTAGAGCAGACTGGTCGTGACAAAACCCATAAGGACCTCTGAGCCTCTGTCATGCCGCTGCCGTTGATAAGGCCACCAGAGGTTTTAAGAGAGCGCATAAGCTCCTGTTCAATGACAAGATCTGTGGAGAGTCCAGCCCAGAATCTATCAGAACGTCTTTCTACATGCATGCCACTCTGGAAAGCCTGGTAGACCGTAGGATGGGTATATTGGAGCTTGTGCATTTGCTGGAGGTAAAGATGGCATGATTTCGTACAGTGGTCGTGTCCTGCAGCCGCCAGGTAAGGTAACATGTCTGAGGTAGACTTCAAATGGAGCTCCCATGACCCAGTTCGTTCTCCTCTTACAAACTTTCTTAGAATCGCAACCATGTCCAAATACTGGAACCAAAGCTTTGATGTTCGACACTGGAGCAGTTCTTTTCTCTTGCTGCTGATGAATTCCTGTATTTTTTCTAAGGAAGGATTGCCTTCTGAAACCTCAGCAACTACTTCCTTATTCATCAGTTTCTCGTATAGGTTTCTGAGTTCCACAATTTCTTCGGATTGTAGTCTTGGCTCATCAACACTAGCTTGGTTGTCGGCAAAAAACTCAGAAAGCAGAATGGCGTGTAGCACAGCGTCAATAAGTAAATGTCCACGTACTGCTCTAGCGATCGCTTTTCCGCTGAGAAGGTGGGGAAATGGACCTCAAAACTCAGTTTTCAGAAAGCTTTTGAAAGAAAAAGCAGTGACACAACAGCAAATGACACTTGACAAAGGAAAAAAAAATGGAAATGATCATTTGCAGACATCTCTCCATGATCAGAGGCCAAGTGATATTTAAGAAACAGACCACCTGAGAATCATCATGTCATGGGAGGAGTTTTTATTTTCTTTTTTTCTGAACGCTTTACTTTCGAATACAAAAAAATCAGATACAAAAATATGATGAAAGAGATAAGGGTACGGTAACTAGAACACACAACCTATTTGTTTCCATTTTTTTGCACTACCTTCTGCTGGAACAGAGATTCAGTTTTCAGATGTCTTTCTACCACTTGTTTCATCTTTTCGGACCAGAATCGGATCCTCATTTGAAGCTCTTTCTTACTTTCTGAGTTTGTGGTTTCGTCAAGCTCGACAACATAATAACTGTTGCCGACTTCATCAAGGTTCATCTTCCGGAAATGGGGTCCAAGAGCTTCGGTTAAAAAATTAGTGAACTTAGTTCGCCCGAAGGATAAGTTTTTGACCACTGTATCTCTGAACATTTTTCCAAATACATCTGCTATTCTGTCTGCGGATTTCCCAGAATAGTCAGACTCAATCAAATATTTTACTCAATCAATAATAATTGAGCCGAGGAGTGAACGAAAAAAGAAAAATATAGGGAAGGGGGAAGAGGTTCCCAACAGGAAGGATATGGAGCTTTAAACCAAAGCCAGAAAAGGGACTTTAGGGACCTTTATCAATTTAAGGGACCAATAGGGACCTTCACTTGATTTTAGGGACTTTGGGGACTTTGTGGTAGCTGTGTGTACCTAATCCGTCAATCGTTTGGTCCTTCACAGCTCTGAAGAATACCACAGGCTCATAATACAAGTTAACCTGTCGTGATGATGAGGTCACCTGTCGTTACAAGGTGTATTTCATGGGACGATTGTCTTCTCAATAGATGTCGCTGTAAAAAAAAAAAAAAAAAAAAAAAAAAAAAAAACTTAAACTGACATGAAACATCAAAGAATTTGACGCAAAGCAGTAAAGTACAATAATTTATCCTTTAAACTTTTAAAGTATTCAGTTCTGAACCACCATTATAAAAACAGACTTCTTACCTGTGCTAATCATTCATCAGAACACTAGCAGATTCACCGGAAAGTATTACTCGACTGTTAGATGGCGGAATTTCGAATAAAATTTTTCCTCGGGGTAGATGGCGAATTTAAATAAAGGTTATGACTGTCACTGACCAGAACTAGTTTTCTGCTCGACTTTCTGGCATTACTAGAGGTCTTCGTCTAATTGATTTCTCAGTCAAATCTTGGGAATAAACTTTGAAATCTTTAAAACACTGAGTGATGAATGTGACGATTTTCATTTTTATTGCATTACGTAGCCTTCGGAGTGTCTTATACTAGTGCCTAGTTCAGGTATTTTTACGAACAACCGACCATTTGTTGAATAGCATGTGCCGATTGTCTTTACAAAAAATTACCGCAACGCATATTGATGATAGTGAAACTTTTTTGTTTTGCACCAGACACCCAATCTGACTTCATTTACTGTCTCAGCTTGTCATTCTGCATCAGAATCATACTTCATTTCAAGAAAAACGGTCTGATACTAAAATTATATTTTTTTTTTCGGAAAACGTAAAAAAAATCGCATTAAAAGCCAAAAAAACGGTTATTTTGCGTCGACTCAGAATATGCGAAAATGGATATGTTGTTCAGTTTTTTTTTTTCTCTACAAGATGGTGTAAGAATCATTTCTGTTGCAATTTGTTTCGGGTCAAACCTCCATTTGCCTGTACTACTACCCCTAGGCCTACTTGTAGGCATTAGCTTTTCATGAATTTGAAAAATTTAACTTAGTGACCCCACAACGAAATAGTTAGGTCATATACAATACGAAGAACATACTTGAAACTCTGCAGGATTTACACTAATATCTGGCTGCAAGATAAATACTTCTCCGACTATCAGGATAGCCAAGGCCCTAGAAATGACGGTAAATTTCCCATTATAAAACAAGGATCACATAGGCGGTTCTAGGCGTTTACCCCCCCCCCCCTGGCGATTACTCCCCCCGGAAAATACCCCCCCCCCCCCCCCTGTGGAAAATAAGTCTTTCCAAATTTGAGAATTTTATTTGAGTTTATTTTTTTTTAATTTCCGTAGGGGGAAGGAAATTCGGTACTTGTGTATTATGCGCCACTCACTCATGTTTACGCTGTGTAAAATTCGAGAACACACCGGTTTTGTTTTTGTTAGTTTCTTCATTAGCTCCTCACTTTCAGTTGAAAAACTTGTTGTTTTTTTTTAATTACTTACAGATAGTATTTGTTAATGGGAAACGTAAGTTTTTTTTAAAGAATAGTAAAACAGCCTCTTTAAGCCAAAATGAGTAGAAATAAATTGAAATAATTTCCCAAGCGTAAAACTACCACAAATCACCATAAATAAATGAATTGAACCCAAAAAAAAACGAACAGATATTTCAATAAATAACCCATTCAAACTAAAAATAGCAACAATTAGCATGTATAGGGCTGACAACCCCACACCTCCTCAAGACCAAAACATAATTTGCATTTTACTGAAAAGAAAATACATTTAAATGTTTTCACTTTTTTTTACTTTAACAAATCAAGAAGTACTAAGACTATAAGGAATAGATATTAGAATATGTATATCAAACTGACAATCCATAGTTATTTTTTAGTAAAGTGCAAATTATATTCTGGTCTGAAGAAGACATTGGGTGTTGTCAGCCATACTCCTTTTACTTTTTGCTCGTTTTGAGTTTGACTAGGCTATCTATTGTAATTTCTCTTAGTTTTGGGTTTCATTTATTTGTTAATGGTGATTTGTGGTAGTTTTACACTTGGAAGATAAGAAAAACAAACTCGCTAGAATTTGAAAATGCTCTCGTCCGTAAAAACTTTTTAGAATTTGTTGTATTGTTTTGTGAGAATTGTTTTGTGAAAAACATTTCAGAATTTGTTGGTTCCCAAAGCCAACTATCCTTTCAAAGGATAGCCAAACCTTAAACTTTTTGGTGCCATGTGTTTTAGCTTAATTTTGATGATTGTTCGCCTATATTTTTTTTCTTCTTCAATTTGTTTTTTTTTTTTTTAATTTGGCACCTGCTACTGCCAAAAATTGCAGAAGTTCATATGGAAATCTTTTCATCGCAAATGGATTTGTGTTTTTTTTTCTGTGTTTTTTAAGATATTTCTGGTGTGTAAATTTCTCTTTTTTCCCGTTCCTTAGCACTTTTCAATGAAACTAAAAAAAGACTCAAATAAAAGTTTAAAATTTAGAAACCTTATTTTCCACAGGGAGGGAGGGTATTTCCCGCGGGGGTTACTTTTCGGGGAGGGGGGGTATTTTTCATGGGGGACATTTTTTGGGGTGATTTTCCGCGTTGGGGTATTTTCCGAGGGGTTAACACCCCCCCCCCATTCACTATAGTCATTTGTTATTTTACTGTGCTCATGGCCGTATATTTGGCTTTAAGATATACTTATTTATCTATCTATTATACTTATTTATTCTGTATACTTATTATTCTGCATGAATAATTGTACCAAACACATTTTGCATGCAGACCCGCTATACTTTACCCCCCCTCCCCCTAATGTGTAAATATATAGTCCAAATTTATTTCTAAAGCAACGAAGAAACATACGAAAAAACCAGTGTGTTCTTGAATTTTATACAGCGCAAACTTGAGTGAGTGGCGCATAATACACAAGTACCAAAATTCCTTCCCCCTACAGAAATTAAAAAAATAAAATTCTCAAATTTGGGGGGGGGGGGGTAAACGCCACCCACCCACATAGGCCTAGGGAAAAAGTGTATACAATTCAACAGCCATAATGGCTTTAGATATAGCTCTAGGCTATTTAGAAAATTTACTTATTTTGCATTGTTTTGTGTGCTTATTTCTCATCAACATTTGCTTCACAATGCTCAGTAAAGCCAATTCAAAAAATAAATAACAACTTCAACAAAGTTTTGAACATAGCCTAGGGCATGCCCCATTGGGACGGGGGAGGCTGGGATATAGTTGCAACCAGTACTTTTACTCTCAATTTTCAAAATTCAGGAACATGAATAAAAAATTTACAGAAACAAGCTCTCTAGGGAAATTTTTACATAAAGGAGCATCAACATCATTTTGCTCTGAAACAGGGGAGGGGGGGGGGCTTGGTACCTCTGTGAGTTCTCTAAGGTGATGACCTGACAGAGCTGTTTAAGAACACTATTTCTTTACAGTGGTTAGCTCAGGCATTTCCCAAAATCAAGTAATAAAAGTAAGAAACAATGTAAAAGTAATTCACAGGTACTTTTAGAACTGGTGTTGGGAAGTAACTTTGAGTTTTATTCCAGCACTGGGAATCAGTAAGGTTTTATTTTTATAAAAGTATCAACTATAGCATCTAGTTTCCACAATTTCACAAGAGCTTTTTCAATAAATGTCAATAACAAATCACTGAGTCTTATATTGTGCATTGTTGATCTAATACAGGTTTTAATCCAGCTTAGTGTAGAAAGGAAATGCTCATTATTAGCAGAAATGATTGTCAGAACAGCAATGATTTGTATAAGTTTCATGACTTCAGAATATGCTATTGACATTCCTTTCAATGAATTAGGAGGTTCAAAAACATCATTTGACTTATTGGCTGAAGAGTCAATGACTCTTCTCACAAGATTCATGTTGAGTCTAACGGGATTATGACAATGTAAGTTTCTTTATAATGTCCTGCAAAACTGTCTAATCAGCTATTATGAAAGAATGCGAGAAACCTATATTTAGTGCAGGGATTGACTACCCCCCCCCCCAAAAAAAAAAACAACTAACTATTAAAGGCCTAGATATTATTTGCATTTTACTCACCATAAAATACATTCAGAATAGTTTCTCTTTTATAATCATGACATAGAAAAATCAGAATTTACTGGGACTTTCAAAAATTAACGCCGCTATATTTTATGTAATCAAAGCAGTCAATGCACTTTTACGCGTGCTTTCTCGCCATCTTGATTATTTGCATTGTTTTGTCATTGATCTTGACCAATGAACACCAAGCTGTTCAAAATTCACATAATTTTCAGCAAAACACAGGTGATACTCAAGCCACTTGCAAGGGTTTGAGGAGATAGCTTCATTTCTATTTTGGTTAGTCTTATTTGTAAACCTTGATAAGCAATGTGCAGTGATTTGAGTAAAGGAAAATATTTATTATTCTAATTAGAATGATCAGACCCTTTTTAGAAAAAAAATTGATTGCCTAAACTTACTCCACTTTCAACTCACACTAGAACAGTTGTCTAGAAGCAACCAAGACGTATATGTACTTGTACAACTGCTGGAGTCAATAAGCTATTGTGTAGTTTTGCTTTCACTCCAACATTTTCACAAAGAACAGAAAACCTGTAACAACACGGCTTTAAACTAGGTGGTGTCAATTGAAAACAGAAGGTTGAAAAGGGTTATATAGATCTTTAAACCCTTTAGTAATAGTAACCAGAGCAAGCTCAAGCTGGGAACCAGAGTTAGGGAAGCAAGCAGTAGGAGGTGACAAATAGCCTTACAGACGTCCCTTTTCACATAGAAAAAGTCATATTCCCAAGTTCATTGTTGTATCCTTCTGCTCATTCTGGTAAACATCGAAAATCCTATAGGCTGAGACACAAATTTATAGACAGAAAATCCATTTTGTGTCTTTCCAAATGGAAAGTTTGGGATGGGAGGGGGGTAGTTTACTGCACCCCTGCTGCTACCAGTTGTCAGTCTTTCTCCCCTCTTTCTATGAGATTTGTATTTATATATTTTTTCTTAGCTACCATCAAAATCAATACATCTGGCTATCCAAAAAACAAGAGTTTTCATCAAATTCCTTAATCTACAAAGTAGATGGCATTGGTTCTTTATTTGTCAGTGCTCTGTATTGAAGTGTTATCTAGTTGTGTCTATTTTGAAATAATCGATATTTGTAGAGCTTCCCATTATTCATTCCTTTCAATCGTTTTTTTTTTTGCCTGTTTTGTTCAGTTAATTGTTTTATGTGATTCAGCAGTTTATTTCAGATATTCTAAGTTTTATGAACATCATACATGGACTTTTTTGGTGGCTAATTGGATGCATTTCTTTCCTGATACTAACTCAACTGAATAATCATTATGGTTCAGATTTTGGACTCGTAGATCAACTTAGTTGTTTAATCCCTGGACTTAATAGATACTTCAGTGTATGTTCTGAAAGATCATCAAGACACCCTCAGCATAATGAATTGAGTACCATTCCTGAAGGCCTTTATCAGTTTGAAAATGATGCCAATGATGTTACCTTGTACTTCAGCCCTTTCAAGATCTTTCCAGAATTCAAAGAAGATCAGATTGAAAATAAAGGTAGACAACAAATGATTTTTGAGTTATTCTAGTGTATTTTGTGCTTTAGTATTAATGTCAGACTCAAAGCTGCACATCCTAACATTTCTTTTTCTGTTACTTAATGAGAGGTAATTTTCCAGCATTGCCTATAGTAAAGAGCCATAAGACTTCATTTTATTTTTTATTTATTCATTTTTTCCCAGAGTCATTCAGTATTCAAAGGTTGGTTGTAGAAATCTCAGAGGGGATTCATTTGATTTGAAATTGAAAGTCTTATTACCCTTTTTAAGAATCAAAAATGATTGGTGGGCAACCAGCCCCCCTTACACTCTCTATTTACCTACCTTCCCCCCCAAAGATATCTGGTCAGTACTTTGAAATACTCATTATGTTAAAAATAATCTAAAGGTCAAATAACTATGCCTCCAGGGATGGCATAACCCCCCACACCCCCTGGGACAAGGGCTGTAAGCTATGCAATTTGCCTGTTATTTACCTTTAAGGTTTGTTATCATTGGGAAAAGGGGGCATGTTTGATCCTGGTTTTCTAAAAAGGCTTAGGATATTAAAGTGAAACTTTTAGAAAATGTTGAGGGGATGTTGAAAAAAATCAAAACACTATGCACATGCTGGTTGTCAAAAGGGCTCATAAGCAATAATTAAGAAATGGCTGGAGGTAGGCCTATTAAGTTTAAACTTTCAGGAAATATTTAGGGGGATGTTGGAGAGTGACCAAAGGGCAACCAATTCAGTCCCCTTGCCCTTTATAGATATCCCCTCTCAACAGTGGCTGAAACTAATAATTCCGTGATGCCCCCCACAACCCCAGAACAAGGCTTTTAAATTATGCAATTTGCCTATTGTTTAAATGCAGGATTTATCATTGGGATAAGGTAGAATGTTTGATCCTTGGTGTGTTGGAAAAAGCTAAGTGTATTAAGTTGAAATTATGGGGTATTGTTGAGCTAAATTAAAAGACACTATGTGCATTCAGGTGATCAAAGAGGCATATATGCAATATGTTAGGAACAGCCAAGAGTAGTACCTTGAAACTTTCAGGGCCATTACTACTGGTACTGTGACTGCACCTGTGGCAGCAACTACTTGTGACTGTTAATGCTTGTGGCTGTGACTAAGGCTACTCGTGACGTCGACTACTTGCAGGTTTGACTTCTTGTGACTTCGACTACAACTACTTTGCGACTGTGACTGCGAATACTCTGGCCGTGGCTGCAAATACTAGTAACGGCAACAACTTTCAGGAAATATTGAGGGGATATTGAACAAAATTGAAACACACTATGTGTAGGCGGATGCTGGTGGTGAAAAGGGTCTATCCGAAACATTTCGGGGACGACTGAGGGCATTAAGGTGAAACTTCAGGGAATGTTGAAGTAAATCAAAAGACGCTATGTGTATCCAAGCTATCAAAAGGGTGTATCTCGAATGTTTTAGGAAGCTTGGGGTATTAACTTGAAACTTTCAGGGTAGCTTCTGATGCAGCTACAACTGTGACTAGTAGTGACTTCAACTGTTATTAGTTGCAACTGCTACTGCTTACAACTGCGACTACTTTCAGGAAATGCTAAGGGGATGTTGAACGAAGTACAAACAAAGTATGTGCATGCTGGTTGTAAAAAGGGGGCAGTAATATTGAAGAAACGGCTGAGGGTATTAAGTTGAAACCTTAGGGCATATTAAGGGGGATGTTAAAGAGTAATGATTGGGCAACCAGCCTTCCCTGCCTTTTCAGATACCCCCTCCCCCCTCAATACTGATCGACATTTTAAAATACCTGTATCTTCAAAATATTCAAGGTCTAATAAATCTGTCTCTGGGAGTGCCATGCCTCCCACAGCCCAAGTGCAAGGTTTGTAAATTATGCAATTAATCCATCGTATGCATACATAATTTATTATTGAGAAAGGTGACAAATCTCATCTATGGTGTGTTTAAAAAGGCTAAGGATATTAAGATGAAATTTTGGAAATGTTTAAGGCCATTTTAAACTACCTCAAGATTGAAGGCCTCAAGAGACACTATGTGCATCCAGGTTATCAAAAAGATGTATCTGTTATATCTTAGGGACGACTAAGGGTGTTAACTTGTAACTTTCAGGGCCATTACTACTGCTACTGCTAGTGAGACTGCAACTGTGACTACTTACGACTAAGACTACTTGTGACTGCAAATAAGAGTACTTGTGTTTGTTAATACTTGTAATTGTGGCTACTTATGACTTCAACTACGACGACTTGCGACTGTGACTACTCGTGACTATAGCTACTTGCGATAGCGACTACTTATAATTGCAACCAATTTCAGGAAATGTTGAGTGGAATATTGAACAAAATCAAAACACACTATGTGTCTGCAGGCAGTCAAAAGGTCATATCATCAATATCGCGGGGACGACTGAGGGTATTGAGTTGCAACTTTCTGGGCTTGTTGAGAAAAATGTTTGAAAGTGATCGGAGGGCAACAAGCCACCCTTCCCTTTTTATGTCCCCACTCACCAACACTGATACAAATTTAGAAAAAAAAATATATTTGTTCAAAATAGTCAAATATCTTTTAACTAATCCTCTGGGGTTATCTTGTCCCCCACAGCATTGTAAATCATGCAATAGCCCATTGTTTACGTACAAGATTTGTTATTGGGAAAGGGGGAATGTTTTATCCTGGGTGTGTCCGAAAATGGGAAAGTGAAACTTCAGGGAATGGTGAGTGGTGGTGCTGAACTAAATCAAAAGTTCAAAATTTTGTTCAAAATAACCAATAACTCCCTGTGGGAAGGCCACGCCCCCCAGAGCTTCTGGGACAAAGGCTGTGAATTATGCATTTTGTCCATTGCTTACACACAAGATTTATCATCAGGGATGGGGTGAATGTTTAATTCTGAATGTGCCTGAAGAGGCTAGGGACATTAAGATGAAACTTCAGGTAATGTTTAGGGGAATCTTGAAATTAATGGAAAGACACTAGGCCTGTATACATCCAGGTTATCAAAGCTACATATCTGCAATGTTTCAGGAACGGTTGCGGGGATTAACTTAAAACTTTCTTGGCCACTACTAATATTGCTGCTACAACTGTGACTGCGGCTACGACTACTTGTGTCTGCGACTAATTGCAACTTTGACCTCTTGTGACTTTGCTTCAAAACATTCAAGTTTAAAATGATCGGAGAGCAACCATCCCCCTGACACCCGATTCTTAGCTGCCTAACACTGTCCACATTCATGTTCTCAAATCTGACACTACCACCGTGGCTGCAATTTCAAGTACTTTTGACTGCGACTACTTGCAACTGTGATTACTTGAAACCCACTCAAAACACTGGAGTAAAAAATAAGGGAAGGGCAACCAAACTTCCTCCCACACCCTTTTCAGATGCCCTCCCCCAAAGACATCCTATCAAAATTTTGAGATAGTCATTTTGTTGGAAAAAGTCTTATGGTCAAATAATGATCCCCTAAAGCCCCTGGGACAAGGATTGTAAGTTAGGGAAGTTTCCCATTGTTTACATATGGGGTTTGTTATTTGGAAATGGGTTGTCAAAATGTTTTGTCCAACATCTCAGAAGCGGTAAGGGTTTTAAGTTAAAACTGAGGGAACGTGGAATGGAATATTAAAATAATTCAAAAGACACGATCTGTATCCAGGTTGTCAAAAGGGCATATACGAATTATTTCAAGAACAGTTTGGGCATTAAGTTTGAACTTTTAGGGAATTTTGAGAGAGATATTGAACTCCAACGAAAGACGTTAGGTGCATCAAGGTTGTCAGAATGACAGCTTTTCCACATCATACTTAGTAAAAGCTCATGTTAAAGTGACAAATAAAAGAATTTAAAGAGTCAGAAATAATGGGAGCTTAGTGATTCCTCTGTTATATATTTATTCTCTTATTTCATTTTCGTCCATTTGTAATCTTTTGAATACTCTCCTAGGATGGTTCTTTTGATTATATTGCCCATAAATTTATGTTGAATAAAAATCTTAGTTCGAAAACCATTCCAAATTTTGGTTTCAGATAGAACCAAATGTTCGCAGTAATTAAATTAAATACAATCAGACGTAAAGTTCTGATCACCTTATGCAATTTTAGAATTTATATTAGAATCTAAAATTTCAGTTCTTAATTTAAAACGTGAAAAGTAAAAGTAAAAAGTAAAACCTAAAATAAAACTTTGGCAATCAAAAGTGGACAGAAATTAAATTTTAAAAACTTCCCGGAAAAGAAAAATTAAATCCTAAAACGAGTAAAAACTAAAATAAACACTCTATTCAACCTTAAAACGAATAGAATGTTTGGCAGTAGCCAAACAGGAGTTTGGCTACTGCCCTCTCCTAACTGTAAACCTCCTTAAGTCTATTGTGTCATTTGCGCTTCACTGAAAACAAGATATATTTTAAAACTTTTATAACTAAAACACAGAACGTGAAAAAATGTTGTTAAATAACATTTTGAATTGCTAAGGTTTCCAGCAATCATATAATTATATATTGAAGATTTAGTTCATTTTAATTAGTTCAGATCGTTTTAATTAATCATCTGGATTATTGTAATGTTTTTTTTTGTCGATGTTTTGAAATTAAAGCACACATAAGAATACATATAGTTTTCAATAAAAACAATAATACAATAGACTTCAGAGAGCTTACGGTTAGGGGGAGGAGGGGGTGACTGAACTCTGTTTGTAGTGATTTCTATTCGCTTCGAGTTTGACTTGAGAATTTATTTTAATTTCTATTCGTTTCAAAATTTAATTCTTATTTTATTAGTACCTGTCGTCCTTATGTTTGATTAATTAAAAAAAAACTTTTTCCGCAAAATAAGTTTTTCAAAGAAAAGTAAAGAACTCCATTTAACCAGAAATGAGCAAAAATAAAATCAAATAATCTACCAAGCGTGAAACTACCACAAATCAGCATCGATAAATAAATGAAACCCAAAACGAACAGAAATTACAATAAATAACCGAGTCAAACTCAAAACGAGCAGAAATTTACATGAGTAGAGTTCAAAACCCCTTTGCCTTCCCAAGGCCAAAACATAATTTGCACTTTACTGAAAAAATATAAATGTTTTTACTTTTATGACTTTAATAAATCAAATAATATTAACATTTCGATTACTAAATATCAGTATATGTATATTAAACTGACAATGCACATTCATTTGTATTTTTTTCAGTTAAGTGATAATTATGTCCTGGCCTTGGAAAGGCATAGGGAATATATGCAACAGGGCATGTGTTTGGGGAAATGGCGTGAGAGGGGCGTTACTTGCCCTCCAATTACTTTCGACTATAAAAAGGGCACTAGCCGTTTCAATTTCCAATCGAATGATTCCTGTTTGAATTTTCTACGACAACGCTTTCTATAAAAAAAAATCTTATATGCCCCCAGGGCATAACTTACAACCCTTGCCCTGAGGACTGTGAGGGGGTTGTCATCCTCAAAGACATAATTTCCGGACCTTTCAACTAAGTTGAACAAATGGTTATCTCCAAATTTTGATTGGATGTGTTTGGGGACATGGTGGGCGTGAGAGGGGGGTTACTTGTCCTCCAATTACTTTCGGCAATTAAAAAGTGCACTAGCCGCTTCAATTTCCAATCGAATGATGCCTTTTTGTATTTTCTACGACAACGCTTTCTATAAAAAAAAAAACCTTATACGCCCCCAGGGCATACTTACAACCCTTGCTCTGAGGGCTGTGGAGGGAGTTTCATCCTCAAAAACATAATTTCCAGACTTTTTAACTACGTCGAACAAAATGGCTATCTCAAAATTTTCATTGGGCGTGTTTGGGGAAATGGTGGGTGTGAGAGGGGTGTTAGTTATCCTTCAATCACTTTCGACTATTAAAAAGGACGCAAACCCTTCTATCTTCCAATCAAATGAGCCCTTTTTGAAGTTTTTACAACATCGCTATCTATAAAAACCTTATATGCCCCCAGGGCATAATTTACAACCCTTGCCCGAGAGCTCTGAGGGGGTTATCATCCTCAAAGACCTAACTTCTAAAACTTTTAACTACGTTGAACAAAATGGCTATCTAAAAATTTTGATTGGATGAGTTTGGGGGAAAGGTGGGCGTGAGAGGGGAGTTTGTTGCCCTCAAATCGCTTTCGACTATTGAAAAGGGCATTGGCCCTTTGAATTTCCAATCGAATGAGCCCTTTTTCAAGTTTCTACGACAAAGCTTTCAATAAAAACCTGATATGTCCCCAGGGCAGAGCTTACAACCCTTACCCTGAGGGCTGTGGGCGGAGTGTCATCCTCAAAGATATAATTTCCGAACCTTTCAACTACTTTTAACAAAATCACTATCTCAAAATTTTGATTGGATGTGTTTGGACAAATGGTAGGCGGGGAAGGGGTGTTAGTTGCCTTCCAATCACTTTCGACTATTAAAAAGGGCACTAGACATTTCAATTTCCAATCAAATGAGCTCTTTTTGAAGCTCTTTTTGACGACAACGCTTTCTATAAAAACCTTATATGCCCCCAGGGCATAATTTTCAACCTTTGCCCTGAGGGTTGTGGGGGGGGGGTGTCATCCTCAAAGACCTATTTCCAGAACTTTCAACTACGTTGAACAAAATGGCTATCTCAAAATTTTGATTGGATGAGTTTGGGGAAAGGGTGGGCGTGAGATGGGGGTTTGTTGCCCTCCAATCACTTTTGACTATTAAAAAGGGCACTAGCCCTTTGAATTTCCAACCGAATGAGCCTTTTTTGAAGTTTCTACGACAGCGATTTCTATAAAAACCTTATATGTCCCCAGAGCATAACTTACAACCCTTGCCTTGAGGGCTGTGGGGGTGTGTTCTCCTCAAAACATAATTTCTACCTGGAAATCAACTACGCTGAACAAAATGGCTATCTCAAGATTTTGATTGGATGTGTTAATGGTGGGTGTGGAAGGGGTGTTAGTTGCCTTCCAATCACTTTTGACTATTAAAAAGGGCACAAGTCACTCCAATTTACAATCGTATGATCCCTTTTCGAAATTTCTATAACAACTCCTTCGATACGAAGTGCCCCAGTCTAAAGAAAAAAATAAATAAATAATACGTTGTGCCAACATCGTTCTTTACTTAGGCAGCGCGATCGCGCTGCCTATGATATGATTATTTATTTTAATTTCTGTTCGTTTAAGGTTTTAATTATTATTTGACAGTAATTTTGGGTCATTTTAAGTTTTACTTGTTATAAGACTTCATTTCTGCTTGTCGAAGTTTTAATATGGCTCTACTTTTCTTTGGAAAGTTTTTTTATTTAATTAGAAAGCTTACGGTTTTACTAAATTTTGCTAAATGGTCTAATGTTATTGACAAGTACAGCTTATATTCCTGCCAATGCAACAAAAGAAATAAGCCATTAGCCAATTTTGCAAAGAATAAACAAATGCGAATTACATCTGCAAAGAATAAGCCGATGTAATATGAAATATGTGTGGGACACTACATAAATTTCAGGTATAAAAGGCTTCCATATCAGATCATCTATATGTTTGTTATTCCTCCGAGTCATTGTCTATTTTTAGGATGAACTTTAAAAACTTTCTCCACAAAAGAAAGACAGTGAGAAATACAGTGAGATCAGCTCGTATGTTTTGTCACATAAGTGTAATCCTCTGGAATAACCTCCCGGACAGCATTACGGGCTTTGTATCAGTTTCTTCATTTAAATCACAAGTCAATAAGTTCCCACTTTGTCGAGATGCGGGGTGAGAGCAGGTCCCTTGTGAGGATTTAGTTTTTTTTTTTTTCTTGTTCTCTCTTCTTCTTATTATTTTTCTTCTATTATTTTTTTGATTTTTTTTTCTTCTATTGCTGTTTTTTTTAATTGATCAATAAAGGAACCCAATCTCTCAAAAAAGAAGTTTTTCAAAGAAAAATGAAGAGCTACACTAAACCAAAGATAAGCAGAAACAAAGCAAAATGATTTTCCAAGCGTAAAAACTACCATAAATCACCATCAATAAATAAATGAAACCCAAAATGAAGCTGATGTGCCTTTTTACAGTCTGTATGCACATAGTGTGTTTTGGTTTAGTCAAATTTTCCCTTCAACATTTCCTTATATTTTTACCTCATTATCCTCAGCCTTAGTAGTCGTCGCTACAAAAGCACTAGTGTAGCACGTCGCTACAAAAGCACTAAATGTAGGAGTAGTAGTAGTAGCGTACAAATATTGCCTTTTTTGTCAATTAATTATTCCCTGAAAGCTGCAACTTAATACCCTTTGTCATTCCTGTTACAGTTTTTTGACCATCTGTATGCACATAACATGTGTTGATTTAGTTCAACATTCCCCTCAACATTCCGTGAAAGTTTCACCTGAATGCCCTTTTTTTCACACAAAAGGTCAAACACGCCCCCCTTCCCAATAACAAATGCTGCATTTAAACAGTGGGCGAATTGCATAACTCACAGCCTTTGCTCCGAGGGCTATAGGTGGTTGATATCCCCAGAAACATAGTTTTTGGACCATTCAACTATGCTGAACAAAATGGCTATCTCAAAATTTTGATTGGATGTGTTAATGGTGGGTGTGGAAGCGGTGTTAGTTGCCTTCCAATCAATTTTGACTATTAAAAAGGGCACAAGTCACTCCAATTTACAATCGTATGATCCCTTTTCGAAATTTCTATAACAACTCAGTTGCTCTTCACATGCCAAGTGAGTGAAGAGTAATGCTATTTAAGCACAAAAAAATCTTTGCCATTTTATATGTTTGAAATAGGAGAATTAACAATTCTTGGTATTGTCAGTGAGTGCTGACGCTTAATACTGTAAGCGCAGTAGAGCAGTGTTTCCACCTGTCAATAAGTAGCAACTGCTTTAGCACATTGATCAGTACTCATAATAAACATAATATTTGTTAATAAATGTTTTAACAGCAACTAAGGTGCCAACGTTTTTCTTAAAATGCAGGGACTGCTTCATATCAGGCACATATACTTTAGGAAAGAGGGAGGTTTCCAAGCCCAAAACATGCTAAAAGTCGTGATCTTAACCATTTTACCATATTTGCCTTCTTTACTTTTTTCTACTTTTCACGTTATTTGTCTAGAAATCGCCATGTTCTCAGTTCTTATGTTATTTGTTTTTGGGATTAAAAAATGTTTAATAACCACACTGGAAAAAAAGGTGATGACCGGGTTATTTTTTTTATGTGGGATAGGTAATATAGCTGTTTTTTTAGAATGGAAGGAACTGCTATTCTAAAAAAAAATTGAAGCTTAGTTTCGAATGAAATTTACGCCTCAACAGCAAGAGCATAAAAATTACCGGTAATCATCGTTCATCAGTTTCATGTTTAATTTTAGGAAGGATGGTGGCATTGTGTGTGTCCGGTTTTTGTAAATGTATACGATTATTAAATTTATTTGGACCCTTTTATTGCTAATAGGAAAATATCCAGAATCTGAAGAATTGTAAGTTTTTGAATCTTGGAAGAAAGCGTTCCAAAAGTTGGCAAGATAAAAATAAAAGAATCTTGACGTGTTCGTTTCTGCAAGGATGTTCAAAGACCTTATTTTTAATTTCCTATAAACTGGTGAATTTTTGAGTACGCTCTTCGGTCTTCGGTGTGAGAAATACAAATTGGCTTGTTGATTCCTTTGCTCCAGTGTTTAATCCTAAGTAGCTTTCTCTCTTGCAGCTGATTCTGTTGAGGCCTTAATGACGCTACATGGTGCACTTGAAATGAAGCATTCTGGAAAATATGAAAAAGCCATGAGGTTGTTAAAACATGCATTAGCACTATCGCCTAGCCATCCTGATATTTTAACTTTTTATGGGGAAATACTGGAAGAAGCGAAAAACAATTATGTTGAAGCAGACTTCCATTATAAAAGGGCATTGAGCTTTTCCCCTGATCACACGCGAGCTTTGGAAAACAGGAAAAGAACCTTACCTTTAGTGGAAGAACTAGACGAAAGATTGTTATATCGGATTGAAACGAAAAGGGATGAAATTTTAAAAGCTTCAGGTAATAGGGCTTCTTTGAATAGAATAAAAAAAGAAGTTTACTTCCAGCATATTTATCACACTGTGGGCATTGAGGGCAATACAATGACCTTAGCACAGACACGTATGATAATTGAAACTCGAATGGCTGTTGGTGGTAAGAGTCTAATGGAACACAACGAAATTCTTGGTATGGACGAAGCGTTAAGGTATATCAACAGCACTCTACTTCACAAGGTAGGAGATATATCTGAGAATGATATATTACAGCTACACAATCGCGTGCTGGGGTTTGTAGATCCTACTGAAGGTGGAACTTATCGCCATACTCAGGTCTTTGTTGGTGATCATGTACCACCGCCTCCTAATGAAATAAAGTATCTCATGTCTGAGTTTATCAGTTGGCTGAATTTGGTTGACACAGTAGACCTGCATCCTGTAAAATATGCAGCGCTAGCACACTATAAGCTAGTCTTTATCCACCCTTTTACTGATGGGAACGGAAGGACATCTAGACTCATAATGAATTTGATTTTAATGCGAGCTGGATATCCCCCAGTAATTATAAAGAAAGAGGACAGATTAAAATATTATGAAACCCTAAAAGCTGCTAATGAGGGTGATGTACGACCTTTTATTAGATTTATTGCCCGCTCAGCAGAGAAAACCCTTGATATTTATTTATGGGCGATTGGAAATAAGTCTGTTCCAGTCCCTGAACTTGGGTCAGACTCTACTCTTAGGGACAGTATTATACTTATGCAAGGAGAAAGGATGCCAACTTGTGTGACGCCGTCGTGTGAGCATAATTGATTTTTTGTTGAGTGCTATCATTAATTTAACCGTTAAGTTTTTATTTAATTTTTTATGTTTAAGACGAGCTGAACTTTATGTTGCGAATTTGAAAAATGTTCTATTCGGTCTGTCTTCGAGCAACTTTTGGAGTTGGAGTATCTAGGTTGACATCTGTCCCACTATGTCTCTCTTCTGTCTTTCCTCTCAATCCCATTCTCTATATCTGTTTCCCTCTCCTTTGATATGAATTCATCTTAGTTCAAGAGCATAATTAACTTTAGCAAATCTAGTTTATTTATATCTTCATGAATAGTGCACTTTCAACTGGTACTACCAAGATATGGAGGATTAAGTATTGAAATTTATGTGCTTTGGCCTGTGTATCCTTTTTTTATTAGCAAGTTTGAGAAAAAATTGATCATATTTATGATTGGAAATTTAGCAGACTGATTACATCCCTGAAACCTTGTGCCTCGTTTTGTTTATTGTAGTTCAATGATTTACTCTTAAGATAGTATGTGTTTTAGTAAGGAAGCGATAGTTCTTAATTCCTTTTCTTGAGCTTATCCGGATTTGCAAACAATTTGAATGCTACATAACTTCTCTGCATCAAAGTATGCTCCATTTACAAAATTCATTCTTGTAGAGCCTTGAATATAGCCTGCGAGGTGTGAAGTCTCATAAAGCATACATATAGGAACTATCCAGAGGGATACCAATCCAAGCAATCCCACCGTCGGAATACTATAATCCTTGCGCTTGTTTTGTTAAAAGAAGTTAATGAAAAACATTGACACGGTCAAGATTGATTTTTGGGCCAAAAATACTCCTTTCTGCAATTTAGGACCCCCTTCACTCTCTAATCTACCATCAAACAAAATCTCCTTATCCCCCAACAATTTTGTTTGTGTGTATATAGGTTTTTCCTAACATTTTTAGAGTTTTTTAATAAATCTATTTTTAAGGTAAATGTATTTGCCCATAAACGATTAAAAAAATAATTTATTGGACAAGTGGCTCAAGTTTAGGGTTCTATCTGAAGACTGCCACTGCGATAACTATAGACTGTGACTGCGACTACTTGCGACTTCAGCTAATTCTAATTTCAAACCGCTTTCAGGAAATGTTTATTCTTCTGATTCACATATTGTTATCCAAACTTCTATTTTTAGATTGCGGTTAGCACGAGTCGCTTCATCGTTACAACAAACTGTTTACCTTTGTTGTTGATTGGTTTGTGTTTCGATGTCACTAATTACTTATTTTGATTTTTTTTTTTTTTTTTCGGAAAATGGAATTTACTTTATTTCTATCAACTTCTTTTTTCAGTAGACACGATTTTATCGTATATCAATTGTAGGAACATCTATAAAGTCTTTTATTAAACTTTTCTGCTTAAGAACTAAAATATTGGATTGTGTTTTAAGCTTTATGAATTTGAATGTTCATTTGAAGTTTTTGATCATCTATAACTTGTGTAATAGTTTTCAATCATATTTTTAATTAACATTTTCGGGAGAGGACAAGCAGGGGATTTTAAATAATACGGATTGAAAATCGTTGCTTAATTTTTGCTCTTCAATGGGGTTAAAGCCATCCTGTCTCCATCCCGTAGGTATTTTCGAATATAACCGTCTCCTGTTCTCTCTTTTAATTGAAATAAGGTTTTCATGTTCTGCTTTGTTATAACTGTTAATTTGTTTCACTAACGAACAACAAGGTCTTTTAAGACAGACTTTCTGTTTTGTTGTCTTCAATTGAAATTAAGTATATGCCTTTTGATAAAATAATCTCTGATTTTCAAGTTTTTTTTTTCAGAATAAAACCTCTGAATTTTCTTAACGATAATAATTATTGGGCGGCTGATGGGTCTCTTAAGGTCTCCAATCTGTCAGTTGTCGTAAGTATATTCAACCATAAGGATACACACATCTAACCTAGGGAACGCTTCGAGCCAAGGCGGCAGTGTTGGCTGTAGACTTTAGAAGGGTAGACAGACGCATGGACTTGAGCAAATTCTTAATGATTTGTTTGAGATTAGTAATTTTAGTAAGTAAGTAAGTTTATTTGTAACCCGCAATAAAAATAAAGGCGGAGTAAAAAAGAAAAAAAAACAAAATAATATTATCAACAATTAAATCATAACAAAAACACAACATAAATAACATAAACAATATTTATAAATCTCTAATCTGGAAAAAAATAAGTGAGGGGGTCACTGGCACATATCTTCCTTGGAGTAGTGGTCCTCGGGTCCTTAGCGATGTTGTCAAGCAGCACTAGAGGGTCGATAAGTCCAAAATGAGAAATAATTTTGTGATTTCTGTACCACCTTGGTAAATATAGCAGGAATTTACAATATTTAAAATAGCCTCTCCTTAGCTGAAGACGGTCTTTTTTGCGCATTAAAGGCTGCAAACCGGAAAGAAAAAGAATTGTAGGAGAACAAAAACTATGGTAAAGTTTAGATAAGCCTCGGCGGCTGTGCCTCCCTCTGTTAGGTGAGATTTTACCATATGAGAAGCGAATACACTGCAGAGCACTAGCAACCAGAGACGAGCATGTAGTCGAAAGTGTATCAGAAAAAGTAATCCCAAGCCATTTCAACTTAGAGATACACTTGAGTAGCATTGTACCCACATGTAAAGGAGCTCGATTAGAAATATTAAAACACAGAAACTCGCATTTTGAAGCATTTACAGAAAGCCCAATCATACTTAAAGCATTAATCAGAACATTTTGATTTTTTGTGAGGCCTGATCTAGTATGACTAACTAGCAGAACATCACCAGCATAGGCAATGTGACTAACGGTAGTATTTTTAAAAACATGGTAGGAGACAGCATTCGCAAACAGTTCGCAAACACAGTTTTAGAAATATATGGAGACTGCACACCACCTTGCCTGACTCCCTTCTTTACTGAGATAGGTTTGTATATATCAGACATCCATTTTAACCAAACCAACGAATTGGAATACCAATATTGTAGAACTTTTACTACGGAAGAATTAACTCCTGCTTTAAGTAAGCAGTGAAGCGCTTACGAATGTACAACGTTGTCAAAAGTGCCCGAGATATCAACCGAGCAAAACAAAGTGGCCTTTTTTTGCATTTTTGCCGAGACTAGCAACTGACCAAGTAAATGATATGCTTGAGAACCTTCAAAACCGACTCTGAATCCAACTTGATATTCAGAAAAATCACATTTAGTCAAAACTTCAGGCACTACGGCATACTCGAACGGCTTGCTCATGAAGCAGGACACTGTAATTGGTCGATAACTGGAACACTGATCTGCGTCCTTTCCCTTTTTCAGAACTGATGTTACAATTCCCGAAAGAAAACTATCAGGAACTAAGGACTGGGCTAAACACATCTGGAATAGGAGGTGAATGTGTGTTAACAATAATGGACACTTAATGGGTGAAGTGATTGTAACACAGACCATCCATATCAGGAGCACTTGATTTCTTGACACTCTTAAAAGCCCGATAGATATCACCACTAGATATTGACAATATATGGACTTGCTGAAGAACTTGAGGAACAGTATTATGCGATAAGGAAGAAAACATGGACTGGATAGAATGATTAAATGTAGAAAAAACATGACTAAAATGAGCAACAAAATCACTGATTTTGATAATCGAAACGGTGGCACGCACACACTTGCTGCTAATAATTACATTGGACCAAGACTTCCGATCCGAGGGGCCATCCAAACCATTGAGGCGGGCTTGACACAAAGAAGATCTAAACTGACGTTTCGAATTTTGCTTAATTTTAAATACTTCACCAGACTTGGGCCGATCACAAGCAATCCAAAGGTGAAGCCAAAACTTCGCGCGTTGTTTAGCTTTTTTCACTTCTGGGCACACATTCCATAATGGTTTTCTGGTGCCAAATCTAACACGTTCAATAGGAACTGAAGCAGCTGCCTTCAAACAATGTACAATCTGGTAAGAATAACAATTTAAATCGATCTTAGCTGTCGATGACGTTATAGAGGTTTGTAAAAGGTGAAAAGGCACTTCCAGGCTTGATAATAATGAGCGAAGAACATACAAATAAACTTCAGAATTTACTCGTTTCCAATTTGGCTTATCAAACCATTTATTATGGTGAGAAAATGGATATAAGCCAGTAGAGCAGACGACTCGATTTCGCAAGTTAAAGGCAAATGATCATCCTCAATTTTATCATCTAAAACAATGACAGGAGGAATCACGAGTGATCCACTTGAAACTATAATATGATCAAGGTTTGATCTAGGACCATCACGGTTATGAATGTAGGTAAACTGTTTATCTTTATTGACTACCTGATAGCCACTAGGGAAAGCATCAAAAAACAGGTCACTTCTTTCAGATTGGGACAGAAGATTGGCATTGATATCATCAGCCACAATTCAATTTAATTTCTGATTGGTCACTCTTAGCAGAAGAGTCCTGAGTCGATTACAAGAACCCGCGAAGACAGATAGGGAAGAAATGTTCTTGCGATTGCATGGCATATAGACATTGATGAGGACCTTATTGTCGCATTTTATTGCCAGTAAATTAAGATCAGAAGAAATAAGCTCAGGTTTCTTAGCGAGGCGAACTAAAGTTGAAAGGCCCCAGAGGGTCGACCACGCGTTTTTTCAGCTTCAGGCGCGTAATTTTATAGAGAGATTCTGCGGGAAGTGAACGAAGAATTAAAACTGTTGAGATTCCCTTGAAATTCAGCAGGTAAGTACTTATAGCCAAAGAGGCCTCGCTAATAATTATCATTAGACGGTCGAACCTTACAGTATTGGGGCTGGCCGACTTGAAAACTTCATATTTCGGGTATTCTCGTCTTCTGAAACTTTGAGGCTTGATAGAGCCAGGACTGAAAAGAGCCAATGGTTTAAAATTTGTTTTATAAAGTCTTTTTGACCTTTGTTTTGTGACCATTGAATTTCAAGAGAGGCCAGTAATTTTCGCACGTAAGCCAGATGGGACTCGGATATGAACCACGTCAATGAAAATCTACCTTCTTGACCCAAGTTGCTTGCCTTCTAAATTTAAAGCAAATTCAAGTACTTTCGTATGATATTCGGAGAAACTCATGCTTAAAAGTGATTGTTATCCCCATTGACCACGCCTGAAAATTCACACTGTTCAATTTATCAAAGGTTTTGCACTGCGTCACGGAAATAGGCAGTTAGAACCTAGATCTGTTTTTACCAGGAGTCAGGTTTAAGCTGCTTTTTGTGGCTAATCAGGATGTATTTCGTTTTTGTGCTAAATCACGACGCAACTGTTTTACAACTCAGTCTGTAACTTGGACTTAGCTAATTTTGCTCTAGTCCTTTTTGCAACGTGTCACCTTTTCCGTAGTGTGGACATAGCTTATTTTTGAAAGGAGTCAGATATTGGTTGGTTTTTGCGTATACGTGGTGCTTAGGTAAACAAAAATTCAGTGTAGCTTGTTTCATGACTTAGCTGGTTTCTGCACCTAGTCAGTCTATACCTGGGACTTATCTTGTTTTTATGCTGAGTCAGGACTCGACTGTTTTTGCACTGAGGTAGGACTTAGCTCGTTTTGCCTGAGTCTATCTGTAGCCTGGATCTAACCTAAGTCAGGACTTCACTGGTTTTCACACCTGGCGTTTTTTGCATCGCATCCCCGAGATTTTTCAGCTTAGGCTGTCCTTGCTTTTGCATTGAATCAGGACTTTGCTCATTTTTTATACCGAGTCAGTCCGTATCTTGAACTTTGACCAAGTCAGAACTAGAGACGTTTGGCATCGATTCACTCTTTGCAGCGTGTCACCAAAATTCTAAAGCTTGAACTTTGCTTGTTTTTCAGTCAGTCACTTAGATCGTCGTTGCACCGCGTCACCGCAATTCCATGACATGCGCTTGGTTCTTTCTTGTACCGAATCAGGAATTATTTCAAGTTTAGTCAGGATTAGGTCAGGTTGTTTTTGCGTTGAGTCAGGATTTAGATCGTTTTGCACAAAGTCAGGACATAAATCCTTTATTGCTGCGAGTTTACTGATTTCCATTTACTGATTCACCAATTCAGAATAGTAAAGATAAACAAGTTGCTTTGAAAATACCAATTGAGGTTATAAAAGTTTTTTTCAGGAGTTTTTTTTATATTTATTAATGAAATAGAATCAGAAAGGAAAATAGTGATAAAAAAATATCTTTTTAAAATAGTAAAGATAAATTGAAAGTCACAAATATAGTAATATATTCTCTCTTTTTTTCTCTTGTAAACTTGAGTAGTATGCTGTTTTTTTTGTTTTTTTTTGTTCTGGTTGATGCTGTAAAAATAAAATGCATAATATTAGAAATGCTTATAGTTATTAGTAAAGTGGCCTTTGGTATTTTAGCCTTCAGTACATGGTCGTAGTAAATGGACGGTAGCCCCACTATTATTAAAGAAGATTTATATTCGTTTTAAGTTTAATTACTGCGCGACTTTATGTTTGCTCGTTTAAGGTTTTAATATTACTCTTTACTTTCCTTTCCGAAACTCTTTTGAAAAAGGTTATCATTAAATTAATTTCTTTAAAGATGTGTCATTGACTTGAAATACTATGGATAAGAATCTCTTTTGGAACAAAAAGTCCTGTTTTTTGAAAATTATGAGCAAAGTGTTAACGCAGTACTCTTGTAGTACACATTTTGTCGCCTGGAAGTCGAATTGACGTAAGTAAAGAAAACAGAATTTGAAGAAAAACGCGGTTGAATGTTTGCAGCCTTGCAAAACAAAAATGGTTGGAGTAAAAAACGCAAAAAAATTACATGCTGAAAAACATGGCATTATAAAATGATGGCGAGAATTTCCAAGCAAAATTTCAAACAGTTTCAGCACAATAAATTGCCAAAATACTGCTACATCAATTGGGTTTTAGCAGTTGGTCAACTTGTCAGCTTCGTCAAAACCGGTTCAAGCGGGTTAAACACCAGACATGCGACTTCAGGTAAAACTGACCTGTAAGGTGTGAGTACAAAGTGCGTAGAATTTTTAAAGAAATTCAAATATAATATATTAACAAATGGATTCAAAAGAATATTAAGAAACGGGAACAGTTAAATGTCATAAATATGCCTCTTTTTTCTCCTGCCTTGATGTGTGACAGCTTTCTCTTTGGGACAGCTGTCAACTCTAGCGTTCGTGGAAGTGGGCGGTTTACTTGAAACATCATTGACAGTTTCAAGACCCTTCCTTCAAGTAAGCACTATTAAGTTCTTTTTGAAGAATTGTGGGTAGTAACTTGCATCGAAAACCGGCATGAATCGCATGAGAGACTTTATATCTTTTATCTTATCTTCTGGCAAATTTATGACCCAAACGGCAGGTTCTGGAACCTCGAGGTTCTCGGCTACCCTTACATGTGTGATTTCTTTCCTTTTCATTCCCTGAAAGGTTATCTCTGGTGCAATTTTGACAACTTTACAATGGTCATCTGCAAAACACTTTGTACCATACTCTTACAAAAATTCAGGAGGAATTCGAGCTGTTTGATCTTTGAGGAAGGCACTGCTGAATTTCTTTTATAGGTTTTCGAGCATGCCTGGAAACTCAGAAAATGTGATGGTTGCAACTGAATGATCACATATGGATTTTGACGCTTCACTTAGACCAATTTTTTGACTAGGTTTAGGGGCGAGTACACTCCTGGTTCTTAAGTGTCCTCTCAATAACACTGTGTATTGCATCTATTTCTTGAATAAGAGCGTCCTGGCTCACAATATTTCATAATAATTCTCTCAACCTGTGGATTTTTGAACTTGAGGTTCTGCATATTCTAGTTCACGATGGGGTTTCTATTTTGGGGAAGCATGAATTTGACCATGTTATGAAGTTCCTAAAATCAGGAAATTTGTGAAACACTTTATTGGGAATAGCTGTCAAAGCACTTAGGATGTCATTTCCTTTCCTACTACCTTGCATATCGGACCAAATGGCTCAGTAAACTTTGCTGATAGACTTTCCTGAGTTTCTGGTAAAATTTAGTTTAGCTGTGAGGTTGCAAACTGTAATTTTTCGCTTGTAAAAAGAAACCAGAGACGTTTCCCTTGGGTAGCGAAAAATCATTTTCTATATCAAAACAGAGAACTGCCACTGAATGATTAGAACGGTCCTTGTCACGCTCCTCTCTACTCTCTGATTTTATTTTCACGTGCAACTCGTGGCTCAATCGAACTGATTCTGGCAAATCAATACCATTCCTACCAGTATCCTTTACTTCCTCACATGTATCACACAGGCTTTTCAGAATCAAAACAGCATTTTTCCTCATAAAGTTCAAACATTTTCTCAAATTTAAAGTGCTGTTAAGATACTTACGAGAAGTTTTGGACCGACAGTAACGAAACTCCATCTTTGGAAAAGATGTAATATGTTCATGAACGCAATTTAAAGCATCAGAGCTTGTTTTGTTTGCAGGTGGTGGAGTTCGTTTGGGACTAGGTACACCATCAGAAGTCTTGGTACTATATGCATAAAAAATCCGTTTCTGGTCGATGTCCAATGTTAACAGGTAAAAGTCTTTCCATACGCGGCGTGTTTTTTCCTTGGCTGTCACATAATAAAGCAGTGTGTTCTTTCTTTTGTTTCTCTTCTTCGGCGGGCCTTTAGTAGTCTTAAGATTAAACATTTTTTTCATCTCTTTTGAGCCCAGTGCACTTCAAAAATCTCTTGTCGCTCTTCTTGGTTAATTGTCTGACGGGAATAGGGACATGTTTAACTGCACTTGCTCGCTTTTATCTGACGTTCTTATCCATGCTTCTTAGTTTTAATAGGGTCAGCATAAACTGTTCCGGAATAAACTGCCATTTTGATTTGATTCTCGACCCATTCACTCTCTCTCTTGACTCTTTTTCTGGTCCTTTTCATGTGCACAGTCGGACTGTTCTGCAATGGCCCTACAAGCGGCTCAACTGTTACTTAGTCATCTATAAGTTGCAAGGGTGACATATCCTCTGGCAATTTTACTGAGCTGAACGGACTGGAATTGCTTTTATCTAAGGGCATGTCTGCCGCAATTTTATGAGTTTCATGATGCAAATGGTCAGGCTGGACCAACATTTCAAATGCCACTGGCTGAAGAGTGGCATAAACAGGAACTGTAGAGATAGGGCTATCATCAATCTTGCTTTCAAAGCTTGTAGAATTTTCATCGCTTCCAGACAAAAAGACAAATCTTAACTGCTAAAAGAAATGTATATGTTAAATTATTAATAAATCTGATTGGTAGGTAGAGCTGGAAAGTAGGAAAATGGCATTGACACGTTTAGTTGATCTCTTGGTATCAAAACTTAGAAACAGAATGTCGATTAAGAAAACACAAGAAAATGGCCCAAAACAACGCCAGTATGTACTATAAGGTGCTATAGAGAAGAAAATTTTGGCTCCAATTGAAATCGGATTCACGATACGCTACCCAGCTCTTGCGACCTTGAAAATCTAAAGAGACTATGGAATAAACTAAACACAATACAAAAGTTAAATTGATAACATAGTTAAGCTGCCGAATAAACTGGAAAACCAAGGATTTTTGCCATCCCTTGGTGCTATCCCAAATGAAAGTAGGTATAGCTAAATCTTTTCTTATTTCACCATATAACTTCCATCAAACTAAGCTCCTATAACTTAAGGTCCATTCAGTAAAGCATTTCCTTGGCAGCATTATGTTTTATTGTAGTAAAAGGTTACCTCATTTAGTGTCTAACATCAAGAATTCTTCCACAAAAAGGACCGCTTGTTTGTCTTTGCGTGCCTGAATTCGCTATACAAGATTTCATCAAAGTCGCGTACTTTTGATATAGGCTAAGCTGAGAGGTGACTCCGATGGGAGTTCTCCATTCTATTTAGCGCAAACTTGAAACTTCCGATATCATATATACCTTCCAGAAGTTTCTCCACATTTGCAACAGTAGCATACAATTTTCTATTTAATCTTCTGTTCCTCATTTTTGTTTGTTTGCGTTTCCTAAATCTTTTCTTCTAGAAAGTACAGGCGAATGCGCAGATACGTCTATAAGTCCTTACTTAAAAGCACATAACTGATACGTCAATTACGCTTCCAACAGAATGAAAATAATGCAAGTTACGTCAAAACGGTTTTCGACTCGTAGCATTGCACGGGAGTGCAATACGCTAATACGAAGTCCAGATTCAGAAAGAGCACAACATCTCACACTATATGGCACTGATAACTCAGTTTCGCTTAGAAGTGCCTAATACGCCAATTCCGCTTCAAGGTGACGATTTGAATACTGATACTGACTGCAGTTCACTTTTTCCACCCCTCTCACATGAGTGTATATATATTTGTACGTATGTGTTACATAGAGTTGTAACAAAAAATCAATTGTGAGTAAAAAAAATAATCTGACATTGTAGTCGTAGATTGATATGTTTTTGGAGACATTTTTGTAACTTGGGTTGAAATTGAAAAAAAAATTCTTATGTAATTTCTATCGATATTTAATATAGTCTTATCTTAACTAATATCCAAGTAGTGCGTTTCGAAATGGTGTCCTAGCCGTAATTGGCCGTAAATTCAGTTATGACACTTATGTAGAATGAACCTCTATGTTCAATTTTTACATGGAAGCAATTGTCACTCTCCATCAAATAAATTTAGTTTTATAAACTAGAGCAAAGTAATGCAATGGAAGTATAATACAAGTACGCCAATGTCGAGGAAGAAATATTGAACTTTCCAAAGTTTTCTTTTTTCTCTAACGAGGAACTGTTTGTTTTATTTGTCACTTCCATAGCACATATAATGTACCCGGATAAAAATATATGCATTTACTCATGAAAATATATCTAAATCAATAGTCTTTTAAGTTTGTTACTTCATAATCCAAAGCTCTGGATTTTCTTTTTTCCGTCTGCATAAATTCGTTCAGGAAATTTCTGTACGACCTCTGGTTCTTTTCAAAGTAATAAGTAACGAGGTAGTCGCCAAAAGGCTGCGCAGAAGTTGAAAGCCTGTGAGAAAGACTTGTAGCTCTCTTAATTCCCACATAACTTTCCATTCACTAAAAGTCTTTCTTTGACTAACTACCACCCACGAAGGAAATGATGGGAAAAGTGATTGATGTTTTTAAGGCCATCCTAACCAGGATAATTTTCAGTGCTCATGGCTTCATAGCTATTTGGAGAGTGACCTCAATTAAAGGCGATCCAAACTTTTGGTATCTTTCCATATCTTTGCTTCTGCTTTTATTTGAAGGGATATTCACATTAACAATCAAGGAAAACAGAGAATGGAGATGGTAGGTAATTTTTTTTTTTACATAGAATAGGGCTACCGAACTGTAACTGTAAGGAGCGACCTGGCTCAATAGTAACCGAAACTCTAAAAAACGGAATTTTGATACCAATATATATATCAAAAGAATCGGCTTTTTATGCTGATTTCAAATATATGTATTTTTCACTAGGTTTAGTCTTATTCATCAAAGGTTACGAGCCTGAGAAAATTTTCCTGATTTTCGAAAAAAGGGGAAACAGCCCCCAAAAGCCGAGTGATCTCAATGAAAATCACACCATCAGATTCAGCGTATCAGAGAACCCTACTAAAGAGGTTTCAAGGTCATGTCTGCAAAAATGTGGAATTTTGTAGTTTTTGCCAGAAGAAAGATCACGGATGTTTTTTTGTTTTTTCTCAGGGGTGATAGTATCTACCCAGTGGTCCTAGAATATTGCAAGATGGCTCATCGAATGGAAATTAAAAGTTCTAGTGCCCTTTTTAAGTGACCTAAATTGGAGGGCAACTAGGCCCCCTCCCCCGCCCCTTTTTTCCCAAAATCGTCCGATCAAAATTTTGAGATAGCCATTTTGTTCATCATAGTTGAAAGGCCCAATAACTATGTCTTTGGGTATAAAATGCCCCCCACAGCCCCAGGGGAAAGGTCTTTAAGCTATACAAATTGCCCATTGCTTGCGCATAGTATTTGTTATTTAGATGTAGGCATACATTTTTGGGTGGGGAGGGGGACAAATTTTCTGCTTGTGGTTTTTCCATAGGGGAAATTTTCTATGGAGAGGGAAGTTTTTAGGGAGTGAACTTGTCATGGGGAATTATACACTGGGGGAATTTGCCAAAATTCTTATACAAATCTTTTTATATGTCTTGCTTTCTCTTATCCGTCTCAATTTTACACATGGAGCGGTTAAGAGTGATTGTCCAAGGTAAATTTTTACCGGGATTGAATTGTCTAGAGGATATCTCCGTGGGGAAGGGGGTTTCTCCGTGGAGGTGGGGCCAGATTTCCTGGCATTATTTAAAAAACGATCACAAATCAAATTAAAAAAACGGTTTTTTCAACTGAATGTAATGAGCAACATTAAAACTTAAAACGAACAGAAATTATTAAGTATATAAAGGTGATTGCCCCCTTCTCAACACATCGCTCTATACGCTAAAGTTTGAATTTATCCCAGTTATTTAATAATGACTCCTGAAACACAAGGACCGTCTAATTAGAACAATAAGAAGCTCTTTTAAGAGTACTAAAAAGCTTTAGCATAAAGAGCGAGGTGTTGAGGAAGGGGCAACCCCGTTTATATACGTAATAATTTCTGTTCATTTTAAGTTTTAATGTCGCTCCTTACTTTCAGTTGAAAAAACGTGTTTTTTTTTATTTAATTAAGTTCAGTTCAGAATCGCCAAAGCTATTATGTAAACTGCAAAAATATTTACGATGCCTGAGCGATAATTTTAATGTTTTAATTCAAACTAGAAAAATACCTGAAAATTGATTTTTTTTTTTTTTTTTTTTTTTTTTTTTTTTTTTTTTTTTTTTTTTTTTTTTTTTATAGATAAAATCAACTCACTAAGCCATTAAGCTTACAGGTTTGAACGCAACCAGTTATATAATGTCAGTAGGAAGGCCCAAAAACAAAATTTGCAATTATTTCCAATGATGATTCTCTATTACGACTAGGGATTACAACAATTCAAAAACCTTAAAAAAGAAAACTAAAAGTTTGAAGCTTAGCTTGAATAATCAATATCTTTGAAAAGGATCAGTATGAAAAGATATTAAATTGCTTAAACAGCAAAACACTGGTAATTGCTAAAATATTTGTATATATTTTAACAAGGGATTACAACAATTCGAAAACCTTAAAAAAGAAAACCAAAAGTTTGAAGCTTAGTAGAAATCGGCCTTTCTTGAATAATCAATTATCTTTGAAAAGAACTCAGTATGAAAAAACATTAAATTGTGTGAAGAGCAAAAAAACTGGTAGTTGCAAAAATATTTATATATAATATATATCTTTTAACAAAGGATTACATTAATTCAAAAACCTTAAAAAAGAAAACTAAAAGTTTGAAGCTTGGTAGATATCGTTGTTAGAAATCGGACTTGCTTTAATAATCAAATATCGTTGAAAAGACACAGTATGAGAAGACAGCAAATTGTCTGCGGTTACAAGACAAGCTACAATGTGAATCCATATATAGAAGCCTGCCGAGTGCCGGGGCCCGGTGATTAAATTGCATAAAGAGCAAAAAACTGGTAATTACAAAATATTTGAATATATATTAACAAGGGATTAAAACAATTAAAAAACCTTAAAAAAGAAAAACAAAAGTTTGAAGCTTAGTAGATATCGTTGTTAGAAACCGGGCTTGCTTTAATAATCTAATATCGTTGAAAAGACTGTAGTATGAAAAGACATCAAATTATCTCGTCTGCGGTTAGAAGACAAGCGACAATGAGAATCCATATATAGAAGCGTGCCGAGTGCCGGGGCCCGGCGGCGAAGCCACCATGCTCTCGGTACTTGCACTGTACTTTATAATTGACTAGGATACTGCCGGTGATACTGCTATCTATTGCTACCGCATTCGTAATAAAGAAGTACCACTACTGCATTCGTAATCCTCAAACTGAAACCTATTAAGAAGGGTAATGTTATTCTAGGATTTTAAATGTACTTCTTTGTGCGGCATACGTCAATGGTTTATTTTGAAGTCTTGCATAATTGCTATTAAAGTATAACGATATATATAATTTATGATAAAAAAAATTAATTATTACACTATTTTGTTAAAATATTGAATCTTTGTATGAACAACCCACCACTCACGTTCAAAGTCCACACGGCCTGAAGAACGTATTTCAGAAATGTTCGAGTTGACGATCCCGCCATTACTAAGATATAATGTTATTCACAGCACCACAACATTTTTACTGAAAGCAAGTATGTCACTTGACAGCCTATTGATGTGCTGAAAGTATCGTTTGAAAAAGTTTGCAGCAGGGTACGTAGGTCTGACTAGGACTATTTCCGGACATATTGAAGGGGAACTGTTCGCATCAAACTGAAAATTTTGACATGTTACTATGTAATTTCTGTGACAGGAAATGTAGCTTCGGTCTACAATTATGATGCATTGGAAAGAAGCTAATACTAATGATTGGCCCCAAAAATGCTCAAAAACCATTTTTAACATTAGATAATTAATAGGTTGACGGATTTCTTTCTTTCCATTTGGGAATTAAGCATGGGCACTGTTCTGTTTTTCTGAAGAAACATAAAAAAAAACTAAACAGGGCTTGAATGAAATAGAACAGAAACAGAACAGGTCACCAAAAAAAACAGAAAAACCTGTTTCTGTTTCTGCTCTGTTTTTTGGTAAAAACAGAAAACAGCTGTTTTTTCAAACCCAAACATTAAATAAAACCAATTCTAAATGATAAGTCTTGGCTTATTATCGTAAAGTTAATTATAACATCAGTTGTTCAAACCTTAAAGCTTATCATTTAAAATGTTTGTTCTATCATTTAAAATTTTATCATTGTTGGGACATGTTCGCTCGACACACTCGTAGTGGTGCATTAAGAGGCTTTAGAGCGGTTTCTTGCAGCTCCTTAAAGATTTCTTGGTTTGACTCGATAAAATGAATGAGTCTCCAATATGAAAACATTAACCTTTTAGTCTCTCATTCTCTCTTTTAGATTTTTTGTCAGGAATGCCACTTGCACTTTTGCACTTGCACTTTAGGACAATTGTACTTTTTGACAACTTATTTTGAAAATTTCCGTTGCTTTGCGGTAGAAAATACTTTCTCCAATGCATGCACTTGCTCTATCATAGAAATCGATGCTATTTTAAACTTTTGTTTTAAGAATACGAGCGGACATGCTTTTGATTATCTAGGCACGTTTTCATGGCCCATTCCTAAAGGAGAAGGAGTAGTGACACTTTCATTTATAACTAACTATAGTTACACAATCCAAGAATACTAATTTTATTTCTTAGCTGAGCCCATCCCCCTCCCCCCAGAAAATCTGGATCTGTCAATATTTAAATGGTGTAATATAAGAAAAACTTAATTTTTGCCCCACTCCCACCGGATTTATATAGATTTGCACTGCTGTATTTAGGTAAATTAATAAAGAAGAAATTGCTCACGGGAAAGCTCCACAATACTCTAAAAGATAGACTAGCAGTTTCTCGTCAAAAGAATTTAAGGCATTTACGGCAGAGTTGCTAACACTGCAGCAACGTCTAGCGATTTTGAAACCTGTTGTATCCAAAACGACTGGAATCAGCTTTCCTCATCGGACTCTACCGTAGCCTCAAGGACTTCAGCAGTACAAAGCAGGGGCGTCGTTTGGGAGGGGCAAGGGGGCAGTTGCCCCCAGTAATGTGGAGAAAAATTATTATATAGCCCATGCTCCGTAAATATCTGAAAGTAGACCCCTCTTGACCCCCCCCACACACACACACACAATGAAAATGTTGTAGATTCGCCCTTGGTACAAAGGCAAGTTGGAGTGGCCTCTCTTGCAGTCTGCACCATTGCTTAATGTGTCCTACAGTAATGGTGTCAAAGATTGAGGGACCAGAGAGCAATCCCCAAGTGAAAACCTCTCAAATGTTGAAAGATCCAGATAAGCTGCCTTTTAGAAAAGATTAATTTCAAAATGAAGGCTTGTCATACAATCCTCTTTTAACTCCACAATTATGAATTCTTTGAGGGGTGCAAAATGGGACTATTGTCGGCTTACAAAAGAGCTCAAGCCCATCTAAGACTATTTGTGCTTGAATGCCAATCCGATATGAAGAGGCACTTATCATTACAGTGGTATTGTAATTGGTAGAAAGTATGGTAATAGCAGCTTATAGTACAGTCCAGCTATTAGATATACGCCAGAGTCTCCTAATAGAATTGTTTCATTTCTCGAATGTAAAAACTATTTCCAATGTCCCAATGTTTTATTGTAGACTAAATCATTTCCAATGTGCTATTCCATCGCACTTTTACGTCAACAGGGATATGAGAACGAAGGCCACTCTCTTTGTAACATCTTTTAAAGTCACCATGCTGGACGGTGGAAACTTAGTTTTCTATATAATTTTCTTAGTTTTATCAATGTTTGAGCAAGTCTAACAGGTCATCTGATGGCCTGTGCTGCAACCTGGTTTTCTGACAGACTCCCAGCTCCTCACTACTCTTCTCCATCAGTTTTGCCACCCTCTTCTGTAGACATTGCCTCAGTTTAAGCAGATTCTTCAGCAAAAGTATCTTCACTTCCGGAAATTTTAGAAAAAGGAAGAGAAAAGCCGGCTTGAAACCTCTACAGTAGGGTTATCTGATGTATTGAATCTGATGATGGGATTTTCAACCAGATTATATGGCTCTTAGGGGGTGTTTCCTCATCTTTCTTCGAAAATAAGACACATTTTCTCAGGCTCGTAACTTTTAATTGGTAAGACAAAACTTGATGGAACTTATATATTTAAAATCAGCATAAAATTACAATTCTTTTTATGTATCTAGTGGTATCAAAATTCCGATTTTTAGAGTTTCGGTTACTATTGAGCCGGGTCGCTCCCTACTTACAGTTTGTTACCACGAACTGTTTGATAAGTATTGTGGTAGAGACTCCTTTAGCCTTTAGAGACACTGTGCAGAAGTTGCACCTGATACTCTCTGTGATTCCTTTTTTCTTGTAGGACACCCAGAGAGATAGCTTAGAAGTTTTAATTGGAACATCAAGTCGTTATCAGAAGATGACATCATGCTTTTCTTAACACAAAGGTTGATTAAGGATTTTTTTTTTTTTTTTTTTTACAAAATTAGAAGCACCTTCCAGTAGCCTACCACTTTGGAAATTGCACCTCCACCCAAATATCTGACCTCTTTCACCTCACTGGCGCAACTAGGGGGAAAGGGACCAATTGCCTCCTGAGCAGTTTTGTAGGCGCAATAAGCCAAGAAAATCTGTCCGCAAGTAAAAGCAAAATGATAGATCCCAACTATGGTTTCCTAAAAACTTAGACCATTTAAAGCATAATATTAATTTTTACAGGAATTTTCTTGTCAATAATGGGTATTTAAGAGACAGATACAAGAAATAATTCACCACTTGATGTTAATTTTCTTTAAATTTCTTGTACAGTATGGCAAAAAAAATGCTGTGTTATGCGGAAGATTGGTATCCTACTGAATCAGAAAAGTATACCAGTGCTTTATAAGATTCAGCATTGACTTTTAATTTTTGAGTTTTAATTGTTTTCGACATTCTTACTATTTGACGTTGACCGTTTTATGTTTTTGTTGTTGTTGTTTGTTTTCGGTTTTTCTTTGTTTTATTGACGCTAAAGTGCGAATTCGGCCCATTTTGGGCTTGTGATAGCCGTTTTTCAGCAATAAATCTTATCTTATCCTAAGACTTTGGCCCTTCCAGAAAATCAGCTAGTTAAGCCACTGCTTCAACTCTAGGCTTTTCCTTGAAAGGGTTTCTCTTGATTTTATTTAGAGATGGTTTTAGTAACATAAGCAAAACTATTTTTGGTATCTTGTTATGTTGATGCAATAGATTTGCTAGCAAAAATATGCATTTCTACTGGACAAGACTTCAATACATTTACATTCCTCTCTGGCTAAGTATTTAAGAAAATTTGCAATTAATAATCAGTATTTATCATGTATAGGTCAGTATGGTAATCGCTGCAAGTCACTGTTGCTTAGCAGCATAAATTCCATAAAAACAGTTAAAGTAAAGTTCTCCCTGCTAAAGGTGTAGATTACTTTCCATGTAATATAGGACACAGAGGGCCGACCAATAGAACCAGGATATACAGTAATGAATAATTTGTTTGTATTCTGCTTCTCCTGGACAGTGCCTGTGCAACTTTCCTGCTCAGTTGACCGAATAATGTACTGTAAGAAATACGTTGTATTACTGGAATCAAACTGCACCTTTACCGTACTAACATTCAGGGCAGATCTAGAGCGAAATCTCTGGGATGGCCTAATGTGACAAGGGCGCCAATGAGCAAAATCTTGAGGGGGCCCAATTTGACAAACGTGCAAATAATTTACCAGATTGGCAAATTTATTCTCAAAAGAGTGAAAAAAAAGAATCAGGGGGCAAGAAAAAATCTTGTAGGGTGGAGCGGGGCCCCCCTAGATCCTCCACTGCTAACATTTAAGCAAATACCTACTATCATCCGATTCCCTGTCCCTAATTCTGCCTAGCTGAAACAATCTAGCAGCACTATTTGATATGTTTAACAGACTAAGTTCCATCATTTTACTTACTTTCAAATTCTAAAAATCGCATGAGTTGTAACCACGCTTCTTCACAATTTCAATTTATGATTTAAAAAACTATTTTGTAAGTTTGAAATTCTCAAATATCTCATTCTCGAATCAGATAAACCAATCAGAAACAGAAGAAAAACACGTAAGAAAAAAAAAATAGAAACAGGAGGAAATAGCTATTATAAAAACAGAAACAGAACAGGTAAATAAAAAACAGGTTATCTGTTTCTGTTCTTTTTTTTTGCATGAACAGAAAAGAAACAGGTACTTTAAAACAGAACAGAAACAGTGTCCATGCTTATTGGGAATAGACCCTGTAAATGAAAACGTATGTTAGGAAGGGTTACTTCTGTATCTGCACGATGAATTGCTAAAGTATAATACGCTTATGTTCTATTTAATTGGCATCCGCGATGAAACTGCAATATGATAATAACTAACCTTGGAAAGTAAGTTTTATCGATAACTGTTTTTTGTATATATCTTCTAACAAGTGTTGGCACCTAGCTGCAAAGGAAGTTGTAAGACCCCGCCAGGACCGAGATAAAAACGTAATACATTGATGGATAGATTTATTGAAATAGGAAAGCCATGGCTCACACAACTTTGATCGAATATGACTCAAATATGGTGACAAAGAGTACAAAAAAGAAGCAAGAAAACAATCTATAATAAAAATTAGCCGGGCAAAAACAAAATGGGTTTTGAGTGCAAGAAATAATACATATTAAATTTTTTTTTCCACAAATTCATAAAGAAGCTGTAGGTTGGGGAAACAAAAATAATGAAGCGATGCTCAGTAATACTATATCGCCAATGTTCGGTGTTCAGTAAAAAAAAAAAAAAAAACTCCGAAAAAGAAGGTTTTTAAAGAAAAGTACAGAGCCATATCAAACTTAAGACTAGAAGAAATGAAATCCTGTAATAAATCAAAGTCAAAACGACCGGAAACTGCAGTTAAAGAATAAATGAAACCCAAAACGAACGAAAATTAAAATAAATGATCATTCTCAAACAAAAGGATAACAGATACAGATATAGATGCGTAAATAAAAAATTAAAACGAGTAAAAATTAAATTTGACATTCAAACCTAAAACGAAAAGAATTATCATAGGTGTGGCAATAGCGCTGCCTAAGTAAAGAACGATGATGGCACAATGTATTATTATCAATATTTTTTTTTTTTGGTTTTAGACCAGGGTACTTCGTATCGAAAGAGTTGTCGTAGAAACTTCGAAAAGGGCTAAATCGATTGGAAATTGATAGGGCTTGTGCCCTTTTTAATAGTCGAAAGTGATTGGAAGGTAACTGAAGATAGCCGTTTTGTTCAACGTAGTTGAAAGGTCCGGAAATTCTGTCTTTGAGGATGACACCCCCCCCCACAGCCCTCAGGGTAAGAGTTGTAAGTTATTCCCTGGGGGCATATAAGGTTTCTTATAGAAAGAGTTGTCGTAGAAACTTTAAAAAGAGCTTATTCGATTGGAAATTGAGAGGACTAGTGCCTTTTTTAATAGTTGGAAGTGATAGAAGGGTAAATGCCCCCCACGCCCATCATTTCCTCAAACACTTCCGATCAACATTTTGAGATATCCAGTTTGTTCAACGTACCTGGAAGGTCTTAAAATTATGTCTTTGAGAATGGCAACGCCCCACAGTCCCCAGGGCAAGGGTTGTAAGTTATGCCTTGGGGCTTATAAGGTTTTCATGGACAGCGTGGTCATATAAACTTCGGAGGGGGCTCATTGAAATTGGTAATCAGAAGCTCTAGTGCCCTTTTTAAAAGTCAAAGTGATAGGAGGGCAGCTATCCCCCCCCCACACACACACACACATACACACGCATGTTATATTGTCCTGAAATGCATAGAATAGTAATTTTGAGGTATCCATTTTATTTAAAATTATTTGAAAAAAACTACGTTTTCTAAAGAGTTAAAGAGGCTGAGTTACAAGGTCGAACCTTAAAACGTACAGGGATTAGGAGGCGCAGTTGGGGGCTGCCGCCCCCCAAAACCCCCCGCTTTCGCAGCCTTTAAATAAAAAAAAAGTTCTTTAAACTGAAAGTAAGGAGCGACATTAAATCTTAAAACGAACAGAAATTATTCCGTATATGAAAGGGGCTGTGCCCTCCTCAACGCCTCGCTCTTTACGCTAAAGTTTTTATTGTTTAAAAAAAAGAGTTGTGAGAAAGTCAAACGTTTAGCGTAAAGAGCGAGGCGTTGAGGAGGGCACATCCCCTTTCATATACGGAATAATTTCTGTTCGTTTAAGATTTAATGTCGCTCTTTACTTTCAGTTTAAAGAACTTTTTTTTATTTAAAGGCTGCGAAAGCAGGGGGTTTGGGGGCGGCAGCCCCCCAACTGTGCCTCCTAATCCCTGTACGTTTTAAGGTTCGACCTTGTAACTCAGCCTCTTTAACTCTTTAGAAAACGTAGTTTTTTTCAAAGAATTTCTGCACGTTTTTGTACAGTTTATTACTTATTATTGCTTGACTAACTGTTAGCTGATCGTGTCAGGAGTTAAAGTTGGGGGCTGCCGCCCCCAAACCCCCCGCTCTTGAACATTCTTGTGTTAAGGCTTTTAATTCCTGAATACTCAAATCACGTCGTACAGGGTGCCTCCTAATCCCTGTACGTTTTAAGGTTCGAACTTGTGACTCAGCCTCTTTAACAGCCCCCCAACTGTGCCTCCTAATCCCTGTACGTTTTAAGGGTCGACCTTGTAACTCAGCCTCTTTAACTCTTTAGAAAACGTAATTTTTTTCAAATAATTTAAAAAGAAACCGAGTTTCTTTTTTAAAGTTTAAATTCAGTATATAAAAAATTTGCTCTGACGGTGAATCGAACCCAGGTTTTCCGCCTGACAGTCTGGAGTATCAACCGATGGACTAAAGAGACACAATTGTAATTGTTTTTAGTAAATGGAATCTATTTTTGATGCAAGCAAATTCCCACAAAACTTGATATTTGGTTTTTGGAAAACAGGGAAGGAGTGATCAGATTGAGCTGAAATTTCGAGGATAAGCTCTCAGGCCCCAGGAAAGCTTATCCTCTAATCTTCAGCCCGATCAGACAACGCTAAAGGGGTGTTGTGGTGGGAAAAATTAACATGGGCTATTATAGGAAAACGAGGTTTTTTCGTAAATGTAAATTCGGGGGATAATTTTTTCGGTCTGAAAAATATCAAAAAGGCCCTAACAGGTCGAATTCTGCTTCGAATGAGTCCTCATTCACCCGGATCAGTTGCCAACTGTGGCCTGTAGGCGTGGATAAGAAAAAAAAAAAGAGAAATGAACTTTAAGTGGCTATATTTGTTTTTTGGAAAATAGGGAAGAAGTGATCAGATTGAGCTGAAATTTCGAGGATAAGCTCCCGGGCCCTAGTAAAGCTTAACCTCTAAATTTCAACCCAATCGGACAACGTTAAAGGGGGGCTGTGGTCGGAGGGTCGAAACTTCCGGCCCACTTTTACCCATGAAGATAAAGTCGGAGGGGGGGTGAAATTTTGCACGTTTCTTAGTTTGAGCTTGGGCTACAAAATGCGATTACCGCTGTCTCTCTGCGACCGCTAGGGACCGGAAATCGCTTAAGATTGTGGTGGGTCGCCTCTTTATAGAGGCACAAGTGTGCCTCCTTGATTGTTCAAATATCGTATAACAAGGCTTTTCGGGTTGAGAAACAAATTCCCAGAGCCTGGGGGCAAGGGTTATAAGTTTTTGCCCCGGGGGCATTTAAGGTTTTTATGGAAGGGGTGGTTGTATAAACTTTAGAGGAGGCTCATTTGGTTGAAAACTGGAATTTGTAGTTCCCTCTAAAGAGTCAAAACTGATGGAGAGCAGCTAGCCCCCCCCCCCTTGACTACCCTTCTTTTCACCAAACGAATCTGATTAAAATTGTGAGATGCGATTTTGCTCAAAATAGTCCAAAGAACATATAAAAATGCCTCTAGGATTGACAGAACCCCCAGTGCCCTGGGTATAGGGTTTTAAGTCATGCCCTTGGGGCATATAAGGTTTTTTATGGAAAGGGTGGTCGTATAAACTTCAGATTGGGCTTATTTGATTTGAAATTGGAAGTTATAGTGCCCTTTTCAAGAGTCAAAAGTGATTTGAGAGCAACCAGCCCCCACCCCCACGCTCTTCATTTTCCCAAAAACATCCAATCAAAATTTAGAGATAGCAATTTTGTTCATGGTTGTTGAAGGGTCCAGAAACTATATCTTTGAGGAAGACACCTCCGCCCCATGGTAAAGGTTGTAAGTTATGCCCTGGGGGCATATAAGGTTTTGTAGAAAAGATAGTCGTATATACTTCTGGAGGTAATCAGATTTTCTGCTGCCCTTTTTAGGTGTCAAAGTTATCAGAGCAGAGATACCCCCTCCCCCCACATACACACACGCGTCATGTTTTCCCGCGATGCATCCAATAGAAATTTCGAGACAGTCCTTTTATTCAAAATAGTCCAAAGAGCATATAACAAGGTTTTTAGGGTTGGTACAAACCACCAGAGCCTAAGGGTGAGGGTTGTAAGCTATGCTCCTGGGGCATTTAAGGTTATTGTGGAAGGGATGGTTGTATAAACTGTAGAGGTGGCTCATTTGGTAGAAATTGGAAGTTCTAGTTTCTTTTTAAGAGTTAAAAGTGATGGAGGTCAACTAGTCCCCCCCCCTCCAACTACCCCTCTTTTCGCCAAACGCACAAGATTGAAATTGTGCGATGGCAATTTTGTTTAAAATAGTCCAAAGAACATATAACAATGCCTCCAGGGTTGCCACAACCCCACAGAGCCCCGGCACAAGGGCTTTAAGTAATGACCGGGGGACATATAAGGTTTTTACGGAATGGATGGTCGTATTAAATTCAGATGGGTCTCATTAGTTTTAAATTGGAAGTTATAGTGCCCTTTTTAAGAGTCAACGTGATTTGATAGAAACCAACCCTCCCCCCACGCCCATCATTTCCCAAAACAAACATCCAAACAAAGTTTTGAGACTTCAATTTATTCCAGCATTGTTGAAAGGTTTAGTAAGTATGCGTTTGGGGATGTCAACCCCCCCCTCCCCCCAAGGCCATATAGCAAGGGCTGTAAGTTATGCAAGTTGTTCATTTTTTACATCTAGTATATTAGATGAGTCTTTCAGGGAATGTTGGGGGGAGTCTTGAACTAAATCAAAACATATTATGTGGTATATGGGTTGTCAAAAGGGTGTAACTCAGGAATGACCGAGTATATTAATTTTGAATTTTCAGGAAATGATGAGGGAGATGATCAATTTACCAAAAAGGCAATATTTGCCCGCTACTACTGCTACAACTACTGCTGCCTCTGCTGCTACCATAAGTACTATTACTACTACCACTAATATCACTAAAACTACTACTTCTGTAGCGAGTACTACTCTGGATGAGGATATTTACAAAATATCTGAGGAAACGTTTAGGGGAAAGTTGAACTAAATCAAAACATACTATGTGTATACAGATTGCTGATACGGGCTTATCAGCAATATTTTTGGAACAGCTTATCATACCCCCTTCCCCCAGACAATTCCATCCCTGCTGAAAATTCCCCCAGAAAATTTTATCCGGATAATTCCGCCTGGAAAATTCTTTTGAGCCAACTTTCGTTTGAAAAAAAACTTGTTTTTCTTTTAATCTCTAATTGTTTTTCAAATCGTGCCAGAAATCCTCCCTTCGTGGAAAATGTTTCCTGGAAATTCTCCCCTCTCAATGTCTCAATGGAAAGTTTCTCCCGCGTAAAATTCCCTTTAGAGAATCTCTTCCGTAACCCCCCCCCCCAAAAAAAAAAAAAAAATAATCCCCCAGACAATTTCAACTCCTTTGAGCGTGTTTCCTGGACAATTTTCCGGGTATATCTCCACATGTAAAATTAAATTGGCAAAGAGAAAGCAAGTCAAATAAGAAGAATTTAGTATAAGAATTCTGGTAAATTCCCCAGTATATGGTTTCCCTTTGAAAGTTCATCCCGGAAACTTCCCTTTCTATTGAAAAATCTCTTGAAAAGTCTCCACTGCAGAAAATTCCCCCCACAGAAAATTCACTCTCCCGATAACTGTCTGTTTACTTCCCAAATACTAAATGTAGATACTAGACATATTTCATAACTTACAACCTTTTCCCCTGGGACTTGCAGGGCTGTGTCATCCCCGAAGGCATGATTACTTGACTTTGCAACTATGATGATCAAATACGACTGTCTCAAAATTTTGATCGGATGACTTTGGGAAAAAGGGGTGTGGGAGGGGGATCTAGCTGCACCCCCCCCCAATCGTTTTGGTCACAAAATGGGGAACTAGAACTGTAATTTCTGTTTGAGCAAACCCTCTCCAGATCTTATATGACCATTGGTTCGATACGATCACCCTGACAAAAAAAAACAACAACAACAACAAAAACGCATAGCCTACGTGATCTTTCTTCTGGCAAATATTACGAAATTTCACATTTTTTCAGATGGAAGCTAGAAACCCTTACAGTAAGGTTCTCTGATATGTCGAATCTGATGGTGAGACTTTTATTAAGATTCTTTGACCTTTTAGGGGCGTTTTCGCCCTTTCTCAAAAGTTATACAAATTTTCTCAGACTTCCATGGCTTGTGATGGGCACGTTAGACTCGATGGATATTATATATCTAGAGTCACCGTAAAAGCCAATTCACTTGATGTAGCTACTGTTATCAAAATTCCGTGCTTTAGAGTTTCGGCTGTTATTTGGCTGAGCTGCTCCTTACTTATAGTTTGTTGCCACGAACTATATTATTAACTGATCAGGCTTGGAATCCATTCTCAGAAAGGGCATTGATGGTGGACATGGACATTAATTGTATGACAAATTTATATAGGTATCTCTGAAACCCATATTACAAGACTTCCATGACTTGAGTAGATCAGTTTTTCTTAAAACTAAAGACTCCCTACTGAAAATCTGGAAAGCCGTGACAGATGCAGCTGCTGACGAAGCTTGCCTTGCATTGACTACTGAAACTTCGTCATGTAATCCCCACAAACTGGCTTGATTTTGTAGTGGCTGAATCGCAGGGTCTGTCATGACACTTGCATCTGTTTATACACATTCCAGTAGGGCCAAATCCATGTCTCTTGCTATTTTACTCTCAACTTCGAGAAGATCGTCAGTGGTAATATGTAATATTTTGAAACGCGAATTGAAGTATGTGACAATCGTGACGAGTGTGATCTGAATAAGGCCTGTAAGCCTAGAAGGTATTTTATCCAGCCAAGCCTTTCGGAGGTTCTCAGCAAAATTTGAAAGTCCTCACTAAACATAGTTTACGAACAGGCTGCGCCAATTTCTGGATACAGCTGTGCATGCTGTGTATCAGCATAGACAAGTCAATGGATTGAACACATTATTCTTCTTCTTGACCATTTACGAAACAGTTTCCTCTGTTCCATCTTTTCAGCTGGATGTTCACCGGTAGATACCAAAAAAAGCTGAAATAATTTCGATATGGATATTTACGTATGTAAATATCATAGCATAATATTACGTATTGGACTATAATACTAGTACAATTAAGGCTACGCGCATGGAGGTGAAAATTTGACAGAATATTGAGGGGGAATTTGAACTAAATCAAAACCCACTATGCACATGCAGATTGTCAAAAGGGTGTATCTTAAGAATTGATTTGGGTATTAAGTTGAAACTTTCGGAGAATACTTAAAGGGAAAGATCAATTGACAAAAAGGTAATACATGCATGTCACTACTAACTCTAATACCGCTGCTACTTTTACTAATACTATTACTGCTACTAAGCTGCTCCAACTACTACTTCAATTGCAACAACTTGTAAGGCTTAGAGTATCAAGGTGAAATGGGCGTCAAAAGGGTGTCAAAAGCGCACATCAATAATAGTCTTGGAACGGCTTAGTGTGTCAAGGTCAAACTTCCGGGGCATCATGAAAGCGGTGTTCAACTGACCAAAAGGCAATATGCACATGCTACTACCGCTGTTAATTCTGCTGCTACTAATGCTACTGTTGCTATTGCGACGAATACAACACTAAGACTGCAACTACTGCTACTACCACCAAAACTACTGTGATAATAGTGCTATTAAGGCTAAGTCTATGAAGGTAAAATTTGAGGGAATATTGATGGCAAATTCGAACTAACAAAAGACACTATGTGCATCTAGATGGTCAAATTAGTGTATCTTAAGAATTTATTTGCGTATTAAGTTGGAACTCTCAGAGAATACTTAAAGGGGAAGATCAAATGACCAAAAGGCAATATATAAACACTACTACTAATACTATTACTGTTACAACATTTACTAGTTCTACTACTATTGTTCCTCTTGCTCCAACTACTAATTCTATCACAACTACTTGAAAGGTTAAGAGCATTAAGATTGAAATTTCAAGAAGTATATGAATATACAGGTTATCAAAAGAGCAAATCGACAATGTCATAGCAATGGCACAATGGCTAATTATATTAAGTTGAGTAATTGTACTACTGCTGTGGCTACTATTACAACTATACGTAAGGGTATGAATACACCCCGGCGCCGCGCCGATGAGGGAAGACCGGTGGCGGCGGGGCCAAAAACAGCACGCCGCGCCGCCGGTAAGATGTTGGCGGCGCACCGCCGGCGTGATCAATGTTGACCGCAAACATTAATGTTTTCATCAGTCTTTCTTAAACCACAGCTTAAATTTACAACAGATTCGAGCCTATTCATGAGTTCAAAAATTCACAAGTCGCTGGCTGGAAACTGGTCTTCTTCGTTGTTCATCAAGAGAAGTAGAAATGTGGTAGAAACGAAATGGTTGTGGCGTTTCAGAACTCTTGCATAATACGAGTAGTTGACGTATCTTTTAGTCATGTTTTCTTAACATAAATAATTATCAAAATTAGTAGTTTTTTTTCATCGAACAATACTGCATACAAAACTTCAAATACCGTATCACAAAATTCGTCAGTTATCTGAGTAAAAACTTTGAATATAACTTTGGACTTAGAAGCTTAATTTTTTCATAAGGCCCTTTGCCTTTATCTGTTTTGTCACCTTTAAAGCAGTTGAAATGGGCGACTTTAATATTGATTGTTTTTTTTTTGGCTCTTTTTGATTCTTAAAAAGACTTCATGTATTAAAAACTGGTGTTTAATTACAATTAAAAAAAATGCATTTTAAAGTTTTTTGGCTTCTTTATAGAATATATGTCATGTAGGCTAAGGCTGAACTGCTTTTTTTTATTGCTTTTGGCTGCTCTTTTGGATATTATTGGGTTTTTTCTTTTGGGGATTCATTCCAAATTATAAATTGATAAATACCTAATATCAGTCAAATTATAAACTGCATCTAAAAGGAGTAAATTTATCAAATTGAAAAATACATGATGAACACTTCACATGAGAACACTTCAATTACAATGAAACAAAAAACACTTAATGGTTTATTCGGTATGAAGAAAAATTAAATGCCAGCTATTTTCTGGTAAAAATTAAAAGCTCCTCCGTTTTAAATGTAATTAAATGAAATAATATGCAGACTGAAGTAGCTCCAGGAAGATGTTGAGATTTTCATCCTAGTTCGTCACTTTTAATCCAAGCAAAATGTTAGGACACTTAGTATCAGTTATTGAGTTTAAGCTTTGATTTCCAAATGCTCACAAAAATTACCAAATTTAAGAAAGTCGCAATAATAAGTCGCCTGTGGTCAAAATACTCAAAGACTCCTCTTAGATTCCCACCTAGGCTCAAAGCTTCTGCTATGGTCATTTCCATGGAAATCTCCAAAGATTTTCTTTTTAAAATAGCTTTCAAGCGTAGTTAGGGGTATTTAGCCTTTTTTGCTTTTCTTCAAAGCTTTGAAAAAGGTGTTATAATATTCCAAATGTTACATTTGTTGTATTTGTGCATATTTTTGGTAGTCATTTGTGGGGTGATCGAATTTTTTAAACCACTGTAGATACGTAAGAGCGTTGCAACATCTAGTACCCTGAGGTCATAAGACTATCAAAGGCTCCTCCTTGAACCTCCCAAATTGAAACCTTTTATTATGACCTGGCCTTTTGATGTAACTTGGGCAGTGGACCAAGGGCGCCATTGTCACTCGAGCGCAACGTTAGGTGGGGATGTCGATATCGCTTTCGTCACACCAATTCGTTTTAGTGTGAATCTGCCTGGTACTTATGAATGAATGTTTTCTAATTAAACCCGTTTCATCAGTAAGAAAAAAACGGGTTGGACGCATATGTCCCTTTCCCTTTGGACGACAAAACAATGCAAGTGCTGTATCAAGTATAACTCACGAAAATCTTGTGAATTTTTGTCAACTTTTGATTTTTTTGGCATCCCTGCTTTCAATAAAAAAAATCAAGGTACTATCACTTAAATATAATAACTCCCTATGCCCCCTCCTATGGATACTATCTTTATAGGATACCGTCTCTGCTTTAAGTAAAAAAAATAATTAAATTATTGGCACCCCTGCTTTCAAAAAAAAATCGAGGTATTATCATTTAAATATGATAGCTCACTCCCCCCCCCCTCTGGATACCACCTTGATAAAATGCCGTCTCTCCTTTAAATTAAAAAAAAACTTTTTGGGATCCCTGCTTTCAATAAAAAAATTTCGAGATATTATCATTTAAATGTAATACCCCCCTATCCCCCTCCCCCCTCTGGATACCACCTTGATAGGATACCGTCTCAGCTTTCATTAGAAAAATAAGTTACTTAATAATTAACTAGGTCACTATATGGTTCAAACAAACACGCAAAATAACGCTAAACAGCTTAGTGTTCCTTGAAAAAAATTGAGGGTATGAGTAAAGGGGTACAAAGACAACAACAAAAATGTCGAAATTATTCAGATATACCTCAAATTAATGGAAAACTGAGTCATAGATTCGCCGTGGCATTCAATAAGATCCAAAGAATCTAATTAAAAGGGAGCACACACAAAAGCCAAATAAGGCCAGTAGCCTATGAGAAATCGCAAAATACCCTAGACAATGAACAAGTCTTAATGGGGGGCCCTGGGTCTATCAAAATATTTCAATGGTTTCCCAGGGAATTTGATATCATTTTCTTCTGTCTCCACTTTAAATGAAAAAATAATTATCCTTTTCATCCCTGCTTTCAATAATAACAAATAAGGTATTATCACTTAATAATGATAGCCCCCTATCTCCCCCCCCCTACAGGCAATAATTTACAATTTATTTATGAGTCATATTTTTGTGGTAGCTTCCGAACAATTGAGTATTAAACATTCAGGTATTCTACAATTGAGTATTAAACATTAAGAAAATCTTATTTGAAAACAGCAGAAAAAAAAAATATGCAAACTTACAATTCAGCTGTAGAAACAATCTGTCGGCTGTCAATTTCAAAATCCAACTGAAGGCTGAAGCTGTATAGTAGTGAATTCGTTCTATAATTCTATTCAACTTTAAAATAAAATTCTTGACTATGAACGATGTTAGAAATAGCGATTGGGAAACTACGTTCGAAATGATTTAAACTCATTTCATAAAGACGATACTGTTTTTTGTCAACATATGAAGAACTGTATATTGCAATATTTGCAATTGCATATTGCATCTGTCTGGTTTTTATGCAAAGTAACAAAAGAGACAAAAATTAATGAACAAGAGAGTAGTGAAGAATTATGGTATGCAAAGTAATATTTGGCAGGGAAAGTCACTGGTGATAAATCGCTAGGGGTGGCACCGTGATTGCGTGATTTTCGGGGATTCGGGGAACCAAATTTTTTTTCGGGGTGACGCATAGATTTTCGGGGAAATACCCGAAAATTCAGGGATAGTGCAAGCCCTGCTTGATTTCTAATCAGGAAAATCGAAATACTAAACCACACGAGAAGGAAAAGCTCCGACTTTGCGGTTGACGCAATAAAGAATTGCTACAAAATTAATTTAAAGTCGACCGAACGCCGCCGCCTCTGTCGGCGGCGGCGCGCCTTTGGCACGCCGGCGGCGTTACGACACTTCTGCGGCGTTCGACCGGACCTCTCGTCGGCGGCGTTTGGTCGATCCGCCGGCGTGGCGCCGGGGTCTAGGTATGAAAGTGAAATTTTCAGAGAATATTTCTCAAAATTGATGTTGTACGGATGACAACCTGCCATCCGTATGCAGGTTGTCAAAAGGGATATCAGCAATATCTTAGGAACAGTTTCGTGTGTGAAATTAAAACTTACAACGCTTGTTGTGGGGGATGCTGAAATAACCAAAAGACAATATTTGCATCACAACACTACTGCTTCTACTCCTACAACTACTGCTATTGCTACTATTGTTATTCCTGCTCCTAAAGCTAAGGTGACAAAGCAATATTGCAATAACGGCTTACATTATTAAGTTAGACCTTTCAGGGTAAGTTGTGACAGATTTTGAACTAGCCAGAAGACACTATGTGTATACTATTGATACTACTTCCACGGTTACTGTAACTAATGACGCCAAGGGCATTAAATTGAAACGTTTAGGGGGAGTTTCAATTAAACGAAAAAACTATACGCATGGAAGTATTTAAATGCCATATATGTAATAACATAGGCAGTGCATTAATATTTTAAAGTTAATTTGATTGGAAATTGAAAGTTCTAGTGCCACTTTTAAGAGTCAAAAGTGATTGGAGGGCAATTAGCCTTCCTCTTTAGCACATAATTTTCCTAACACTTCCAATCAAAATTTAAGAAAGCCATTTTGTTCAGCATAGCTGAACGGTCTTGTTACTGTATCTTTAGGGCTATTGCGTAGGTCAACTTTCCAGTTATGCAATTTGCCCACTAAGTTTAAAACTAAATGTTGCCTTAAGATTAAATCAAAAAGCACTGTGTGTATGTTGATTGCCAATAAGACATCTCAACAATATCTCAGGAACGACTGAGGGTTTTATGTTCAAACCTTTGGGGTTACTTTTATTGCTACTTCCACTCTTAAAATTTAACTAAATCAAAAGGGTGCAAGTGTATCCAAGCTGTCAAAGAGCATGGATAGATTTTTTTCGAAAGGTATTAAGTTTTATTTTTCAGGTCAACTAGAAGAGGTATAAAACTAAATTAAGCACTACTATTTGTGTCCAGATTTTTAGAAGCGTTTATGTTGTTAAAGATTGTTGAAAATTTTTTCTCCAGCATACAAATAGCAGTCCAAACTATGAATTCTTAAAGAAAAACCGAAAACATTTAAACTATTATTTTCTACCAAGCGTATATAATCTACCAAGCGTAAAAGTACCACAAATCAGCATCAATAAATATATGAAACCCAAAACAAACAGAAATTACAATAAATAACAGAGTCAAACTCAAAACGAGCAGAAAAAAACGAGCAAAAGTACCTATGTCTTCCCAAGGCCAGAACATAATTTGCACTTTGTTCTGGCCTTGGGAAGGCATAGGGGTTTTGAGCCCTATTCATGTTAATTTATGCTCGTTTTGAGTTTGACTCAGTTATTTATTGTAATTTCTGTTCTTCTTGGGTTTCATTTATTTATCAATGCTGATTTGTGATAGTTTTACGCTTGGTAGATTATTTGATTCTATTTTTGCTCATTTTTGGTTTAATGGAGTTCATTACTTTTCTTTGAAAAACTTATTTCGTGGGAATTTTTTTTTTTTTTTTTTTTGATTAATCTCAAGCAGAAGCTTAGCTACTTCCCCCTACCTACTCCTCTAACCGTAAAAGTTTTAAAGCCTTATCTTTTCACGTTTTGTGCTCAGCTCAGTCAACGTCTGAACCACTTTCATGAACCTTTGTAACACTAATAAAGTCTTTTTTGACATAATGTCAATTCAACTAGCTTTAGCCAGGGTTGCCACTGCCATGGATTTATCCGTGAAAACATGGATTTTTCAACCTCTGCCATGGATTTTGGAAATGCCATTGATTTTCATGGATTTTTCAATAAGAAACATGGATTTTTTTTCACATGGTTTGGAATTAGCGTCGCTCAGAAAACAAATCTTTACGGTGAGCCAAAATGGGATAGCGGACCAGCTGTCTCACTACACTTACATCTGTGGCCACAGATGACGCTCCAGCTGACGTGCTGAAAAAGTGTGGGAAATTCAAAACTTCTAGCATGTGATTTGTTTTCAACAATTTTAACCTTGCCCAAAAACAAAAACAATCAATCTGACCCTGCTTTTGCCCGCACCAAAGTAATTTGGAAATGGCTGTACAAGAGAGCTATGTTGGTTGAGTGTCGTTCTCTGGGTTCAGCTTTTTCTAGTTTTATTATGGAGAAGAGGTGCTTTGAGCCGATTTAGAGGGAACAGAAAACAGCTTGAGAGATGGAGTGAGCTTTCAATTATTTATTTGGTATAAATTTCTCAGCTTGGTGTAATCTCTCAATTTGGTATACAAATCTCAGCGTCAAACAGAAGTTGCACTTCGAAATATTTTCACATGTGAAGACCAAGTTTTGTATATAATATGGAAGTTTTTCGGTTCATACTGACATTAAGCGAGTAACTGAAGTTTTGGAGAGTGGAGGACTGATATTTTTTGAAGCGTCTATATTTCGACCATTCTGCCGACAGTCCTCTTCAACGACTTGTGTAGGTCAGTGTCAGCAGCAGTTGGAGGGTGAGTTACTATAGAACCTTAGACCCATGCAAACAGCTGAACTAGAAGCTCAAATTGCCTCGTCTAATTCTCCCGTTTCCTTGCTTTTGACACAGACTGAAGCATCCTAGAAGCCAAACTGTGATAGTACACTCTATAGCTTAGACAGCTAGTTGTTCCAGATACTTTTAATTTTAGTCGTCCGGTAAAAGTTTAGAGAGAATTTGCCGATACCTGCATTAATTCGGCTGCTGATGGCCGGTTCGTTAGCCCTTCAAAAAGGAGTCAAATTTCTTCACGAAATCATGGTTAATCTTGACTCTATGCTCTGTCAAATTTACTCCCAAAGATAAGTCGATATTCCAAAATAATGATATGAATTTACGAGGTTTGTGTCAGTGTTTATGCTATGCAAACTTGCGTCTTTATTTTTATTTGAAGTTCACAAATAAACCATTCCTGATTGGAACTGAAGTACTGGTTATAGAATGTAGAATGTATATAATTATATATATTATTTTTTGTATTTTCCAAATGTCATGCATTGATTAAGTTCTGTTCAAGGCACAAGGTCAGTTAGCTTTTCGTTTGCTACGCACCACAGTACTTCTGTCAAGAGAGAGGAAGATCACATCAGTTTTGATTCCCGTCACCTAGCGACAGAACGCCATTTATCTCCATGTTGCAAAAAAGTCGAGTTGGGGCACGAATCGGAATCCCGCTCTGTCAGAAACAAAAGTAAATAATCGTAACAGAAGTGGGAGATACGAGTGCATCTAATCAGGCTAGACCCTCCACGTTTCTTTATGCAAATTTACTAGCCGAATCGCCTATCTTTTCATACGAAGAAGTCAGCCAGAAGAAAACGGACGCAAGGGTCCAGCCTGATTTGAGACCAGCATTACGCTTACGGCAGTTTCCTACTTCTTTTATGGTTATTTACTTCTGGTCAGAGCCCTAGCTTTACTCTTGGATCACACAGATTCGATCCGACGGTTTTTGCATTTACTTACGGTTTCTCCCTAATGACGGAACATTCTACATTTTGCTGGTTTGCGGGATACGTTGAAATATCCCAGCGCATTCGACGAACTATCACATGAAAAAAAAAATGCAAACCATGTACTTTCGCGTTGCATCTATATAAACGAAGATTTATGTCATCGAAAAGCCGTACCTGCGAGTGACGCGAAGCGTCACGAGCAGCGAATTTTTTCGTATCTTTGGCAACATTGCTTGTGTGTGGGCTGCAATGGATTTTTTACTTAAGCTTGCCATGGATTTTTATCTTGAGCTAGTGGCAACCCTGGCATTAGCTTCTCGTGCTTATAGTTTATACGAGTAGTTAAACAGAAGTAAGACAACCAGAATGCCTCAGGGCTGTACACACTTCAAAGAGTAATCCATATAGAATATTTTTTGGAAATTATTTGGATTCGTCAAATAAGATGAAGCACAGTTTATCCGTAACTTTGTCTTCAGAAATCATTCTTTCAAGGTTATAAGTATTTGAAACTTGCTGCAAAACAAAATTTTGTTGATGTTTTGACTTGTCAAAGCCACCTATAGTATAGGCTACCTTCGTAGGTAATTTATTGCCAGATTCGGTAATATTTCCATACTATTGAGTCTTTTATGAAATTTCAGAAAATAAATGATGTTCATCCAATTAGCGAGTTTCTTGGCTGCACATTATTTTGAAAATGGAAGAGGTAAGGGATAAACTAACATTTGAAATTGTCTATTTATTCTAAATTCAAACTACTATATAGATTTTTTTATGGCTTAACTGTTGAAATATTTTCATTTGTCAAAAAGTAAATTGGAGAATTTTAAATCGCTGCACCATTAAATTTGTACTTTTGAAAGTGCCTAACTGCAGATACTGACTTAAAAAGCTGTATTTGTTCCTGTCAGTGTCCAAACGTCTTATATGTATTTCTTGTAAATAATTGTTCAAAATTAGCTCTTTAAGATGAGACACTGAACTCAGAATGTACTCAATTTCTAATTTTTCTCTTTTAGTTCCCATTGCTCGCAGGTTACTTTTAGTTCCCATCCACAATAGATACCAAACTCCGACGAATGTTTCGCTTTGAAAGGAAATTTTGCCTTTTAATGACGGAGGATTCGCAAAAATGAGTCGTAGCTTAGGCCAAAAAGGTTCTTTGCCTCCAAAACCCCTAACAAAATGTATAGTACCAATAGACACTGGGTTATTGGCTACCAAAAGGGTTTGGTATCTTGAGATAGAGTTTGCCTACCTCTGCTTGTTGCCTATTTTTTATAAGAGCCTTCCTTGATAGTGTCAAAGTGTCCACCAGAGCTTTTCTCCATCCCAAGTAACTGACCCGCCATCTTCAGACCGGCCTGTTTGGGCGACACTCACCTCACAAAAGAGAGATTTAGAGTCACCAACCACTCGCTAGTCATCAGCAAAAACCGGCACTTGATCTTCATAACCGGTACTAGTAAAAGAACTTCTTTCTCCCATCTCGGATTGCTCTTTAGGCTGTTTTCTCAAGGGCCTCGTTCAGGGCTTAATATATCCTGGGAGATTGGCCCCGGCGCAAGATTCTGGCAGTTATTACTGGCTTCAGTTCATCCAATGAACATCCAATGAACATCCTTGGTAGCATGTTCTACAAAATACTGGACCTGAGGCATAGCGTGACTGTGAGGCAGGTTACCTCTTGGTCAGACATTGGGCAGAACGGCCAGTTATCCGAACAGTGACTAAAATTACCAATAACAGGCCCCTTTTTGTGGCAACTACTCTCAGGGCACCGCGAAAAGGCAGTCATCATTAATCCCATTGTAACTCTCAGAAATGTGGCATTTAACTGCAGATATTAAGGACCAAGAAATGACCCAATTTTGTTTGTCGCTCGTCGGCTCTATCAGCTTTGTTTATTGTTTTTTTTTTTGTTTTTTTTTGTCTTTCTTCTTTTACAGAGCCATTTTCTTGTCCCGATGCAACGCATAATAAACCTTGAGGCCGCTAGCGTATGTGTATTTCATATACAATGCAGTTTGTGGAAGTTTTGTGCAATGTAATTTTTGTGTAAGCTAGGTTTTTGTCCCTTGTAGTCGCGGCAACTCTGCATCCAAGTTTTAAATGCTTGCAATTTTTAGTGGATGATTCAAAACTTCTTTCTTAAAAAATATGATTCATTTTTGTCTTCGAACCTAAATGCAAAGTGTTTCCTAGGGATTACCATTTAAGCTTTTGTAGATACTTCTGCTCTCCATGACAACTACCCCTTTAATTTTTTGCCCGTCTTAAATTTAGAAAAACACCCTTTTTTATATTGTAGTTGAAAATTCTTTTTTTTTGTATTCAGTTAGAAGATTTGCCACCCCCCCCCCCCGAAAATTTTCGTGAAGTTACACTCCTGAAGTGGGTTCGGTTAGAAGTGTATACCTCTATTTGTCTTACAGCTGGCCTCATTTTTCGGTCTTGATGAATTCCCCCTAAATGCAACCACCTCCGAATACGGGTCGTCATTTCCCGAACTGGCGAATTTCAAATAAAATGAATTAATCGAGAGTATTGTTTATTTCACGCGCATGAGGATATAAATTCAGATAGGAATTGGTTTGAGTGTCCATCAACAATTATTCCTATGTACACTTTTTGTAGCTATACGATGCCTAAATACGACAGACAAACAAACCTCCTTTTAGCTCTCTTGCTTTTACAGTTAGCTAGCTTAACTTCAAGTAATCCCACACCTTATCCTCATGATATAAACATGAAAAAAAAATTATTCTGCTTTGTGATTTGATTCAACTCTGTGATTAACTCAGTGACGTTCAGTTATAGTCTACCATTTGAAAAAAAAAAAAATCATTTTATGAAAACAGTTGTTTTCTTAATATGCCTTCGTCGTATTTAGTTTTGTTACTTTTATTTATTTTGACTTTTGTAATAAAACTGATCAAATACGCTGCTTCAATCGTTTTTTACCTTAAGAAAAGATCAATAAAAAACAAAAATTAAAATATTCGAACCAGCATGCAAAATGACTAAAACCTCTGCCCCAAATAAATTAATCTGATCTCCAAAATTCATGAATACGATTCCCTTCAACTTCATTTATCAACAAATGAATGAAATCAATTCAGAGAAATTTAAAGGTTACCGGAAGGAAGCATCCTCTTTTCTAAGATACCTAACTTGTAGATATCCCCCCCTTTCCTTATCAATGAAACTGATGGATTAAAGAGAAATCCGGCTACACAGATCTCCTTGCCAAACATTAGAATTTATCATTCGAAATGACAGAACGGTGACAAATCGAAACGTAGAATGTTTAGGCTCGCATTCAGAAAGTGAAGATAGAGAAATAGCATCCCCTCCACGGTAATCATATTGCTATCTATAGGGTATTTACTGCTTAGTAAGAATTTTGCAAGAGGAATGACAAAATCTAAGGGAATTGCTATTGTGCTTAAAGGCTAAAGGGTCAAGTTGTGGTAAAAAAAATAACCTGCCAGGCTGAGAACAATGGAATTTTCAGTTCAGATTACTGTTTGGTTTGATTTAGTAACCATGCCACACTGTAAAATGGGAAAAAAGATATGTATATAGATATTAAAAAAACTTGCTCACTGAAGTCCCACGCATCCGCATGGAACGTACTGAGGTTACTGCTTTTAACAAGGAATTAACCACGACTCATTATCATTCTATCTAGTGCTGTTCTGGATAGTTGTGCAATGTGCTGGTGTTCTGCGTACACACCTCCTCTGCAGTCTTTTTCGTAGATTTCGTCCTTCTATCGCTCCTTCGAGTGTTATTTTGAGCAATTTATATTTGTATTCGTTTGAGATCCCCAAGTTGTTGGGGTTATTGTTGATTGATTTAATTTATCTTTGTGTCATGAGACTTCATCTGCCTTGCCATCTGAGACTTCATCATATATATATATATATATATATATATATATATATATATATATATATATATATATATATATATATATATATATATATATATATATATATATATATATATATATATTTCTGCCCATCTCTTTTTAAATCTTTTCTTAGTACTAACTGGGGTCCCGTTCCCATCCTTAACTGGAACAAGTCCAGACCGACTACTCCCTCTCAATTTTTTGGTATGCCAATGTAATAGTTTCTTATTATAACGTCCGGCTACATCTTCTGGATCTTCAGAATTTTATCCATGGCCTCCACTTCACATCTTTTTTGTTTGTATTTTAATTCTTTCTCTACTTTCCTCAGATTCCTCTTATTTTTATATGATCTATAACTCAAATACTTCTTGTACAAGCCCCTCCTCTTCATTACTAGACTTAAAGTATGTTCACTGTTATTCATAGTCGCGTTTCTAACTTTGCTCTTTAGGATATCACATGGTACTTAACAACCTATTTTCCTAAAATTATTTTGTCCATCTTCTACAATGTCTAATTTTGAACTCTCTAGATTGATATACGACTTTTCCTAGAAATCTCCCCTAAACCTCTCATCCTGGAGCAGACCAGCGTCATAACTTCTGGGAAGGTAGTTCCCCTTCCTAGATTTTAGCTTTAGATAAATCCTAGGCACCTCAATGACGATCTTTACTTTTAATATCAAACATAGTTCTCCTAGTACCTTATACCTAGTACCTTGCATCGATCCTGTCAGTCTTCCGTTTAAAGTAACAAAATTAAAAAGATTGGTATTCTTACCATCATTGTAGTATCATGTTAACTTATGGAACATTTTATGACCAAATTATGTACTAGTTGAAACTAGAGTGGTACACCCATAAACTGCAGCAGTCTGTAACCGTTGCTATTTTATTTTCTTTTACCAAATTTACTTCACCTAGGCTAGGATGACAAGTATCCCAGTCTCTAACAAGCTGGGCATATAAAATACCCTACTAGAAACACCATATTTCATACCGAGAATCCTGTCTGTTTGTTCCTATAGCTGTAAATAAAACTCATCTAAGTCACTACAATATACATCAGTGGGTTCTACAGGCGCATATACTACTATAACTGATACCTTGCACTTTTTAGTCACAAAATGATCAACTAGCATTCTATTTTTAATACCTTACCAGCCTAAGCAAAACATAGCAGCTTCCATATTTATCATGCACACTACTCCCTGTCTATGCGCCCCATCCCTCCTGCCAGAGTAAATAAAATATACACCTAATTTCATGTTTCCTAACACTGGGGTCTTAATTTCTGAAACTCCTGACAAGTTCAGTTCAAAACGTCTGAGCTCATCAGTCAAAATTACAATACAATAGTTGTGTTTCAATATTGTAACATACCAAGTTGCAATTTTCATATTATTCAAATCATCTCATGAAAATCAATTGTCCTAAAGCAGTGCAAGAGAGGGACTAATACATTTTCTCAAGTTTACACGAAACACTTAAGCCGGCTTAAAGCCGGACAGCAAGAAGTCCCTGGAACCTCCAGTATAAATGGAGGCCTTGTGCAAAATTGCACCCATCTTGTTCACAACATGGCTTTCCACACCTGGTGATGCTCTTCTATCAACAAGAGTCTAAATCGTAAACAAGCAATTTAAAGCCTATTAGCTCCGAATTATAATATATTCGTGCCTACAAATATTATAATAAAAAAAAACACCAAAACAAACATAACCCAGAAGAATTATATATATATATATATATATATATACTATATATATATATAATATATATATATATATATAGTATATATATATATATATATATATATATTATATATATATATATATATATATATATATATATATATATATATATATAATATATATATATGTATATATGTATATATATATATATATATATATATATATATATATATATATATATATATATATATATATATATATATATATATATACTATATATATATATATGATATATATATATATATATATATATATATATGATATATACATATATATATATATATATACATATATATATATATATGTATATATATATATATATATAATATATATATATATATATATATATATATATATATATATTAATATAATATATATATATATATATATATATATATATATATATATAATATACATAGTACTGACAGTGTGGTAAATGAGTTTCTTAAATATGGTGGTTGTGTGGTTAGGGATAAATTATAAATTATTGAAGATTCTGAACAGGATTTCTGAAAAAGGGGAAGTAAATAGCGATTTGAGGAAACTTTTATTAAACCCGTCTATTAAAAAAGTGATAAGAGTGAGTGTGGTAAATATAGAGGCATTAGCTTGGCTTCTGTAAGATATTAAATAAAAAAAAAATCAACTGAAAGTAAGGAGCAACAGTAGAACTTAACATGACCTGAAATTATTACGTATATGAGGGTGTTTCCCCCTCCTCAATATCTCGCTCTTCACGCTAAAGTTTTCTAGTACTTTAAAAAAAAGCTTCTTATCGTTCTAATGAGACTACCCATGTGTTTCAGGAGTCGTTCTTAACGCATTTGGACAAAATTCAAACTCTAGTGTAAAAAGCGAGGTGTCGAGTAGAGGGCAAGACCCCTCATATACGTAATAATTTCAGTTCGTTTTAATTTTTAATGTTGCTCCTTACTTTCAGTTGAATTTTTTGTATTATTTAATTGCGGATTGTTTTTAAATAATGCCATAAAACCTGGTTCCACCTCTACGGACATATCCTCTAGACAATTCAATCCCGGTGAAAAAGCTTACCTCGGATAATAACCATTAACATCTCCACCCGTAAAATTGTGTCGGCAAAGAGAAAGCAAGACATATAAAATAATTTCTGATGGAATTCTGGCAAATTCCCCCGGTGAAAAATTTCCTCTATAAATTCACCCCCTAGAAACTTCCCTCCCCATGGGAAATTATCCCTGTGAAGAATCCCCTCAGCAGATACATTCGAAAAATGTGTGCATAATACTCACTAACAAATACTATACGTTAACAATGGAAAAATTTTATAGCTTAAAGACCTTTTCCTAGGGGCTGTGGGGGGGGGGGGTATGTTATCCCGAAGGCATAGTTATTGGGGTTTTCAACTTTGCTGAACAAAATGGCTATCTCAAAACTCTGTTCGGACGATTTTAGGAAAAACGGGCGTGGGAAGGGGCCTAGTTGCCCTCCAATCTTTTGGGTCACTTGAAACAGACATTAGAAGTTTTAAGTTTCCTTCGAATGAGCCTTCTCTCGATATTGTAGGACCACTGGGTCGGTACGATCACCTCTGAAAAAAAAAACAAATAAAAAAACACGCACCCGTGATCTTTCTTCTGTCTAAAAATGCAAATCTCCATTTTTCTGCAGATAGGAGCTTAAAACCTCTATAACAGGCTTCTCTGATATGCTGAATCTGACGGTGTGATTTTCATTAAGATTCTTTGACTTTTCACGAGTGTTTTCCCCTTTTTCGAAAATCAGGCAAATTTTCGCATGCTCGTAGCCTTTGATGGGTAACACTAATCTTAATGAAATTTATATATCTGAAATCAGCATAGTAAGCCGATCTTTTTGATATATCTATTGGTAAAATTCCGTTCTTTAGAGTTTCGGCACTATTGAGCCGCGTCGCTATTTAGTTACAGTCTGATGCCACGAACTGTTGGAAAAATTACCTAATATGATGATGCTTTTTAGACTTTGAGATACTCTGGAAAAGTTATAAGAGAAGAACGGTAGAGTTTTTGGAAGCAAAGAGGATGCGTCCACCAAATTTTATTCTTAGATTAATAATTGAAAAGTCCTTGAGTCATTCGGCCCCTTCAGTTCTCAGTTTTATAAATTTTGAGCAAGCCTTTGATTCAGCTGATAGAATAGCTCTAATGAAACATTGCTGCGCTTAAGATACGAAAATGAGGCTAATAGCTGGTTTCGTATCAAATCAAGAGTAAAGCAGGGTTGTGTTTTATCCCCATCTATATGGATTATTTGGATCAAGTTTATCTTAAGGAGCACGTCAAAGGCTGTGGGAGAGTATGGAATTAAATGGAGAAGTAATGCTCTTCTAGAATTAGATTATGCTGATTATCTGGGATTTCTAAACGAAGATGTTAGGAAAACCAGTGATATTTTGAAGGTTTTTGAGAGTTCAGGGCACAAGAAGAGGTTTGAGAATTAATTTTAAGAAGACTCAGTGACATAGACTGGTAACAAGTCAAGATGAAGAGGCGGTTTGGGGTAAGGAAAAGATCGATATAGTGGATTGCTTCACATACCTAGATAGTATTTTTTTGTGAACATGGTGGATGCAGTGAAGATGTTGAAATTAGAATAGCAACGCCCTTTGTGCTTTTCACATCTGAAAAAAAAGTTTGGAAGATTAGAAAGATAAGTCTGCAAACCAAGATTCAATATTAGAAGCTACAGTGACGAAAGTGGTCAAGTATTGTTCTGAAACGTGGTTGCTTCAAAAGACGAAGGAGGATTTCTTAGATATTTTCAGGATAAATTATCTACGGATTGTTCTGGGTATATAATATATGTATATATCATATATATATATATATATATATATATATATATATATATAATATATATAGATATATATATATATATATATATATATATATATAATATATATATATATATATATATATATATATATATAAATATATAATATATATATAATATATAATATATATATATTGTGAATGTCTTACTTTTCCTGAACTTGAAAAGATTATACTGAAATGTTTATATTTATTGCAAACCTTGGCGTGTTCCCTGTCCTATGTTTTTTCCTTTGATGTTAATACCTTCCTTGTAATTTTACAAGGGCGTAATATTTCTTTTATATTAGTTTGATGGCAAGTTTTTTCCTCACTTTAGTCTCTGAAGAATACTTATCCGGCGCCGATAGTTCCTATAAACTTATCAGAATTTGACCACGTTTGTGAACTCAAACGTCAACTTCTTTTGACTTAACTACATATTTCTTTTCACATCTACATTTTAATGTTCTTGATAGGTTGCTGAAACTCAAGTTTAATGGGCTGGATCTTCTAGAAAATCAATTTGTCCTTAGTAAAGTTCCAGGCTGTTTGAATTTTCGATTTCTTAAATAGGCTCGTTAGGAATTGGGCCAAAAGAAAAAAAGAAACCAAACACCTGATGAGGCGAACATTAATGACCAAAATTTCCCCATTATTTAGACCAGTCTGAAGTATATAATAGCGAACTTTGCAACTAACATCATAAATCGACCGATGCTATATTACGATTCAAAACAATACAAGTGATAAAGATTAGGAGCTATTCAATATCTTTTTGTTTTTGATTTTTTCTTTTTTTTTCTTTATAAAGTAGATAGGATATCAAACTGAAAACATTGTTCTCCTAGCTTCGTTTAAGGTCTATTCATTCCTGGAAGCCGGGATTTTTATGACGTTTATTTTGGTTGTTATACAACTATTAAAATCTTTCTCATTGCGTAAATTATCTTCTTTATTCCCATACTAAATCGTGAGGAGAAACAAGCGGAATCTTTTTCGTTTCACAAAAAAGCCGAACCGAAGAGTTGCACCGCCCATTACTTGCATCATATTGTCTGAATCAGTGTTTCCACTTGTTGGATTTTCGACCCTTTGCCAGGGTAAAAAAACTTATTTCCAGGAATCAGGAAATATACCAGATTATTGGTCTCTAATGTAATTTTTTTTTATCCTTTTTCACCCATCGGCCGCGGCCGTTCTTTCAGTTTCGCAATTCGAGCCTAACCCGCTTGGATCTTATTTTATTCTGTGGTCTGGTGAAACTTCCAGTACGAAAACGGATCGTAGTAGTGAGAAGCTAAGTTTAACTTTCGATCAAGCAGCGGTCTTGAGCTCATTAATATTTTGCTCGGAATTTCAATTGTTTTGTTTGTCTGTCTAGTTGACAATGTTTTTACGGGTAAGTAAAGCAAATTAAGTTAGAAACTGAAGCAACTTTGGCTCTGTTTTTGTGTTGTTGACCGGTTTTTCATCAGCTGAAGAGCTTTCTCCGGATTCTGTGAAGGATGAGTGGTCAATGGTGGTTTTGGCAGGGTTGGTAATTCTCAAGACTGAGCATTTCTTAGCTACCACTACCTAAGGGACGCTGCACAACCAACTTGTTTTATTCGTCCGTTCCATCTTGAGGACTGACCCGTAAAATAGATTCTGCTCTATTTAGATGCTGGCCCACCAAACAGTGCTCATTGAAACTTGTTCGGTGTGTGGTTCTGATAAAATACAATGCATTCTGCTTAGTGGATGTGAGTTCTGTGACTCTTTTACATGAAACGGGCGGATAAAACGATTTGGGTTTGCTGCCGCCCTAACTAGTGGTATATCCTCTAATTCAGTAAAGTGTGCTATAGATGGCCTCAAATGAATAAAGTCCCAGACTGGTTTGCTGGCAGTCCAAACTGGTGGGTGTGTGCGTATACACGAAAAGGACTGTTACTGGGACTTTTTTTCTCTCTGTAAAGTTCTGAGGATTTGAGCATTAATATTGTTGTCATGAAACAGAAAGCAGTGACTAAAAAAGGCCCCAAAAGATCCTTCAGAGTCCGTACAGGGAACATCAGTAAAACTAGAATGATTGATTTATTTAAAGAAAATTTGGACGTAAATAAATTAACATTGTGAACCATACTGTGAATGCCTAGTTTCTGGTTGATAGCTGACAAAAGTTTAAAGTTGTTGTAGTCAGTTTTGCTCTGGCACTCTGCCTGGGCCAAACCAGTGGCAACATGTTCTGTTCTCTGCCCAACTTTTTTCTTGATTTTTCTCCTACACAAAGATGTCTTACCAATCAATGTTATTAGAGAAAATAAAATAAAAGCATGAACAACAGACTGTTTTTCTTAGCATTTTCAATCAAATATCTGGGAGATTTAAGGCCATTCTGGTGTAATTTGGCACTCATGGTAATAGTCTCCTTCCTGTATGACAAGGCTGAAATATTTGCCAACGTCGATGTTCATCAGAGTATACCGCTTCAGCGAAACTGCTAGAATCAGTTTGGCCTAAAACACATGATTTTGTCTAGGTAAACTGGGACGGTTTCTTGATTGATGGCTCTAGGGAAACTTTCTGAAATCTACACATTGAACTCCGACTAGCTCCCCTGTATTACAAGACAATTATTGTCTCCTTTCTCTTGTCATCGTCTCTCTATAAACATATGGAGATGATTATCTGACAATGGCTCAGAGAAGTAATTTACTACAGTGGTAAAAAGATCCTCAAAGGATGCTTATGATTACAGTCAACAGAATATTATGCTTATGAGGAAAAAAATTATCACTAGTTTGCAAATGTTGGGTAAACTCTTGTCCCTGACTGGAAAATCTGCAGCACTTCGGGTGCTCAAAGGCTTCATTCATAGGTTTAACAGTGGTGTAGTTTTCATTTTCTGTGGCCAGGTCCAAAGAGTGTCAGTGGAAACATAAGTATCTGGATTGACATTTAGAAGTAGATCTAAATAAGAACTAGAAAAGAATAATATGCATTTAGAAGTAGAAAAAAATAAATGGAAACTGAGTTGATGCCCCCAAAAATAATTAGAAAGTAAGTGTCGGCTATAAGTAGATTTAATATTTGGAAGTAGAATAGTCCAAAAATAAGTATTCTACTACAAAAATAAGTAGAAGTGGAAACACTGCGCTAAGCCTTCTTTGTTCTTTCTGTGTGAGTTCACTTTTTAATAAATAATGTTTCTGTTTTGGTTCTTTCGACGGAAAGTTTGTCGTCTGATTCTAATGTTGAAAAGACTTCGTCTGATGATCATGAGGAGAACTCTGGTTATTTAAGTAATGAAGAGATAAGAGCAAGACCAAAAGCTAGAAAAAGTAGACCTAGATCTGGAAAAGTTGAAAAGAGACTCCGAAAGAAAAAAATTCAGACCTGCTTGGCTGCATGTCCCTGACTTTATGTCTTGGCTGAAGAAAGATCCTTCTTCAAATGGAAAAGCCTATTGCTAGTATTGCAAAAAATCTCTAGCATGTGGCAAGTCGGATCTGAGAAAACATATAGGGTCCGATTACCAGAAAGAGCATTTCAGAAAGCCAAGATGCTGCAAAGCGTGGCACTATACCCCTCAATCACAGCTTTATGTAAACAACCACGAATTGGATGCCACAGAGGCCCAAATAGCCGCATTTATTATAGAAAATGACTTGCCCTTAAGTGTTGTGGATAGACTTGTGCCAATGATCGAAAGCCTTCCTCCCAAGTCTGTCCTTGAAAATCTTGAAAAGGTGTCACCTGGGGAACAAAAAGTCACCAACGTGATTCGCCAAGGACTAGGTCTTTATTGCAATTAGCAGCTTTATCGACATTTTGAAGAAAAGCCTGTTTTCACTGATGATAGATGAAACCACAGATGTTGGTATACAGATAGCTTGTCGTGGCAGTTGTGTGGTGTGGGGAAAGTCTTGATATGCAGGTTGACCTATTAGATCTCATAGAGTGTTCTGATCTAAGATATGAGACGCTTTTAGGTTTATTGGTGGACTCTCTGGCCAAAAGACAAATACCACTAGAGAACTGGATAGGTTTTTGTGCTGACACCTGCAGTGCTATGTTTGGCTCTGACAACTCTGTTTTAGCAGGATTACAGCTCAGTATTCATGGGTCACTTGTGTAGTAGCCACATGATTCATCTTGTAGCCTTTTACGCTTGTAAGCAGCTACCCAACCAGTTAGAGGGTCTTTGCAGAACCATTTACACTCATTTTTGTTTCAGTGCCAAACACCGGTCTGACCTGGAGAAGTTTCAAACTTTCACGCAGACAGACATGCGGAGCATCTTAGCACCAGGCCAAACCAGATGGCTGTCCCTAAAGATGCACAGATAGGGTCTTGAAACAGTGGAACGCTCTAGTGTTGTATTTTGAGCTAGTATCTCTAGAAGACCCGACGCATGCAAATGACCGTGCCCTTCAAGCTTTGAAAAACCCCTTACTCCGGATCTAAATAGAAGTTCAAAGTTATGTGCTTGAACTCTTTTGCAGCTTCAACTTACTTTTTCACAGTGAAAAACTACTTTTGCACACGATCAAACCGGAGGTTGAGACTCTTTTCAAAAAACTGGCAATGAACTTTATGAAACCCAGTTACGTCCACAGGGCGGGAACGGTCGCCTTTGAATTGGATCCTCTGCTAGAAGACGAATATTTACCCCTGTGCAAAACATACCTTGGTGTTGCAGCTAATGAAAGTCTCGAGACTTTGCAATCGAACGATATTACATGAGCTTCACAGTCGTCGGTACTACTGATATACGAAGCAGCTAGGAAGTTCTATGTTGAAGCTATACTTCAGATAAAAAGGAGACTTGTTTTTGAATTAGAAATATTTTTGCTAGCGGAACTCGTAGATACAGAAAAGGCCTTGGACCCGTCAGTCACTCAGCTCTTGATGTGTTTGCTGAAAAAATGCAAGATCTCCGGTGGGAACGCCAAGCAAATTGTTGAGGAATGAAGGGTGATGCAGGTAACCATGGCCAACAAAGGTGATATTATTGTCTTTTGGAAGAGTATGGTGGCAGTTAGAACGCCAGCTGAGGCACCTCGGTTTGGGAATGTTCATTCAGTGGTTAGGTGTTTTCTCAGTTTGCCCTTTTCTAACGCTGTTGTTGAGAGATTTTTCAGCGCCGTGAAGAGCGTGAAAACAGAAAAGCGCAACATTTACAGTCAAAAATCGGCCTGAGACGTGCCGAAAAGAATGCCGAAAAGAACTCGAATTCTTTGTGTTTGGATAGACAGCTTCTTGATAAAATGAAAAATGTGAAATCAAACGCTACAGTTGGCGAATGTGATTTAATAAATTAGTCTGGGACTGCAGTCGACAGGTAAAGTCGACTCGAGAGGAGCCCTCGCCATCCTATCCTCCATTGTTGCACAGTTAAAAATCTTGGCAGTTGTGACATTTGGCGATGAGTGTGAGATTTCATCTTGTACAATTTACTTTATCTATGGTGCAGTCCTGAAGTGCTGATGTGTCTTAGCCGGTTTACTCGAAGTCCCTTGTTTTTTGTTTGTTTTGTTTTTCCACTGGTTTTCTCATATTTGAGATGTTTTATTTATCCGACAATCTTTTGGTCTTTTTTGTAAGACGTTCCTAGAAGTAAAAGATTTGTAAACACAACGTCTGAGGTAGTTCAAGGTTGTAAAAATTTGCAGATTTTCATTATACGTATGGAAGGAACCTTACCAAAGGTGAGTTCGACGATCCACTCAATCAAAGACTGTAATCCAACTGTAATGAAACTTCAAATCTTATTTCCCGCCATTCCAGGGAATCCTCTTACATTGAAATTAGTAGAAAATAAGATTTCGTTCTTCCTCACAGTTCGATTACAAAAATCAAAGGAACAAGAATTTTTAAAACTACCTTAAATTGTAGCTAAACTGCAGAAAGGAAAAAAAAAATAAAAATCGGATTTAGCTACAAAAAATATTTCCGAAAATGAGACCAATACCGCTGACGGTAGACTACTTCTTTTTTTCAAGACTAACACGTGTACTTTAGATCTTATTCCTTTTTCTGACTTTCAGCATCACTTATGTGTTAAAGTATGAACAGAAATTCCATTTGCTCTGGAAAATCAACATAGATATGTAGGGTTCTAGCTATTTCCCGCCAGGAAAAAATTCAGGATTTTTCGGTTCTGCTGATAAGAATTATCAGGATTTTTGACCGGCGGGACAGGATTTTAAAATTTTTGAAGTTGAAACACTAATCTGAATAATCCATCGGATGGTGCAAACGTTTGCTATTCAACTAATATAGACTAATGAGAATAGGTCAAAACTAAGAATGAAAAGTGATGTTTCTGGGATAAGAAAAAAGATTGTATCTATATATCAATAGTTAATGAAAGAGATAAATACAACAAAAAAAGATAGCCTAATTAGTCAATCTAAAAATATTCTCCTATAGTTAAGTCAATTATTTGATAATTTGAAGTGTTTAATCTCGAAGAATCTTAAAAACAAACATGGTAATGCATAGTTTAGGTTTTCAGCTTTCCAATGGCCCGATGGAATTCCTATGAAGATCTTCAAAGCATTTCGGACTGTTCTTTTACCTTTTTTGGTCTCATTATTTAACCTAATAATTTCAAAGAGGAAGTGGCCAATGACCTGGAAAACCTCGCTTATTCTCCCACTTTATAAGAATGGTAATCCCACTACACATAACAACTATAGACCAATAAGCCTCCTAAACAGTGCTGGAAAAGTTCTAGAAAAAATTATAGATAAAAGGCTGGGAATGTGGATAGAAGAGAAAAACATCTTGCAAGAAGAACAAGGTGGGTTCAGATCAGGTTATTCCACAGCTGATAGAGTTTTTGTTATTAATGCTCTTGTAGAAAAGCACTGCAAAGGTAAAGGAAAATTATATGTGGCCCTAATTGATTTGAAATCAGCATTTGATAGTGTAGATCGTGTTTTATTGTTGAATGTATTATTAAATCTAGGCCTACCAGCCCCTTTTTTACAAATTCTATCATCTATGTATTCATTGAATAAAAGTTTTGTAAAAGTTGTTAGGAAGGGAATATCTCTGCCTTTTTTCTCGAAAAAGGGCGTGCGCCAAGGAAGTACACTCTCGCCAAAATTATTTGCTATGTTTATTAATGATATTGTTCCTTATTTCCGACAAAGATGGGCACCTACTCTCCGACTGGGAAATCTGAATATGTCAATGCTACTATTTGCAGACGACATTATATTACTGGCAAAGACAAATAATGATTTACAAACTCTCTTGAATCTCCTTGAAAAATATTTGCAAGAGAAGAAACTAGAGGTGAATGTCACGAAATCCCAAGTCATGATTTTTAGCAAAAAACCCTTGGAATCAGCACCACAATTTTTATTGAATGGAAAAATGCTGGAAGTGGTGGAAAAGGCCAAATACTTAGGTTTCATCCTTTGTCAAAATGGAAAATGGACGAGTCATATTACAACAATGGCACAGGAAGGAAGAAATGCATTATTTGGTATATACAGAAGCACACAAACAGCAGAAATAAGTGAACTAAGCCTCCACAAACATATATTTAATACTAAAATTATGCCTATCTTACATTACGGATCAGAAATATGGGGGTATCAGCCGGCAAAGCAACTAGAAACCCTTCAACTTCAATATTATAAACGAGTTTTTGGCCTACACAATACAACACATACATTAGTTTTAAAAGGTGATCTTGGTATATTTAACCTGAAATTGAAAAGATATACCCAAATCATCAAATTTTGGTTAAGACTTCTAGAACTTCCCCAGACTAGACTTGCCCGAGCAGCATATGAAGATCTTCTCCTTCAGTGTAACAAAACATCATGGACAGCACAAATCAAGAGGATATTAGATGAGAATGGATTTTCAAGTTCGTGGGAGAAGGGAAAAGGGCCAGAGGATCATGAAAAGTTCTTCAAGGAATTTAGTGCAAGACTTGAAGACCAAGAAGTGCAACTATGGCAAGCAGCTGTGGACAAATCTCCGAGTCTTACTTTGTATAGAGAAGTAAAAGAGAATTTTGGTCAGGAGTTTTATTTCAAGCTGGGATTGCCCATTAAGTATTTGAGGATTTGGATTCAGATTCGAGCAAATTGTCTTCCAATTTATACTAAGGTTGCAAAGAAAAAGAGGAAAGGTCCGGAGGCCGGGTGTAGTTGCTTGAGATGTGGGGAAAATGATTATGGGTTGGGCCATTTCCTCCTCCGGTGTAAGCAACTATCTCATTTAAGGGGATTAATTATCCAGGAGGGGGAAGATAGGCTGCTTTGTGAGTTAATGAGGTCTAGGACTCCCCGTTATATTGTGGCAGTAGGAAATTTTGTATTGATGGGAAGGATGTCAAATGAAGTGTAATTTTTCTTTAGTATGTCTTTTTGTATATGGCTTTAGTTGGCTTTTAAATACAGATTATTATTATTATTATTATTATTATATTTATTTTCAATTCACATTTGAAAACAACACGTTAGGGATATGTTTTTGCATACTTTTAAACATTCAACCTCTGTTTTTTTTTTTTTCTACTCAATTTAATGCCAGCGTCTGTCTTTTACTACATCATCAAGCAAGTTGCCTTTTCTAGAACTAAATGATGGTATATTTTTTCGATGGTTTTCTGCTAATTTTTCACGCACGTTCTTTATTTTTAAACTGGGCGCTCACTAAGTGTTAAAACTGCATACATGCATTGAAAATCTTTTGCATTAAAAGTTGATTTTCTAGATTTCCTTAATCAAACAATTCGTGGGTGGTAACCAACTGTAAGTAAGGAGCGACCCGGCTCAATAGTTACCGAAACTCTAAGAAAAGGAATTTTGATACCAATAGATACATCAAAAGAATTGGATTTTTATGCTGATTTTAAATATATAAGTTTTATCTAGTTTATTCCTACTCATCAAAAGTTACGAGCCTGAGAAAATGTGCCTTATTTTCGAAAAAAGAGGGAAACACTCCCTAAAAGTCATAGAATCTTAATGAAAATCAAACCATTAGATTCAGCGTCTCAGAAAACCCTACTGTAGAGGTTTCAAGCACCTATCTGCAGAAATGTGGAATTTTGTATTTTGCGAGAAGAAATATCACGGATGCGTGTTAATTTGTTTTTTTTTTCCAGGGGTGATCGTTTCGACCCAGTGGTCCTAGAATCTCACAAGAGGGCTCATTCGAACGGAAACTAAAAGTTCTAGTGCCTTTTTTAACTGACCGAAAAAATTGGAGGGCAAATAGGCCCCCTTCCACGCCCATTTTTTCACAGAGTCACTCGATCAAAATTTTTGAGATAGCCATTTTGTTCAGCATAGTTGAAGATTCTAATAACTATGTCTTTGAGGATGACTTAATCCCCAAAAATCCCCAGGGGAAGGGCTGCAATTTATGAACTTTGCCCATTGTTTACATACAGTATTGGTTATTGGGAAGTATACAAACGTTTTAAGGGGGAATGTTTTCTGGTTCGGGGGGGGGGGAGGTCAGGCATAGGAGGCTATGTGGGAGGATCTTTCTGTGGAGGAATTTTTCATGGGGGGGGAGGGATATTCCTATGAAGAATTTCCCAGCATCATTTAAAAAACGATCAGAAATTCAATTAAAAAAAACAAGTTTTTTCACCTGAAAATAAGGAGCAACATTAAAATTTAAAACGGACAGAAATTATTATGCAGTATATGAGGGGGTTCACCCCTTAGTCAATAACTCGCTCTTTACGCTAAACTTTATTTAGTACTATCAAAAGAGCTATTTATTCTAATTAAACGGTCTTTGTGATTCTGGGGTCATTCTTGAAGAATTGTAACAAAATTTGAACATTAGCGTAAAGAGTGAGATATTGACTGGGGGGTGAATCCCCTCATATGCGTAATAATTTCTGTTCGTTTTTAAGTTTTAATGTTGCTCCTTACTTTCAGTTGAAAAACTTGTTTTTTATTTAATTTTTTACAACGTATGTGGTTGTGTAAGTTTCCACTTACCCAATTTAAAGAATGAGAACTCATTTTTAGTGTCATTGGTACTGTAAAGATCAGAGGGGTCCATGTACATTCCTAAAATTAATAAAGTGTAATCAAAACTCTTAAACCAGCGAAAAAATGGCAGAGATGGTAGCAAAGAGGAATAAATGCATAGCAAGCATTAAATTGATCAGTCTTCACTACATGCTCCAACATAGTAGGGCATTTCGCCCATAAACATGTATACAAAGAGAGTCCATACAAAAAGGAATTTCACTTGGGTTTTAAGCTTGGTTTCAGTCGTTCAACAATTTTATAAAATATTAAATAACCGTTCTCACATTCAAAGGACAGCAATGTCCCCATTTCTTTTCCAAAAGATTTCCCAATGAAAATCTGAGTCATTGGGGTCCAAGGATTGATAATTTAGACATCAGACCTCCTTTCCTGGAAACATTCTTGCAATCCCTTCTATATGCTGGATTATAGAAGTGTAAATCAGGGCGGGGTAGAGGTCATTTGCTCTCATCCAAGATTTTTGCGCCCTCTAGGCTTGTAACAACACCCTTTTTAGTTGTTTTCATTGGAAAATGGCTTTTTTGGTATTTTTATCAAACAAATTGAAAGAAACGAAATTGCTCCCCTTGGATTAAAAAAAATCCAATTTAGTCCTTCTCCCCCTCCCCCTCCCCCAATTTCCGTGAATTGACACCTCTCTGGGGTTAGATGAAGTAAAAAACATACATTAACGCAATATCAGGGGCAAACCCAGCGATAAATTTCAGGCAAGGGTGGATAAATTGACTGTGGGCTGGTAGTACTGGTAAAAAGGATAAATACAATTTTATAGAATATAAGGTACATTCTTTATTGAGACAACATTGTAAATATGTAACTGTAAAATAAAATCAAGCCACCTTTTTTTGTTGAGGGTTAGGTTATCCAATTTGTCTTCTGCATTGACTGGAACATCCCTGTGTATGGATAATAAGGCCAATCCATTAAGCTATTCCTGACCCGAGGTACTACTCCTAGTATAAGATTTCACTCTTCTCTGGGTAGAAAAAGAACGCTCGCACGTAGTGACAGGAATCGTTGCACCAATCTTCAAAATCGATGTAGAGTGGGGATAATGTTCTTATCACGTTCTTTTAAGCACGTTATGACATATTTTGGTGCCACGTTTTCCAACTGTATCCAAATTCTCCTCCCCAGAACTAACTCAGCTTGCAAGCTTCCCCTATAGCTGTCTGCATCAAGATACCAAAAATTAGTCAGAATCTCCCATATTTCCTTTGTTTTTTGTTCGTCGAGGGAAATATAGTGCTTAGGAAACAGGTATTACAGTGACTCCAGCAACTTTCTGTGACTAACGTATCGCTGATGCAGCTGCTGCAGAAAAAAGCCCATATATGGGATAAATTAAGAAATTCGGATCCTAAAAGACGTTTCAGGATCTGCTTACGCCGTTGCGTCATTATCCCTATAAGTTTGTTTTGGAGCTCATTTGGGCACGCTAATGCTGATTTCTGCATCTTGACAAATATCAATTACTTCAGTAAAAAGTGGATGAAACGTAGCTTCACTCCTTTCTCTCATGTCTCTAACTTCGTAATAATTTAGGACTCAGATTCTGTCGCCGAATATTTATATGACATTTTTTCTCAGATGATAAAGTTACTCTTACCTATTATGATTTTTCTTCTATGTTACAGATATTTTTTCACAATGTAACTCTTGTTAGAAGTTTCTAATGATGAATTGACATTTGTTAAAAGCAGGTAAAAGCCCTACTTGTCAACTTCCAAGTTACAGTATTGTCAGTCAGACATCTTCAGCTTTGGGAAACACTCCAAATAGCGAGCAATTATTGATGAATAATGGTTAAGTAACTTTGGGAAAGAGCTGTCGTTGTCTATTCATAAATTCCCTTTTACTTACACTCAGTGTCTTAAGTAAATGCCTCTGAGACCTTTTTTTCTCTTTCTCTATAGGTCTTTTCTGTATGATGAACTGGTCCCTTGTTTTTAAGCAAATTATTAATAGTTACTGCAATCTCTCGTATTGGTGGACTCGTTATTTTTGGCTCTGAGTATTTTTACTCGTCATTTTAACAAGGTGCATGGTAAAAGTAGCTCTGAATGGCGCCCGTTGAGTACGGTTTAGTAAAATCTAAATATATTGTACATGTTGACAAAAAAAGTTACATTTTGCTTTTTTCATATGTCTGTTTCGCTCTGACGAAAAATCTGACATAAAATCCAAACCCTTTAAGGGGCGACCGGTGTCGACGTACAAAAAGCATACAATTCAACTTGGATGATAGGTGGCTTCGAAAATTAACGGGTTTTAAAAGGAATGACGTACATTTATTAAGGCAGTGTTTTCATTTCTCTCTGTTAAGGGTCGTTACTTCGCTGAATAATTTCCGGGTTACCGATTCTGAATTTCTTTTCCAGGAAATTAAAAAGCATAGAGATTACTTAATCTAGTGGCAAGAATCTGTAACATTTTAGCAAGAACTTAACATTTAGTTAACTCTTACAGATGACTAGTTGTCATCAAGAATGTGTGGTTTGACTAGTAAGAAGGGAGTAAGAATTGGTTGAAGTTTTCAAATGAATAGATTGGAGCAAATGTTTCTATGCATAAGGCCTTGTACCTTGACGGAGGAAAATAAAAAGAATGAGTCAGAGGTGATTTTAAATAAACTTGTAATTTTGAGAAATGAGGTTATTTTGATTGAGGAAAATTTTATACGCGGGGAGAATTTTTCTGAGGGGGAACCGTCTGAGGAGGGAATTAGCTGACACAATAAATACTTAAGTAGCTAAAATAAACTTTCGTTAAAAACCTAACTCGAAACTTAATTTTTCATTGGGTTTGCCCAACTCGTTAAAAACTGAAACATTTTCTCAGAAGCAAGGCCGTATTGAGAATTGGTTCAACCCCTCTGGAATTTTTGTCAGACTCGTAAAAACTCAACCAAAATACATATAAACAAATTTTGATATTTTTTTTGTCCTCCCCTCCCCCCCCAAAAAAGAAAACCAAACAGATACTGTCTTGCTTAGAAGTCATGCAATCAATTTTATTTGCCCCTCGATCAGTGGCGTAATTTTGTCAAAATCCTGGGGGGGGGGGTGGCAAAGTTGGAGCCAATTTTCCCAAATCAAATGAAAATGACAGTGAAAACTGAGAAATGATCCATATATTACCATAAAGACAAAAATATACTAAAGAAAACTGCCTGTTTCTCTGGATACTTGTATTTTGCTGGCTTATCTTAATGACAAGATTTTTTGCAGAAACTAAATTTCAGCTGGGCGGGCAAACTGAGGTCTAGGGGGGGGGCAAAATTGGGTGTAGAGGGACCAGTTGCCGCTCCTGTCCCGCAGCAAATTACGCCCCTGCCTTCGATCCGTTAAGAAATGGCTTGCAGATTCTGGTAATTTGCGGTACTTGTAAGCACCACAATTAGTTTTTGAGCCTTGACCAAGTCCTGGTCTGTATTTTCTTCTTTTGTGTCAGAAGCAATTGTACTCCTTACGAAATCGCGTCTCGTTCTATGCACGAACTAACTAAACAAACTAACAACAACTCACCGCAGCACCTAGTCACCTGAGGCCAACACAGCTACGCACGCTCCTCCTCCATCCCAGTCTATTTAAAGCCTCCCTTTTTACGCCCGCCCATGAAGTTCCCATTTACTTTAAATCTTTCTTTATGACATCCTCCCACCCCAGACGAGGACGACCTGCTTTCCGCTTAGCCCTAGATGGTTGGCCGAAAAGAACAATCTTCGGCAATCTGTCATCCTTCATCTGCACAACGTGCCCTTGCCACCTCAACCTTACTTTCATTATAGCCTTAGAGAGCGGTATTGAACCACATTTTTCGTATAGCCTATTGTTTGAAATACCGTCAGTCAGCCGGGTACCCAGAACAATTCTTAAGCAATTTCTCTGGAAAACATCTAGCAAATCTTCATCCGCTTTTCGGAGCGCCCATGCTTCAGAGCCATATTTGACCACTGTCATCACTGTAGCTTCTAATATTCTAATCTTGGTTTGCAGACTTATCTTCATATTCTTCCAAACTTTTTTTAACTGTGAAAAAACACCTTGAGCCTTGGCTATTCTACTTTTGACATCTTCACTGCTCCAACCCTCTTTACTAATAATACTACCAAGGTAAGTGATCAATCTGTCCACCTGATCAATCTTTTCATTACCCAACTTCACCTTTTCATCTTCACTTATTCCTAGCCTTAGTGACTTAGTCTTTTTAACATTAATTTTCAAACCTATTCTAGCACCCTGAACTCGCAAAACCTCTAAAACTTCATTCATTTGGCTCACACTTTCATCTAGGATGCTTAAATCATCAGCATAATCTAAATCCAGGAGACTCTTTCCTCCCCATTCGATTCCGTGGTCTCCCATTGCCTTTCCTGTGCTCCTTAAGACAAAATCCATCAAAATAATCCATATAAAGGGGAATAGAACACAACCCTGCTTAACTCCTTATTTAATGCAAAACCAGCTGCTAACCTCATTTCCTACCTTAACCGCAGCAGTGTTATTCTCGTACATAGCAGCATTTTCAGGGGTTAGAAAATTCATAAAGATGGTGCTTTCCTTTTATCTTTTGGCCCAGACTGACCTTCAAATAGATGAATTTTTTTTATTTTGAAGAAACTCCTACCACGGTTTTAGCATTATCTAGACAGGATAATTTCAATGACAAGGACAGCTAAGAAGAATAAATTTATTTCCAGTATATAGTAATATCATACATATGTATAAATTCATTCTTTTTCAGTATTTGAGACTTTTTTTAGTGTACGCAGTAAATAAACATTAATTCCGAATTACATCATCTTTGAAGCAATGTATGCAGTTTATTTACCCGTCAACTCGTTTAGAAATGGCTCTCGGATTGCCATATTATGAGGTCTTCTTCCGTCCAGAATTTAGGGTAATAAAGCTTCCATATATAATTTTGATCTAGCCCCTATGCTACCATTGCTGAAACATAAAACACAAAACTCGAATACAAGAAGTCCTCAAACCGCAAATAAATACTTTTTTTTCGTTTGCCTGCCTCTATGGTAGGCCTACCCTATTTCTGTAGCTAAATTCGGTACTTGTGCACTGTCTGGTACCCACCGCTATAACTGCATCAAGGAAACCAGACACGAAACCCGACAAACGGGTATTTGCAATAGAGAAATGGAGTGCAAGGCGTAGTTTCCATTGCGTTTACAATATTCAAACTGTAGTTTTTTGGGGTTTAGGGGGGGGGAGTTACCTAGGTTAGGTTACGTATTTAATATATGCTATGCTCTACCACCCATCCCCCCAACATGCAAATATATAGCCCAAATTTGTTTCTAAACTATTATATATTCATCCTATTTATTTTTTTTTATTAGCATTAACCAAACTTGACTTCTTTTGTCGGTACCATATTATGCACAAGTACCCTAAATTCTTAGACCTTGTAATAACCAATTATTAGATTTTCCCGATTTGACACTAAACAAAAGTTTAATCTATGACAAAGGAGGGAAGGGGGCTTGGTCAAGATACAAAAATCCCATTTCTTGTGTGATCGCACACAAGAAGTGTGCCATTATCATCAAAAATTCTGTTTAAACTTTAGAGCAAATGTATTGCAGATTGGGAGTCAGTTAAAGAGGGAATATTTTCAGACTCTAAACAATAATCTATAAAAGATCTAGGGCAAGGTGGATGGTACACAGTTCAGCAGAAAAAATAAAGGATCCCAATGGAAGGAGAATATAAAGATTAAGGTCCAGGGATGGAATGCATGAAGCTGCTCTACCTCTCTTACCATGGACAGATTCATTTGCATAAATTTGTCTCTGATTAGGGTAATTTTTTGAAATTTGTTTTGAAAAAATAGTTTTTAGCACATGATGATATGTAATCAGGTTTTTATTTATAGGAATAAGATCATATTGACAGTATGGTCTGCCTATCTCCTCTGGAGGGTGTACCAGCACATAAGGCTGATTAAGAAAACCTTTACTACAGCTTTTTGTGAAGCATCCCATAATAAAGCACAACTCATTTTAAAAACCAGTCATATAGTTCGACCCCAAGTCACTTAAAATATATGGTTTCTAAAAGAATGAAAACAAATCTGATATGAACTAAGAAAAAGGGCTTATATTTATTAAAAATATAGATAATACCTAGAGCAGAATCTTGAAAAATGGATCTGCAACACAAAGAAATGCACGCGCAAAAAAAAAGAAAAATTGCACAAGAAAGTTGGATTATCGAAACTGAGAGCACAATTTTGCATTATAAGGATGGAGATGTTAAGGGCAATTGTCCGGGGTAAATTTTTCATCAGGATTGAATTGTCTAGAGGATCTATCTGTGGGAGGGAGGAATTTTTCGGTGGAGGGGGAGCCGGATTTCTTGGCACTATTTCAACAACTACCAGATATTAAACTATAAAAAATTATTTTTTAACTGAAAGTAAGCAGCAACAATAAAGCTTAAAAAGAACAGAAATTATTACGTGTATACAGGGGGTTTCCCTCTCGTCAACATCTCCCTCTTTACGCTAAAGTTAATAACGACTCATGAAACACAAGGGTCATTAAATTGGAAATTTTAATTATGAAGTTAATAACGACTCATGAAACACAAGGGTCATTTAATTAGAACAATAAAAATATTTTTTTAAAGTGCTAAAAAACTTTAGGGTGAAGAACGAGGTGTTGAGGAGGGGGTGACCCCCTTCGTGTACGTTGAATTTCTGTCCGTTGTAAGTTTTAACGTTGCTCCTTAATTTTCTTGAAAAAACTTCAGTTAAAAACGATAGATAAATGTTCAAATAGGGATAAATCCTTTTAATAGATGTGAGTGTTTCTGCTGATGACAGTCACTGTAAATGTGGCAGAAATATCCAGTATTTTTTGTTAATTATTACGATCTATTAAAACGATTTATCCCTATTTGAACTTTTATTTATCGTCAAGGAAAGTCAGTGTGGTATTAGCAATTATCTACTTGGTTTTGTTGCTATTTTGTGTTTTTTTAATTTAATTCGTATAGTAGCAATTATTTGTCTGTCGTGAGTGTTAATACTGTTCAAATTCTTTTTGTAAAAACGGCTCTCGTATTTCTATATTTCTCGGTAATCTCGCGTCAACTATTTCTGGCAATATTGCTTCAAGAAAAAACTTTTGCAATTTTGGTAGCATTTTTTCTGCCAGAATTCTTTGTCACGATTGATTTTCTCAATAAATGGATCGCCTTTGCCGAAAAAAAATATAACAAAATTGCCAGAATCTATGTTACAACACTAATTGCATTTGTATTTGGTAGAAATAATTATGTGACCTTTTAAGCTGTAATGTGCCATTATTTTTGTTTTCAAGACAAATATTTTTTTGGGATAGCCTCCATTCTTCTATATTTAGATTTTTGGCACTGAAAGGACATTTCACTTCCAAAACCGCCGTATCACCAGACAAAAAAGTGGCTATTCTATCAGGACTGGCTGCAAAATATCCGTATTTAATATGAGCAAAAAGTCCTGAAGGATACACTTTGCAGTCCATCTTTTTCTCAAAAGCCGATATAACTATTTGTTCGTACTTTTGCCCATGTTCCATTGCTTTAGTCTGGCGGTTTTTGGGATAAAGCAGTTGGCACACTGACGGTGCAACAGTCTTTGTCCGTCTTTTACAAATTATTCCAGCTACTGACGCAGTTATCCTATTTTTTTTCTGTATTCTAGCCATCTGTTGACAATAAAATTTATCTGAAGTCGTGTTGCTTCTTCTATTTCATGAATTTCTAAGTCAGTACACTGAACACGGTTCAGAAAATCACTTTTTGCATCTTCAAGAGAATCAGGATCTAAATCTGGACCACATGCATTCGGGCCGTAGTTTTTGTCGGGTTTCAAAACTTTCTTCGTAAATGGTTTTCCAAACAGACGTCTTTTAGCTTTCCATGTCTGCTTGTTTATGGCCCTTCTGGCCCGCTGCTCAGCAAGTCGCTTCAACAAACGACTTGGTGTAGATCCTAAACTTCCGCGAAAAATATACAAACGGGCAGAATGTCCCTTAGAATATTTTATGCCCGCAGCGATAACGCGCGTTGTGTATCGGGCTCTTTTTGTCACCATTATGTTTTTCCCCCGATAAGCTTAGCAACTATGCTCATAAAATACTCTGCAAGGTTGCTAGTACTGTTTCCGATGAGAAATCGAGCTCTTCTAGTTAAAGTGTCAAAGGCTGAATACACATGACTAAGGAAAATATTGCTTGGGGCACCTTCTTCGCTGAATTCAACAATTTTTCCTGCCATTTTGCAGCATTCTGGGCAATGTCTATGATCTCAACGAAAGAAATACAATTGACCCCTTTCCCTTCTTTGGTTGTGCGTGCAATTGCGTTTCTTGCAAAGTCGCACATTTTCTTTATTTTCAAACCACTAAGAAGCCTCCTGCATTCGGGGTTTTCTTTTTGCTTCATGTAAAGCCTCTTTTTTAGGCACTTACATGCATGGTTGGCACACTCAATTTTTTCGATATATCTACCGTACGGTACTTTGGCTGTAAGCTCTGCATGGGTGCTAGAGTCACCATCAGCGATAAATCTAACATATTTTAAAGAGTGCATAGTTGGAGCGATTCGAAACACATCGGCTAAAATATCAGATTCCATACCTGTGCTTGGTCCCTGCCAGTTCATAAAACACATATGGTCGGGAAGCAAAGTGTTTTCATTCCTTCGATGCTTCATACGAATGCAACAGTATTTATTTCTAATCCCAACATGTAGAAGCTTTTTTTGAATAAAAACTAATGACGACTCCACAACCAGACAACGCAGAAAACCTATTGCCATAGCTTCTAGTGCACCAGCCACCATCAACTATAACACAAGTCTCCACTGAACCATGCATGTCGTTTTTTTCGCCTGCTTTAATAGCCATTCTGCGCTCAATCTTACCATTGTTCAGTAAATATTGATGAAGTGTTTTTTCCAAGTTCTCACCAATGTCCATTTCATATTTTGTAAAAACTTTTTGTGACATACAGTTTAAACCAACTGTAGAAAAAAGCTCCTGAATTTGGGCATGACTCATATCCACAGTTCATATAATTATCCAGTATGATCATTCTCTATCTCACCCATTATAAAAACCCGGACCGGGGTGCGAGTGCTCCGGAGAACGTTTTTGCAGATATAAACATAAGCGAAGTCAGATTAGCGGGAATGCGGGTTAGTCTGTTTCCGATTGTTTCCAACAAAGTGCATGGAAACAATTGGAAACAGACTAACCCGCATTCCCGCTAATGCAGAAATAAGTGGGAGGAGCTTTTTCTTCGCACCGAGAACGAAGACCAGAAATGATCTGCGATAAGCTTACTGGATAATTCTATAAACTGTGCTCATATCAGTGTTTATTGCACCAACTACTGCTTCTTTGTTAACGTGTATTGTCCCTGTGCTGACCTTTCGTCTTTTGGCTACTCTTTCTGTAGTAAAATTGGTTCTTTTTTGCTGTTTTCAGTCTGTTTTTCTTCTGGCTGTAAATCTGATTCCAAAGTATGTGATTGGCGAGATGGTTTCGATGTCTTTTTCGATGGTGGTGGCATTTCAGCGTGTAAAGTAACCTCTTCACTGCACAATCCACATTTGAAAATGAAACGTGAGCGTAATCCAGCCCTGAACTCTCTGTCAAACATCATATTTGCGATAAGTTGTATGTCTTGGCACCTGAAACAAGTCATTGGCTAAGAATTTGACATTGGGGGGGGGGGTGTATTCATGGGATGAGATTAAATTTGTAACAGCAGTAAAAACGGAAATAGTATAGGCGTCGCCCCCTCCGAAAAATACCCCTACCCCAAGACACACACCCCGAAAATTAATACCGTCACCCCTTGTTGGTTGTTTTACAGTACATTTGTAGAACCGGTTTCTTTTTTTTCGCTCGTTTCTTTCAGCTTAGCAAGAGACAAGACAAAGAGAAGTGACAGAATAGATGGGAAATATATAATTTGGGCAATATATTTGCACCTAAGGGGGGAGGGGTGTTAGTAAAGTAATTGGACAGCGTTAAGTTAGAACACAGTTCTTAATTCATAATATGGAAAATAATTGTACCTAATACATTATGCTTGCAGACCCGTTATGCTTTACCCCCTAATACTTTAGAAACAAATTATAGAATTTGTTATTAAAGTATTATATTTTTATCATGCTTAGGTATATTTCATTTGGATTGAGCGTCAGAGAAACAGGTTCTACTTAGATGAGGAATATTAGGTCAGGGTTCAAGGGTGGATTCAGGATTTTTTAAGGGGGGGGGGCAAAATAGGTTGACCCGAAAAAAATATTTTTTTTGGGGGGGGGGCGCAAAATAGGTTGATCCGATAAACTTGTGTTATGAGCAAGTTTAATTAAAGCAAACTTGAGTTAATTAAGTAAATTACACTACTCTAGACTACGCTAGGGGGGCACACACCCCCTTCCCCCCTGGATCCGCCACTGTCAGGGTTATATCGTACAAGTACGGATTTTCTTTTCTAAGTAAAAATACTAAATAACAGTAGCTTCAAATCTAGTACGGAAAATACCCCTAAAATGGCACTCCAGCAAAAGCGTTAAATTGGTACTTGTTAAGAAAGCGGTAAGTACAAGAGAAGTGAAGTTTCGTTATTGCTAATGAAATATAACAAAATAGGATTAAAATATAATAGTTCAGAAACAAATTTGGGCTATATGTTTGTACATTAGGGGGTGGGGGTGGTAAAGCAAAGAATATATTAAATACGTACTCTATGTTTATACAGCATCCACGCATTACCCGATAAAATGCCTATCTGTTCTCGCAATACAATTCTCTTGCACTTACCGCTTTCTTAATAAGTACCGTTAAATTATTCTGAACCTCTACAGTTCTTTGTTTTGCTTTTTTTTGGAGGGGGGGGGTTAATGTAACCATCTTTGGGGTCAGGCTGGGAAACCATATTATTTTTCTATAAAATTATAAGTTCGTACCTACATATGTTTGATCACAAGATCTTCGTAGCTCTTCAGAAAATAAGGCACTTTGACTATCCAACGAGCAGTCTTCAAGATTTAAGAAGTTAAATTGCGGCCAGCTGTTATTGTTTTTAGTCTCGGTGGTTCTATAATGGTTTCCTCTTGCATAGATACTTCCTCCAAGTCAAGCAAATACTTTGGAAGTCTTGGTCTTCCACGTTTCACGTATATTTGTTTTAACTCTTCCCTGCCCTTTTGCACATTAATTAAATTAAGTCCTCTTTTATTGCGCTTTTTTCCCATAACTCAAAAAGTTTTTCAATCTCTTGAATAGAACTTGCTCAATTCTTGATATATTTCGATTGGTTTTGAACAACGGCATACAGTGGATACGATTGTTATTAAAGTTGTTAATATCGTTTTCTTGAACAAAGCCAAAAGAGTTTTTGTATAAAAATGCATTTAAAAAATAGAGGGAGCATAAGAAAAAAAAAGCTGAACCTGACCAAATGATAGCCATTAGTCTCCCAAATCAGGTGAACCACAATTTAAGTTCTCTAATATATCTCTTTCTTGAAACAAACAAAATTTCTTTATCATTGAAGAGATAGCCAAGCGACTTGGACTGCTTTTGCCCCTTAATTTCTTAATTTGAAAAAAATATAAACACATCCAATCAAAATTTTGAGAAGCCATTTTGTTCCACGCAGTTTAAAGTTCAGGAAATTATACCTTTGAGCAGGACACTCCCCCCACAGTCTTAAGGACAAGGGTTATAAGTTATGCCCTGGGGGCATATAAGTTTTATTGAAAATTTTTGTCGTAGAAACTTGAAAAAGGGCTCATTCGATTGGAAATTCAAAGTGCTAGTGCCCTTTTTAATAGTCGAAAGTGATTTGAGGGCAACTAACCCCCTCTCACGCCAACCTTTTCCCCAAACACATCTCCAATCAAAATTTTTAGATAGCAATTTTGTTCAGCGTAGTTGATTTCCAGATATAAATTATGCTTTTGAGGAGGACACTCCCCCACAGCCATCAGGGCAAGGGTTGTAAGTTATGCCGTGGGGGCATATAAGGTTTTTATAGAAAATTTTTGTCGTAGAAACTTCAAAAAAGGCTCATTCGATTGGAAACTCAAAGGGCTAGTGCCCTTTTTAATAGTCGAAAGTGATTGGAGGGCAACTAACCCCCCTCTCACGTCCACGTTTTTTCCAAACACCTTTAATCAAAATTTTGAGATAGCCATTTTATTCAACGTAGTTTTAAGTTCTGAAAACTAGATCTTTGAGGATTACAACCCCCCTCCCTCCTACAGCACTCAAGGCAAGGGTTGTAAGTTATGGCCTGGGGGCATATGAGGTTTTTATAGAATGCGTTGTCGTAGAAACTTCAAAAGGGGTTCATTCGATTGAAAATTGAAATGGCTAGTCCCCTTTTTAATTGTCGAAAGTGATTGGAAGGCATCTAACCCCCTTTCCACGCCAAACATTTCCCCAAACACATCCAATCAAAATTTTTAGATAGCTATTGTGTTCCATGCGGTTTAAAGTTCAGGAAATCATACATTTGAGCAGGACAATCCCCCCACAGTCTTCAAGGCAAGGGTTATAAGTTTTGACCTGGGGGCATACAAGTTTTTATTGAATTCTTTGTCGTAGAAACTTGGAAAAGGCTCTTTCGATTGGAAATTCAAAGGTCTAGTGCCCTTTTAATAGTCGAAAGTGATTTGAGGGCAACTACCCCCTTTTTCACTCCCACCTTTTTCCCAGACACATCCAATCAGAATTTTTATATAGCTATTATGTTCAGCATAGTTAATTTTTCCAGATAGAAATTATGTTTTTGAGGAGGACACTCCCCCAAAGCCTTCAGGGCAAGGATTGTCAGTTATGCCCTAGGGGCATATAAGGTTTTTATAGAACGCATTGTCGTAGAAACTTCAAAAAGGGCTCATTCGATTGGAATTGAAATGGTTTGTTCCCTTTTTAATAGTCGAACGTGATTGAAGACAACTAACACACCTTCCATACCCACCATTTACCCAAACACATCCAATCAAAATTTTGAGATGGCCATTTTGTTCCACACAGTTTAAAGTTCAGGAAATTATACCTTTGAGCAGGACACTCCCTCCACAGTCTTCAGGGCTAGGGTTATAACTGATAAGTTATGCCCTGGGGGCATAAAAGGTTTTTATTGAAATCTTTGTCATAGAAACTGGAAAAAGGGCTCATTCGATAGGAAATTCAAAGGAGTAGTGCCTTTTTTACTTAATACGTGCAATGGTCACGTATTTATTATATGCAATGCTTTATCCCCCACACCCCGATGTTGGCACAATTTATTTATTTTTTTTTCTTTTTCCATACTAGGGCACTTCGTATCGAAGGAGCTGTCGTAGAAGCTTCGAAAAGGGCTCATTCAATTCAAAATTGGAGTTTCTTATGCCCTTTTAATAGTCGAAAGTGATTGGAAGGCAGCTAACACCCCTTGCACGCCCGCCATTTCCCCAAACACATCCAATCAAAATTTTGAGATTGCCATTTTGTTCAGCGTAGTTGCTTTCCAGATAGAAAATATGTTTTTGAGGAGGTCACTCCCCCACAACCCTCAGGGCAAGGGTTTTAAGTTATGCCATGGTGGCATATCAGAACGATGCTGGCACAATGTATTATTTATTATTATTTTTTTTAGACCAGGGCACTTGGAGTGGCTTGTGCCCTTTTTAATAGTCGAAAGTGATTCGAAGGCTACCAACACCCCATCCACGCCCACCATTTCCCGAAACACATCAAATCAAAATTTTGAGAGAGCCATTTTGTTCAGCGTAGTTGATTTCCAGATAGACAATATATTTTTGAGGAGGGCACTCCCCCACAGCCTTCAGGGCAAGGGTTGTAAGTTATGCCCTTGGGGCATATAAGGTTTTTATAGAAAGCGTTGTCCGAGAAACTTCAAAAAGGCTCATTCGATTGGAAGTTCAAAGGGCCAGTGCTCTTTTAATAGTCGAAAGTGATTGGAGGGCAACTAACCCCCCTCTCACGCCCACCTTTTCTCCAAATACGTCCAATCAAAATTTTACGATAGCTTTTTTGTTCAACATAGTTGAAAGTTTATGCAAATTAGGTCTTTTAGCATGACAACTCCCCATATCCCTCAGGGCAGGAGTTTTAAGTTATGACCTGGGGGCAAATATGGTTTTTATAGAACGTGTTGTTCAAAAAGGGCTCAATCGATTGGAAATGAAATGGCTAGTGCCTTTTTTAATACTCGAAAGTGATTGTAAGGCAACTAACACCCCTTCCACGCCCATGTTTCCCCAAACACATCCAATCAAAATTCTGAGATAGCCATATTGTTCCACGCAGTTTAAAGTTCAGGAAATTATACCCTTGAGCAGGACACTCCCCCCACAGTCTTAAGGGCAAGGGTTATAAGTTATGCCCTGGGGGCATATAATTTTTTATTGAAATTTTTGTCGTAGAAACTTGAAAAAGGGCTCATTCGATTTAAAATTAAAGGGCTAGTGCCCTTTTTAATAGTCGAAAGTGATTTGAGGGCAACTAACCCCCTCTCACACCCAACTTTTCTCCAAACACATCCAATCAAAATTTTAAGATAGCCATTTTGTTGGACGTAGTGGAAAGTTCTGGGAATTAGATGTTTGAGGATGACATACCCCCCACAACCCTCAGGGTAAAGGTTGTAAGTTATGCCCTGCGGGCATATAAGGTTTTTATAGAACACAGGGTCGTAAAAACTCAAAAAGGGCTAATTCGATTAGAAATAGAAATGGCTAGTGCCCTTTTTAATAGTCGAAACTGATTGGAAGGCAATTAACACCCCTTCCACGCCCACCATTTCCCCAAACACATCCAATCAACATTTTGAGATAGCCATTTAGTTTGACGCAGTTTAAAGTTCAGGAAATTATACCTCTGAGCAGGACACTCCCCCACAGTCTTCAGGGCAAGGGTTATAAGTTATGCCCTGGGGGCATATAAGTTTTATTGAAATCTTTGTCGCAGAAACTTGAAAATGAGCTCTTTCGATTGGAAATTCAAAGGGCTAGTGCCCATTTTAATAGTTAATAGTGATTTGAGGGCAACTAACCTTCCTCTCAAGCCCACCTTTTCCCCAAACACATCCAATCAAAATTTTTAGATAGCCATTTTATTCAACGTAGTTGAAAGTCTTGGAAATAAGGTCTTTAAGGATGACAACCCCTCCCCCTCCCCCCATGTTTCAGGGCATGGGTTTTAAGTTATGCCCTGGGGGCATGTAAGGTTTTTATAGAAAGCGATGATGTAAAAACTTCAAAAAGGGCTCATTCAATTGGAAATTGAAAGGGCTAGTGCCCTTTTAATAGTCGAAAGTGACTGAAGGGCAACTAACCCCCCTCTCACGCCCACCATTTCCCACATCCAATCAAAATTCTGAGACATCTATTTTGTTCAACATGGTCGAAAGTTCTAGAAATTAGGTCTTTTAGGATGATAACCCCCCTCAGAGCCCTCAGTGCAAGGGTTGTAAGTTATGCCCCGGGGGCATATAAGGTTTATATAGAAAGTTGTTGTAGAAATTTCAAAAATGGCTCATTTGATTGGAAATTGCCCTTTTTAATAGTCGAAAGTGAGTGGAGAGTAATTGACCCCCCTCTCACGCCCACTATTTCCCCAAACACATTCAATCAAAGTTTAGAGATAGCCATTTTGTTCAACGTAGTTGAAAGCTCTGGAAATTATGTATTTAAGGATGACAAGCCCCCCAGAGCCACCAGGGTAAAGGTTTTAAGTCATGCCCTGGGGGCTAATAAGGTTTTTACAGATTCATTAAAAAAACTTTTGCCACAAAATAAGTTTTTCAACCTAAAGTAAAGAACTCCATTAAACAAAAAATGAGCAAAACTAAAATCAAATAATCTACCAAGCATGAAACTACCACAAATAAGCATTGTTGCGTTGTTGTATAAATTTCAGAAAGGGCTCATTTGATTGGAAATTGCCCTTTTTAATAGTCGAAAATGAGTGGAGAGTAATTGACCCCCCTCTCACGCCCACTATTTCCCCAAACACATTCAATCAAAGTTTAGAGATAGCCATTTTGTTCAACGTAGTTGAAAGCTCTGGAAATTATGTATTTAAGGATGACAAGCCCCTCAGAGCCACCAGGGTAAAGGTTGTAAGTTATGCCCTGGCAATCAATTGTAAGTTAGCATTGATAAATAAATGAAACTCAAAACGAACAGAAATTACAATAATTAACCGAGTCAAACTCAAAACGAGCAAAAATTAACATAAGTTGGGCGCAAAACCCCTATGCCTTCCCAAGGCCAGAACAAAATTTGCACTTTACTGAAAAAGTGCAACTTTCCTCCCTGTGGGGGGAGGGGCTGTCATCCTTAAAGACCTAATTTCCAAAACTTTTAACTACGTTGAATAAAATGGCTATCTAAAAATTGTGATTGGATGTGTTTGGGAAAATACTGGGCGAGAGAGGGGGTTAGTTGCCCTCAAATCACTTTTAACTAAAAAAAAGGGTAGTAGTCCTTTGAATTTCAAATCGAATGAGTCCTTTTTCAAGTTTCTACGACAAAGATTTTAATAAAAACCTTATATGCCCTAAGGGCATAACTTATAATCCTCTCCCTGAGGGTTATGGGCGAGTGTCCTCCTTAAAAATATATATTCTATATGGAAATCAACTACCCTGAACAAAACAGTTATCTCAAAATTTTTATTGGATGTGTTGAACAAAATGCATATCTCAAAATTTTAATTCGATGTGTTTGGGAAAATGGTGGGCGTGATAGGGGCTTTAGTCGCTATCCAATCACTTTCAACTATTAAAAAAGGCACTAGGCCTTTCAATTTCCAATTGAATGAGCCCGTTTGAATTTTCTACGACAACGCTTTCAATAAAATCTGCATATGCCCCCAGGGCATAACTTAAAACCCTTGCCCTGAGGGCTTTAGGGGGAGGGGTTGTCATCCTTAAAGACCTAATTTCCAAAACTTTCAACTATGTTGAATAAAATGGCAGTAGAAAGGCCTCAGGAGATCGTGACGGGAGTCCATATATGGGCATAGAGTCCCTAGGGAGAACACGTGGTTAATCAATTGTGAATGTTATGATCCAGAAATAGGAAAACAGGATCACGTGTTTCTAACAGATGATGTCATGATTGATTGATTGTCACGAAAGGGGAATTAATTTGTTGTTTCTAAGGGGAATTATTGATTCACGAAAGGGGAATTAATTTATTGTTTCCAAGGAGAATTGTCTCCTGGACGAAGTTTATTAATATCTTTGGAGTTCGACCAGAATTGTTTCCGGGGCAAAGTTTATAAAAAACTGACAGGTGTTGGCAAGGTTAATTGTAACTCCGGCGAATGTTTTGATCTTAGAGTTTAACGCGGGAAAAGGTTTCTTAGTAATTTCAAATGTGACAGCGCAGGGATGCCAAAAACAAAGGGAACACGATGAAATTACGTTTAGAGATTATTTGGGCAAAACCGTTTTAGACATTTTAGGGAATTATTTCGGCGAAACAGTTAGAGACATTTTAAAATATGATTTTAGAAGATGTTTTAGAAGAGGTTTTGAGTGTGGTCGTTATAATACACAAGTTCTATTTAAACAGTGCCGTGAGGTCCCCTACCCCAACCCCAAAGGGCCCCGATCCCCATACCCCGACCCAAAGGGCTCCGATCCCTCTACCCCAACCCCGAAGGAAGCCCCCGGCCCCCAAAGGGTCCCCCGGGCCCCCCAAAGGGCCCCCGGCGCCCCAAAGGCCCCTGAGCCCTCATTTTTAATACTTTTTTAAGGCTTTACTATATCTTTTCAGAACAATTTCCTTTCTTAATGTCCCTCCTAAACCTATTTTACAAGTTAAAGTACTTATCTTTTTCATCCACAACTATACTTTACAGCTTTTTGGTTACCTCAACACCAAGAAATACTTTTCAAAGACCATTTCAGAGCAAGTTACTTTCTTAATGTCCCTCCTAAACCCATTTTCCAACTTGAAGTACTTATCTTTTTCATCCACAACTATACTTTACAGCTTTTTGGTTACCTCAACACCAAGAAATACTTTTCAAAGACCATTTCAGAGCAAGTTACTTTCTTAATGTCCCTCCTAAACCCATTTTCCAACATGAAGTACTTATCTTTTTCACCCACAACTATACTTTACAGCTTTTTGGATACCTCAACACCAAGAAATACTTTTCAAAGACCATTTCAGAGCAAGTTACTTTCTTAATGTCCCTCCTAAACCCATTTTCCAAGTTGAAGTACTTATCTTTTTCACCCACAACTATACTTTACAGCTTTTTGGATACCTCAACACCAAGAAATACTTTTCAAAGACCATTTCAGAGCAAGTTACTTTCTTAATGTCCCTCCTAAACCCATTTTCCAACTTGAAGTACTTATCTTTTTCACCCACAACTATACTTTACAGCTTTTTGGTTACCTCAACACCAAGAAATACTCTCAAAGACCATTTCAGAGCAAGTTACTTTCTTAATGTCCATCCTAAACCCATTTTCCAACTTGAAGTACTTATCTTTTTCACCCACAACTATACTTTACAGCTTTTTGGATACCTCAACACCAAGAAATACTTTTCAAAGACCATTTCAGAGCAAGTTACTTTCTTAATGTCCCTCCTAAACCCATTTTCCAACATGAAGTACTTATCTTTTTCATCCACAACTATACTTTACAGCTTTTTGGATACCTCAACACCAAGAAATACTTTTCAAAGACCATTTCAGAGCAAGTTACTTTCTTAATGTCCCTTCTAAACCATTTTACAAGTTGAAGTACTTATCTTTTTCACCCACAACTATACTTTACAGCTTTTTGGATACCTCAACACCAAGAAATACTTTTCAAAGACCATTTCAGAGCAAGTTACTTTCTTAATGTCCCTCCTAAACCCATTTTCCAACTTGAAGTACTTATCTTTTTCATCCACAACTATACTTTACAGCTTTTTGGATACCTCAACACCAAGAAATACTTTTCAAAGACCATTTCAGAGCAAGTTACTTTCTTAATGTCCCTCCTAAACCCATTTTCCAACTTGAAGTACTTATCTTTTTCACCCACAACTATACTTTACAGCTTTTTGGATACCTCAACACCAAGAAATACTTTTCAAAGACCATTTCAGAGCAAGTTACTTTCTTAATGTCCCTCCTAAACCCATTTTCCAACATGAAGTACTTATCTTTTTCATTCACAACTATACTTTACAGCTTTTTGGATACCTCAACACCAAGAAATACTTTTCAAAGACCATTTCAGAGCAAGTTACTTTCTTAATGTCCCTTCTAAACCCATTTTCCAACTTGAAGTACTTATCTTTTTCACCCACAACTATACTTTACAGCTTTTTGGATACCTCAACACCAAGAAATACTTTTCAAAGACCATTTCAGAGCAAGTTACTTTCTTAATGTCCCTCCTAAACCCATTTTCCAACTTGAAGTACTTATCTTTTTCACCCACAACTATACTTTACAGCTTTTTGGATACCTCAACACCAAGAAATACTTTTCAAAGACCATTTCAGAGCAAGTTACTTTCTTAATGTCCCTCCTAAACCCATTTTCCAACTTGAAGTACTTATCTTTTTCACCCACAACTATACTTTACAGCTTTTTGGATACCTCAACACCAAGAAATACTTTTCAAAGACCATTTCAGAGCAAGTTACTTTCTTAATGTCCCTCCTAAACCCATTTTCCAACTTGAAGTACTTATCTTTTTCACCACAACTATACTTTACAGCTTTTTGGTTACCTCAACACCAAGAAATACTTTTCAAAGACCATTTCAGAGCAAGTTACTTTCTTAATGTCCCTCCTAAACCCATTTTTCAACTTGAAGTACTTATCCTTTTCACCCACAACTATACTTTACAGCTTTTTGGATACCTCAACACCAAGAAATACTTTTCAAAGACCATTTCAGAGCAAGTTACTTTCTTAATGTCCCTCCTAAACCCATTTTCCAACTTGAAGTACTTATCTTTTTCACCCACAACTATACTTTACAGCTTTTTGGATACCTCAACACCAAGAAATACTTTTCAAAGACCATTTCAGAGCAAGTTACTTTCTTAATGTCCCTCCTAAACCATTTTCCAACTTGAAGTACTTATCTTTTTCACCACAACTATACTTTACAGCTTTTTGGATACCTCAACACCAAGAAATACTTTTCAAAGACCATTTCAGAGCAAGTTACTTTCTTAATGTCCCTCCTAAACCCATTTTCCAACTTGAAGTACTTATCTTTTTCACCCACAACTATACTTTACAGCTTTTTGGATACCTCAACACCAAGAAATACTTTTCAAAGACCATTTCAGAGCAAGTTACTTTCTTAATGTCCCTCCTAAACCCATTTTCCAACTTGAAGTACTTATCTTTTTCACCCACAACTATACTTTACAGCTTTTTGGATACCTCAACACCAAGAAATACTTTTCAAAGACCATTTCAGAGCAAGTTACTTTCTTAATGTCCCTCCTAAACCCATTTTCCAACTTGAAGTACTTATCTTTTTCACCCACAACTATACTTTACAGCTTTTTGGATACCTCAACACCAAGAAATACTTTTCAAAGACCATTTCAGAGCAAGTTACTTTCTTAATGTCCCTCCTAAACCCATTTTCCAACTTGAAGTACTTATCTTTTTCACCCACAACTATACTTTACAGCTTTTTGGATACCTCAACACCAAGAAATACTTTTCAAAGACCATTTCAGAGCAAGTTACTTTCTTAATGTCCCTTCTAAACCCATTTTCCAACTTGAAGTACTTATCTTTTTCACCCACAACTATACTTTACAGCTTTTTGGTTACCTCAACACCAAGAAATACTTTTCAAAGACCATTTCAGAGCAAGTTACTTTCTTAATGTCCCTCCTAAACCCATTTTACAAGTTGAAGTACTTATCTTTTTCACCCACAACTATACTTTACAGCTTTTTGGATATCTCAACACCAAGAAATACTTTTCAAAGACCATTTCAGAGCAAGTTACTTTCTTAATGTCCCTCCTAAACCCATTTTCCAACTTGAAGTACTTATCTTTTTCACCCACAACTATACTTTACAGCTTTTTGGTTACCTCAACACCAAGAAATACTTTTCCCGGAAGAAGAAAAGGCCCAAGACATAAAAAATTTAAAGTTCACTTCTAAATTTTTCCGTAGAAGATAGGAAAAGTTATACCATGATTGTGATTATTTTCTATGAAGATAAAAAGTTTCACTTTAATTCTAAATTTTCTTAAATTCAGTTCCAACCTTTCTCAAAGAGATGAAAAAATTTAAAGTTCTGTTCCAAATATTTCCCCGGAAGAAGAAAAGTTCAACTTCGATTCTGAATTTTCTCAATGAAAATGAAATAAGTTATTGATCAATTCTATTTTCTCAAAATATTATAAAATTTTCCACTTCAATTCAGATTTTTCTCAAAGAGATGAAAAAATTTAAAATATTGTTCCAAATTTTTCTTAGAAGATAGAAAAGTTCAAGTTCTAATCTGAATTTTACCAAAGAACATAATTCAATTCTAATTTCTCCAGAGAAAATAAAAAGCTTCCACTTCAGTTTTAAGTTCACCAAGACATAAAAATTTAAAGTTCAGTTCTAAATTTTTACATAGAAGATAGGAAAAGTTATACTATGATTATGATTATTTTCCATGAAGATAAAAAGTTTCACTTTAATTCTAAATTTTCTTAAATTCAGTTCCGACTTTTCACATAGAGATGAAAAAATTTAAAGTTCTGTTCCAAATTTTTCTTAGAAGATAGAAAAGTTCAAGTTCTCTTCTGAATTTTACCAAAGAACACAATTCAATTCTAATTTCACCAGAGAAAATAAAAAGCTTCCACTTCAGCTTTAAGTTCACCAAGACATAAAAAATTTAAAGTTCAGTTCTAAATTTTTCCGTAGAAGATAGGAAAAGTTATACCATGATTGTGATTATTTTCTATGAAGATAAAAAGTTTCACTTTAATTCTAAATTTTCTTAAATTCAATTCCGGCTTTTCTCAAAGAGATGAAAAAATTTAAAGTTCTGTTCCAAATATTTTCCCGGAAGAAGAAAAGTTCAACTTCGATTCTGAATTTTCTTAATGAAAATGAAATAAGTTATTGATCATTTCTATTTTTCCAAATAATATAAAAAGTTTCCACTTCAGTTCAGATTTTTCTCAAAGAGATGAAAAAATTTAAAATACTGTTCCAAATTTTTCGTAGAAGATAGAAAAGTTCAAGTTCTCTTCTGAATTTTACCAAAGAACACAATTCAATTCTAATTTCACCAGAGAAAATAAAAAGCTTCCACTTCAGTTTTAAGTTCACCAAGACATAAAAAATTTAAAGTTCAGTTCTAAATTTTTCCGTAGAAGATAGGAAAAGTTATACCATGATTGTGATTATTTTCTATGAAGATAAAAAGTTTCACCTTAATTCTAAATTTTCTTAAATTCAGTTCCGACCTTTCTCAAAGAGATGAAAAAATTTAAAGTTCTGTTCCAAATATTTTCCCGGAAGAAGAAAAGTTCAACTTCGATTCTGAATTTTCTTAATGAAAATGAAATAAGTTATTGATCAATTCTATTTTCCCAAAATAATATAAAAATTTTCCACTTCAGTTCAGATTTTTCTCAAAGAGATGAAAAATTTAAAATACTTCCAAATTTTTCATAGAAGATAGAAAAGTTCAAGTTCTCTTCTGAATTTTACCAACGAACACAATTCAATTCTAATTTCTCCAGAGAAAATAAAAAGCTTCCACTTCAGTTTTAAGTTCACCAAGACATAAAAAATTTAAAGTTCTGTTCTAAATTTTTCCGTAGAAGATAGGAAAAGTTATACTATGATTGTGATTATTTTCCATGAAGATAAAAAGTTTCACTTTAATTCAAATTTTCTTAAATTCAGTTCCGACTTTTCACATAGAGATGAAAAAAATTTAAAGTTCTGTTCCAAATTTTTCATAGAAGATTGGAAAAGTTATACTTTGATCGTGAATATTCAAGTTCTCTTCTGAATTTTACCAAAGAACACAATTCAATTCTAATTTCTCCAGAGAAAATAAAAAGCTTCCACTTCAGTTTTAAGTTCACCATGACATAAAAAATTTAAAGTTCAGTTCTAAATTTTTACATAGAAGATAGGAAAAGTTATACTATGATTTTGATTATTTCCTATGAAGATTAAAAGTTTCACTTCAATTTTTAATTTTTCTCAAAGAAGTGAAGAAAAGTTCAACTTCGATTCTGAATTTTCTCAATGAAAATGAAATAAGTTATTGATCATTTCTATTTTCCCAAAATAATATAAAAATTTTCCACTTCAGTTCAGATTTTTCTCAAACAGATGAAAAAATTTAAAATACTGTTCCAAATTTTCCATAGAAGATAGAAAAGTTCAAGTTCTCTTCTGAATTTTACCAAAGAACATAATTCAATTCTAATTTCTCCAGAGAAAATAAAAAGCTTCCACATCAGTTTTAAGTTCACCAAGACATAAAAAATTTAAAGTTCAGTTCTAAATTTTTCCATAGAAGATAGGAAAAGTTATACTATGATTGTGATTATTTTCCATGAAGATAAAAAGTTTCATTTTAATTCTAAATTTTCTTAAATTCAATTCCGACCTTTCTCAAAGAGATGAAAAAATTTAAAGTTCTGTTCCAAATATTTTCCCGGAAAAGAAAAGTTCAACTTCGATTCTGAATTTTCTCAATGAAAATGAAATAAGTTATTGATCAATTCTATTTTCATAAAATAATATAAAATTTTCCACTTCAATTCAGATTTTTCTCAAAGAGATGACAAAATTTAAAATATTGTTCCAAATTTTTCATAGAAGATAGAAAAAGTTATACTTTGATTGTGATTATTCTTCATGAAGATATGGAGCTCCACTTTAATTCTAAGTTTTCTCGAAGAAGTGCAAAATGTACAAGTTCTCTTCTGAATTTTCTTAGAGAGGAGAAAAAAAGTTAGCTCAATTCTGAAATTTACCAATGAAAATGAAAAAGCTTCCATTTCAGTTCATAATTTCTCAAAGACATAAAAATTTAAAGTTCAATTCTAAATTTTTCCATAGAAGATAGGAATGGCTATACTATGATTGTGATTATTTACCATGAAGATAAAAAGTTTCACTCTATTTCTAATTTTTCTTAAATTCAGTTCATTCATCTAACCACCAAAAACAATAGGTTAGGTTAGGTATAAATAAATATTAATAAATAATTAGAAACATTTCTCCATGTTTAAGTTAGGTAGGTTAGGTTAACTTATCATGAGCGCTCATGATAAGCTAACCTAACCTAACTTAAACATGGTAAAAAGATTAAATTAGGTTAGGTTAGGTTAGATTAAGTTAGGTCAGGTTAAGTTAGGTTAGGTTAGGTTAGCCTACGTACGCGCGCGTACGTAGGCTAACCTAACCTAACCTAACTTAACCTGACCTAACGCCCATATCTACATAGATCGTTTCTTACACCTTTGGCCTAAATTTTCATTGCCTCGGTAATTTCCCCCTTCTTTTCCCGTTATTTGACATGTGCATAGGTAGCTTAATTTTTAGAGTTGGGTGCTCTAACTCCAAAAATAAGATGATTTTTGTCGAATACATCGGAGGTTTCTAACGACGGTTTCTAATGTCCAGACAGTACTTTGGCACTTTAGACCCCCTCCCCCCGACACTTTTTGAGCAGGTTTATTGATCCTAATATTTGTTGTTATTATTTTGTTAATAGACGCCATTTATTGAATCTTGAGAGTCAGGAAGGTAAGAGCAGGGGCTTTTTATAGCCCTAAATTATCAACTTTCTCATGTAAGAACATTTTTTTTGACGCCTTGCATCAATTTCTCTAACAGTGTTGGGTCCAACCCCCCCCCCCTCCCTGACTGTTATGGATGCAGAGCTTTAACTGTTAGACGTTCTTATAACAAATTCTATTCAATGATCTTCAAATTCCAAGGACATGAAAGTAAAAAACATTTTTTAACCCCTGGACCCATCGTATGTCTATTCAAACCTCAAAACTGCAATTTTTTGAGATTATTCTTATGGTTGTTTCAGAATGAAGTTTTTTGTGTAGTATTTTACAGTGTTGCCATGTTGAACCATGAAAACAAATTAGTAAAGATTCAGTGGTAATTTATTATAAATTAGCATAATAATAACAAATTAGTATAAATAAATAATACTTTATTCATTATAAATCCTTATAAAAATTTAATATTTCAAAATTAGTAATTTATTATAAATTATCAACTAATAGAAATTAGTAAAGTAAATTAGTAAAAATTTGACTACGCTTTTCGTCCGTGAAAATTCAAACATTAACAATCTATGATTTCCAAATACAACTCAGCCTTCAAAGGAGATCTGAAACTTCTTAAACTGTTTGGTGCCATCTTTTTTTTCAGTTTATTTTTTGTTGACCTCAGCTTTTTCTTCTTTAAATTTGGCGATCGAAGCTACTAAAAATTATAAAAACGCATATGGATGTCTTTTTTCATAAGAATTAATTTCTGTTTTTTTCTAATTTATGACAAATATGGTTGCGTAAGTGCCCACATCAAATAATCAGGTTTTATTTGCATTGTCCTTGATGCTTTAAGTTCACCCCAGTTAGAGTTAGAGTTCAACCCATATGTATATCATAGGCAGCGCGGATAGCGCTGCCTAAGTAAAAAAACGATGTTGGCACAATGTATTTTTGGTTTCTCGGTTTTAGACCAGGGCACTTCGTATCGAAGGAGCTGTCGTAGAAACTTCGAAAAGTGCTCATTCGATTGGAAATTGAATGGGCTAGTGCCCTTTTTGATAGTTGAAAGCTATTGGAGAGCAACTAGCCCTCCTCTCACGCCCACCATTTCCGAAAACACATGCAATCAAAATTTTAAGATATCCGTTTTGTTCAACCTAGTTTAAAGTTCTGTAAATTAGGTCTTTGAGGATGACAACCCCCTCAGAGCCCTCAGGGCAAGGGTTGTAAGTTATACCCTGGGGGCATATACGGTTTTTTAAAGAAAGCGTTGTCTTGAAAACCTCAAAACGGCTCATTTGATTGAAACTTGAAAAGGCTAGTGCTCTTTTTAATAGTTGAAAGTGATCGGAGAGCAACTAACCCTCTTCTCACGCCCACCATTTCCCCAAACACATCCAATTAAAATTTGGAGATAGCCATTTTGTTCATCGTTGTTGAAAGTTCTGGAAATTATGTCTTTGAGGATGAAAAACCCCCCACACCCCTCAGGGCAATTGCTGTAAGTAATGCCCTGGGGGCAAATAAGGTTTCATAGAAACAATTGTCGTAGAAACTTCAAAAACGGCTCATTCAATTGAAATTGAAAGGGCTAGTGTCATTTTTAATAGTAGAAAGTGATTGGAGGGCAACTAACCCCCTCTCACGCCCGCCATTTCCACAAACACATCCAATCAAAATTTTTGAGATAGCTATTTTTTTTAACGTAGTTGAAAGATCTGGAAATTAGGTCTTTGAGGATGATACCCCTTCAGAGTCGTCAGGGCAAGGGTTGAAAGTTATATGCCCTGGGGGCATATAAGGTTTTTATAAATAGCGTTGTCGTAGAAACTTCAAAAAGGGCTCATTCGATTGGAAATTGAAAAGGCTAGTATCCTTTTTAAAAGTAGAAAGTGATTTGAGGGCAACTAACCCCCCTCTCACGCCCACCATTTCCACAAACACATCCAATCAAAATTTTGAGATAATCAAAATTTTCAGATATCCATTTTGTTCAACGTAGTTGAAAGGTCTGGAAATTATGTCTTTGAGGATGACAACCCTTCCCTCCCCCCAATAACCTTCAGGACAGGGTCGCAAGTTATGCCTTTGGGGTATTTAACGTATTTATAGAAAATTTTGTCGTAGAATTTCAAAAAGGGCTCATTTGATTGGAAATTGAGAAGACTAGTGCCTTTTTTTATTAGTCGAAAGTGATCAGATGGCAAATGTCTCCCTCCACGCCTATCATTTCCTCAGAAATTTCCAATCAAAATTTCGATATAGCCATTTTGTTAAGTCTATCAGAAAGGTCTGGAAATTATGTCTTTGAGGATAACAAATCCCCCAGCCTTCAGGGCAAGGGTTGTAAGTTTTGCCCTGGGTACATATAGGGTTTTTATAGAAAGTGTGGTCATATAAACTTCAAAGGGGGCTCAATGGATTGGTAATCAGACACTCTAGTGCCCTTTTTAAGAGTCAAAGTGATCAGAGGGCAGCTACCCTCTCCCCCCTACACACACGCCATATTGTCCCGAAGTGCGTCTAATAGAAATTTTGAGATAGCCGTTCTGTTCAAAATAGTCTAAATATCATATAACAAGGTTTTTGGGGTTGAAAACAAACTCCAGAGACTAGGGGCACGGGTTGTAAGTTATGCCTAGGGGGTACTAAAGGTTTTAATGGAAGGGATGGTTGTTTAACTTCAGAAGAGGCCCACTCTTTCTCCCTGCAAAAGACTATGTCAATATAAAACGAACATAAATTAATCAAAAAAAATTTTTCCACAAAATAAAAAATTATTTGCGCAAAAAGTTTTTTGATTAATTTTAACAAAATGGCTATCTAAAAAATTCGATCGGATGGATTTTGGGTAAAAAGGGCAGAAGGGCTAAATGTCCTTTGGTCCCTATTGACTCTTAAAAAGAGAACTAGAACTTTCAATTTCCAATAAAATGAGCCCCCGATGAAGTTTATACAATCATTTCTTCCACAAAAACCTTATATGGCTCGGGGCATAATTTACAACACTTCCCCACAGGGTTCTGGAGGAGAGGGGTTGTGTGAACCTCTGAGTTTTTGTTATATGATCTTTGGTCTATTTTTGACAAAATGAAATCTCAAATTGCGATCGGACGCATATGGGGAAAAGACGGTTGGTGGGGTGGGGGAGCTAGTTACCATCAGATTGCTTTTGAATCTCAAAGAGGAAACTAGTACCTTCGACTTCTAGTTATTTGAGTCCCCTCCGAAGTTTATCCTCTCCATAAGAACCTTGTGTGCCCCGGGAATAAGTTAAAACTCTTCCTCCAGGCTCTGGATGGGGTTGTACATTAACCTCGAGTTTTTTATCTGATCGTTGGAGGAGAATTTTATCGGAAGTATTTGGGGAAAAGAGGGTGCGTGAGAGGGGGGGGGTAACTGCACCCCGTTCACTTTCGACTCTTAAAACGGTCATTAGAACTTTCAGTTTCTAATCAAATGATCCACATCTGAAGATTAAATGACCACACCTTACATAAAAACCTCATAAGTCCCGTTGCATGACTTATAGCACTTGCCCCCGAGCTCTGAGGGGTTGTGTCAACCGCGGAGTTTTTGTTATTTTATCTTTAAATTGTCTTGAACAAAATGGTTGTCTTATTTTTGATCGGAAGCATTTGGGGAAAAATGGCTTTGAGGTGGGGGGGGGGGGTCTAGTTCCTTCCGATCACTTTGAATTAAAAACAGCACTAGAAATTCCAATTTACAATCAAATGAGGCTCTTCTGACATTTATACTACCATCTCTTCCATAAGAACCTTATACACCCCGGGGGCATAACTAACAAAACTTGCCCCTGGGTTCTAGGGGACGGGCTGTGTTATCTCTGGAGTTTCCGTTACATGGTTTATGGTCTATTTTGAACAAAATGGCTATATAAAAAGTTTGATCGGGGCTAGTTGCCATCGGATTGCTTTTGACTCTAGAGGAAGGAACTAGAACTTTGAATTTCTAATCATTTGAGTCTAATCCGAAGTTTATACGACCATCTCTTCCATAAAATCGTGTTTGTCCCCGGGACACAAGTTATTTCCTTAGTTCCCCCGATTTCCGGGGGGATGGAATATTGTTATTCCTCAGCTTTTGTTATCTGATCTTTGGACTATTTAAAATAAAATGCCTATCTCAAATTGATCGGATGCATTTAAGGAAAAGAGGATGTGTGTGTGTGTGGGGGGGGGGTAGATGCCCTCCAATAACTTTTGACTCTTAAAAATATAACTGGTGCTTTCAATTTCCAATCAAATAAGCTAATTCTGAAGTTTACACGACCACCCCTTACGTAAAACCTTATATGCCCCCGGGGCATAACTTAAAACACTGCCAATGAACTCTATGGGTTGTGTCAACCATGGATTTTGTTATCTGATGACTGAACTATTTTCAGTAAAATGGATATCTTAAAATTTTTATCGGATGGGTTTGGGGGGAAAAGGGTGTTGGGGGGGACTATTGCCCTGCGATCTCTTTTGACTTTTAAAAGGTGAACTATAATTTTTCAATTTCCAATCAAATGAACCCCCTCTGAAATTTATACGAGCAGCCCTTCCATAATAATCACTTATGCCCCCTTGGCATAAGTTACAACGGTTGCCCATGGGCCCCGGGGGTTTGTTTCAAACACGGAGTTTTTATTATCTGATCTTTTAACTAGTTTTTAAATTTTTATTGGATGCATTTCGGGAAAAAAAGGGCCATCTGATCTCAAAGTCTTGCCAACTGATCGTTGGACTATTCCTTGGACTATAAACAAAATGGCTATCTCAAAATTTTGATTGGATGCATTTGGGGAAAAGAGGGTGTGGGAGGTGATATATGCCTGCCGATCACTTTTGATCACTCTTAAAAAGGTAACTAGAACTTAAATTTCCAATAATATAAGCCACCTCTGTTGCTTATACGACCATCCCTTACATAAGAACTTATGTGTTCCCAGGGTATAACTAACAACATTTCCCCCGGGCTTCTGGGGTTTATGTCGACCCCTGAGTTTTTGTTATTTGATCTTTAAACTATTTTGAAGGAAATGGCTATCTCAAAATTTTGATCGGATGCATTTGTGGAATAAAATCCTTGGGAAGGGGAATAGTTCCCTCTGATCACTCTTGACTCTTAAAAAGGGTTCTGTAAATTCCAATTTACAATAAAATGAGCCCCCTCCAAAGTTTATACGACCATCCCTTCCATAAAAACCTTACAATCCCACGGGGCATAATTTGTAACACTTGCACCCAGGTTTTGGGAGGCTGTGTTATCTATGGAGGTTTTTTTTATATGATCTTTGGTCTACTTTGAACAAAATGGCAATATAAAATTTTTTTTGGACATATTTGGGGAAAAACAGGGTTGGGGGGGGGGGGCGGGCTGGTTACCATTCGATCACTTTTGACTCTTAAAATGGGAAATAGAAATCTTAATTTCTAGTCATTTGAGAACCCTCGAGGTTTATACGACCACTTCTTCCATAAAGTTTTATATGCTCACAGGGTATAAGTTACAACTCTTCCCCTGGGCAACTGGAGGGTTATGTGACCCCAAAATTTTCGTTATCTGATCATTGGAATATTTCAAACAAACTGGCAATCTAAAATTTTTGATCAGATGCATTTTGAGAAACAAGGGTGTGTGGGGGAGGTAGATACCCTTGGATCCCTTTTGACTCATAAAAAGGCAACCAGAACTTTTAATTTCTAATTAAATGAGCCACCTCTGAAAATTATAAGACCATCCATTACAAAAAAAAACTTATATGCCCTAAGACACAACTTAAAACACTTGGCCCCGGGCTCTGGGGTTTTGTGTTGACCCTGGAGTTTTTGTTATCTAATGTTTGAATTATTCTTAACAAAATGGCTACCTCAAGATGTTTTTCGGGTGGGCTAGGGGAAAAAAGGGCGTGGACAGGGGTTAGGTTCCCTCCGATCTCTTTGACTCTTAAAAAGGGAACTAGAACTTTCAATTTCCAATCAAATGAGTCCTCTCTGAAGTTTATATGAGCATCCCTTCCATAAGAACCATATATACCCCCATGGTGTAGCTTACAACGCCTAGCTCTGGGCTCTGGAGGGTTGTGTCCGACACAGTAGGTTCTGTTGTCTGATCTTTGAGCTTTAACAAAAGGGCTATCTAGAAAAAAAATTTCGGATACATTTTGGGCAAAAAGTGCGAGGGGGAGGGGGCTGGGGAGGGCTAGCTGGCATCCAATCACTTTTGACTCTTAAAAGGGGCACTAGAACTTTCGATTTCCAATCAAATGAGCCCCCTCCGAAGTTTCTACGAACATCCTTTCCATATGAAGTGCCTCTGGAAAAAAATAATAATAATAACACATTGGAGCCGTATGGCCTTTACTATAGGCAACGCTATGATGTTGCCTCTGATATATATATACTGGCACGCATAGGCGTAGAGCACGGGGGCTAGGGGCTAAGGCCCCCACCGGGCGAAGCCCGGGGGCTCAGCCCCCCAAGAAATTTTGAATTCTGCCCTGTAACGTTCAGATTATTAGCACAAACAGACTTCAAAGTTATCTTCTGAGTCTTAGGACTGATTCTTTTGACTGATCATGCAAATCAGTTTCTTTTCCTTCCTGGCGAGCAGAAAAAGAACCTGTCGATTTTGGCAGTTATATCCATAATTAGGCTTCAAATTTAATCTTGATTTGGCATGAGCCCCCTTTTACTGGAAAGTGAACGAAAGTGAAAATGAAGGATCCGATGAAGTTTATGATCGGCTGGCGAAACCGTCAGTCCTTCAGTGATCATTTTGAACTTGAACAGACTGTAGTGAAAGAAACAGAGGCGAAAACCTTAACAATGAAAAGATTAGAACACTATTTTTTTGCCAAGAACTCTAAAGACAGAGCCGAGTTTACAGACGGGAACTCACGTGTTGGTACCGAAACAGGACAGATAAACGAACAACCGAGTTCTTGTAGATTTAGTGGTAATGTTCGAGCTATTGATGTAAATGAGAAAGCAAATGACCAAGGTAACCCTAGTAGTAGCAATGTGTCTAGTGAAGCTGATACAGTCAGTGTCAGCGATGTCGGTAGTAATAGTACTACGAAGGGCAGAAAATTTCAAACTAGCTGAATTGAGAAGTACCAATGGTTACGACTCGACACGACTAAGAACGGTGCTGTGTGTACAGTCTGTACAGAAGCAGTGAATATGAAAATGTTCCTTCCAAAGACTTCTCGCAATAAAGACTCTCTTGACACATTCGTAGCGAAAGGGTTCAGCATCTGGAAAAAGGCGATGGATCGCTTTAAGTCGCCCGAAGCTTCGGGATTTCCTAAAGCAGTTGTCACAACCACAGACTCTTTGCACCGCGGTAATGACGTGAGTCAACAGCTAAGTGCACAACACAAGCATGACTCGCATGACTCTCGCAAAGCTCTAAAGCTAATATTTTCGTCTTTGAAGTATCTTGCCTCATAAGGAATACCTATAAGAGGGAAGCAAGAAGAGTCTTCGAACTTCCGACGTTTTCTTAAACTAAGGGCAAATAATGTTCCAGTTTTAGAAAAGTGGCTTGTCTGAGCAGAAAAGTACAAGTGGTTGTCATCTGACATTCAAAATGAAATATTAGAGGATATGTGCCATGCTATGCTTAGACTCCTCATAGATCAAGTGAAAAGGTACAAGTATTTTGGAGTGATGCTTGAAGAAAACTGCTGATGTTTCCTGCAAAGAACAGATTTCCGTTTGTCGTAGAACTGTTGATGACAACCTTGACATAAGCGGAACGTTTTTATGGATTTTATGTAACTGAAAACACGGAGAGTGAAACACTATTTAAGTGCTTGATGGATTTCCTTTGTCGTTTCGGTCTTTCGTTACAAAACTGTCGTGGACAATGCTACGACGGCGCTGCTAATATGTCTGGTAGCAGAAGTGGTCTACAGTCTCTGGTGAAGGCCCAGGATGGAAGAGCCTTATATGTACATTGCCGTGCTCACAGTCTGAACCTGGTTGCTCAGGATGCGGTGGAAACTAACATCAATATGAGGAATACTATAAACATGGTCCAGAGATTTATCGCTTTTGTTAGAGGTTCCCCGAAAAGGTTGTCAAGTTTCAACAGCGTAAAGCTGGATGAAGGGGTGGCACTCCGACCATTCTGTCCAACTAGGTGGATCTTAAGAAAGCCCTCTATCACGGCAATCACTAGCAATTGCTCCGAAATAATCCACTTGCTTGAGGACTTAAGCAATCACCCAGAAAACCGCAAACAGACAGCCGAAGTTGATAGATTTCTTGAGACCTTTACCAACTTTGATACATTCTTTAAGTTAGAAATTCTTCGCATTATCTTTACTGCAGTAGAAGACTCCAATACTGTACTTCAAAAAGTGCAGCCCCACTTCAGAGAGGTAGAGGAAATAATTGATTGCCTCCGTAAGGTCTTGAAAGGTATGAGGAATGAACATCGCTTTAAACTGCTATGGGAGGCAGCTGTCTTATGCGCAAACGTTCTGGGTCTCAATGAACTAAGGCTCCCGAGAAAACGCAAAGTTCCTAGTCGTTTTGATGGAAGCGGGGCTCATTACCATCTGTCTAAACCTGAAGATACTTATCGCTAAGTTTTCTATGAAGCTATTGAATGCATACTGATGGGCTTGAATACAAGATTTGAACCAAGCCAAACAAATCAACATCTCTCTAAAGTAGAAGAGTTCGTCATAGGCGTATCTGACGTTTCGTACGTACAAAACTTCTATAAAGACGATTTTGGGGACTACGCCCAGTTGCAGCTGCACCGAGACATACTCCTTGATCAAGCCAAAGCGAACACAAAGGAGATTCAGAAATTTGATGCTGTTTTCAGTTTTCTAAATGAAAATGATTCCCTTGCTAAAGTTACTAACCAGATGGTGAAGTTAATTAGGATAATGTTGTGTATCCCAGTTTCAAACTGTACTTCGGAAAGATCGTTTTCAGACCCTCGAAGGCTAAAAAACATATCTTCGGTCAACCATGACCCAGTAAAGACTGAATCACTAGCTGTTTTTCAGTGCACAGGGAAGTCCTAGAAAGCGTAGACTTCACCGAACTCACAGACGAGTTCATCAAGCGAGCTCAAGTTCGGATGACTACGTTTTCTCTATCCCATTAGATGTAACATGCGTTAGAACTTAGAAATGAAGGAACTTTTGTATTCGACCGACCTGTAGCACTGATGAGCACCAATTATTCACGGCTTAACGGCTTAAAGTCTAGGGGAAATTTTGGCACTTTGGGACTGGTTCAGTCTAAACAGAAATATTTCGCAAATTGACGGAGAGATTCTATTCATATAGTAATTTTAATCTTATGCTAAAAGCATCTAGCTATTTTCAGAAGAAGGCCAAAGGAGCCTTTTAATACAGAGTTAAAATTTTAAAGTTTTGCTTTTATTCTTGCTCGAGGAGTCTCAATGTTGTACTTTGGATTTTTGTTCAGACACAAACAACATTTTTTCTTTACCTCAACTTCTATAAAAAAAAATCCTAAAAACTTCCTGAACTTCTAACCCGAAACTCTGTTTTGTTGTTTGACTTACGAGATAAAACAACATGTCAAAATATACGTCCCATCTGACCCACATCTTCCCTAAGGCAAACACAGCTTTTATGTTGCTTTGTTTTTAGTGGAAGGGCTGCCCCCCCCTGGAGAAATGAAAACTCTACGCCTATGCTGGCAGGAGAGGATGGGGTTAATAGTCCTACCCTTATTTGTGATCATTACTGTTCGTTTCAAGTTTGACTCGAATAATTAGTTTAATTTATCTTCGTTTTATGATTTATGTATTCTTCCAAAGCGGTACCTTTGAACTATGTTAAATAAAATGGCTATCTCAAAATTTTATAGAACTAGTTTGGGAGAGGGGGCCTGTAGGGGGGGGCTATTTGCCCTCCAATCTTTTTGGCCACTTCATAAAGGGCCCTGACAAATTTAATTCCCTTTCGAATGAGCTATTATACACCTATCTATAATGCTCTGGTCACCCCTAGCCCTTCTACAAAAAAAAAAAATAGAAAAAAAGGGAGACAGATTAGTGCTACCCATGCAAAAAAGTCATTTTCCTTGGTGTTCAAGATGGGGGACTGTAATTATCCTACAAAAGGTTTTGGACCATGTTGATTCCAATGGTGCGCTTTTTTTTCGATTTGACGCCATTTTCAAGGGGTTTCAAGCTCTTTTTCGAAATCACCGTAAATTTCTTTTCGCAATAAACTTCTACTTCTAAGATTGACCGAAACAATAGTTACCATTGCTGATTCAGTGTCAGATGGCAATTTTTCGTCACTAGACAGTTTTTTTGAAAACACGTTTTTCAACTTTTGATTACTGTGGGTTGTGGTTCGCTCGTTAGTAACGCAATTTCAAGCCATGCCTCCCTTTTCTTGTTATGAAACCTATCTTTAAACAAATGGCAATTTGAACAATTTACGGTTTTCGCCCCAGGCGTTATGGAGTCATATATATTTATCTTTCAACTGTTCTGAAACTAAACGGATATCTCTAAATTGTATCTGATATCACGGGGCTTACAGGGTTGCCGAGGATAAAATGAGGACGGAAGGGAGCAGGGTTGCCCCTCAATCCCTTCTGGCTTTTAAAATTGGCATTGAAACTTTTTAATGTCAAGCTCACTTTTAAGTTCTAACGACTACGCGTTCCACGACAGGTTGTAGGGGAAAAAATTACATGATTTGGCACATTACTCCTTACTAATCGAATACTGATACGCTGCATTTGAAACGCGAAAAGTGGAAATGAAGGAGCAAGTAAAAATAATCGTAGCTCTATCTTTATTTTGGAAAAAAAGTCATGCATAATTTGCTGGTATTACGAAAAGAACATCTCTTTATACATGATCCAAATTCTTATCAAGTATTTGCTGATCAACATGTATTGGGTTCTATGAGTTTTACAATGAAGTATTACCTTACAATAAAACATAAATGCAATATATTGCAAAACGGTTAAAACGTGGTTTTTGGACGAAAGCTCTGTGAACTTGGAGATATTAGCAATCTTTAATTAAAAGTAACTCAAGTCATAGCAAGCAAAAGCCTGAACATACTTGTTTTTAATTCCTACCGCTTAATTTATTTTGTCTAACTTTCTTCTGCCTTATTTAATTTGCAACCTACTTCAAGGAGAGCCTCAAGTCGCTTTCCTCTTTTTTCATATTGTTTACTTACTATTCTTTCCTTTTCAATCTTCGTCTTTCCCTTTTCAGCTATGTTTACTTTGCAAAAAGGCTTTTGTTTACACTGACTAAGAAAACGACTGAATATACTAGGTGTATAAGTACTGTTGAGGGACTACCTGCAAAGGCAGGCAATATAGAACCAATCGATCAATCGTATCGACCCCCAGTGGCCTGCTGCTGAAGTTACTTCTTTACCTTGCCATTGCCTCTTAGGATAGGCCTACCTTAGTTTGGGTGCCCTATGTTTTCCTCCCTGGAGATTTCCTGTCCCACTTTTCTTTTTAGTGCAGTACTTCCAAAACCCAATACATGATTGTTTTAATCACAAATTTAGCCCAATTTCCACGTGGAATGTCTTTCTTAGAGAAATTTTAATATTTTTTTTTATTCTACGCTTAGACTTTAATATAATTGAAATGGAAAAAGCAACACACTTTTTTTCAGGTTTTTTTCGCTTTTCAGTTTTTCTTTCCCTTTTCAGGTTGTCTAGCTTTATGATTATTTAAGCTCTTTGACCAACCTCTTTTTTCAGTCAATTAAAAAAGGACAAACTGGGAAAACTTAAAATTTTGGTTAATTTTTCGCTATGAAACTTTCCTTTATATATTCTGTTGTTTACAAAGTCATTTCTTCCTTTCAAACAGTTCGTGTGATTTCAAATATATAAGTTTCATCAAGTTTAGTCTTGCCATCAAAAGTTACGCGCCTGAACAAAATTTGGCTGATTTTAGAAAAAAGGGGAAAAGACCCCTAAAAACTATAGAACCTTAATGAAAATCACACCGTCATATTCAGCACATCAGAGAACCCTACTGTAGAGGTTTCAAGCACCTATCCACAAAAATGTGGAATTTTGTATTTTTTTTTGCCAGAAGAAAGATCACGGATGCGTGTTTATTTGTTTTTTTTTTTGTTTTTTTTTTCCAGGGGTGATCGTATCGACCCAGTGGTTCTAGAATATTGCGGGAGGGCTCATTGGAACGGAAATTAAAACTTCTAGTGCCTTTTTTAAGTGACCAAAAAAAATGGACGGCAACTAGGCCGATCATCCGATCAAAACTTTGAGATAGCCGTTTTGTTCAGCATGGTCGAAAATATGATAACTATGTCTTTCAGGATAACTTAATCCCTCGAAGTTCCCGGGGGGAGGGCTGAAAGTTATGAACTTTACCCAATGTTAACATATAGTATTGGTTATTGGGAAGTATACAGGCGTTTTCATGGGGGATTTTTTCTGGTGGGTGGGGGACGGGGGGCGTTATATGGGAGGATCTTTCCATGAAGGAAGTTTTCACGGGGGAAGGACATTGCTATAAAGGGGGCGTCGGATTTCCCAGCATTATTAAAGAAAAAGATCAGAAATTAAATAAAAAAAAAGTTTTTCAACTGAAAGTAAGGATAAACATCAAAAATTAAAACGAACAGAAAATATTACGTGTATGATCGGGTTCACCCCCTAGTCAATACCTCGCTCTTTAAGCCAAAGATTTTTTAGTACTTTCATAAGAGCTATTATTCTAATTAACGGCCTTTGTGATTAAGGGGTCCTTCCCTCTAATATACGTATTAAAAATCTATGAATATAGAAGTTCATTATGTTAGTTAATTCGTAAGTTACGTATATTTATTACTAATAAAAACGTTCGTAAATAAAATTAAACAAGTTTCGAGAAATCCATTTAACCAAATAAAAGTAAAATTAATATGCAAATTTTGTTTTAATTATTCATATACGGTGAGCTAAAATAAAAACCTGCATTAATTCAAAAACATTTGTCGGATACAAAATTAAATAAAAAAGCAGGTTTTTTTTAACTGAAACTAAGGAACGACGTTAAAACTTAAAACGAACAGAAATTATTCCGTATATGAAAGGGGCTGTCCCCTCCTAAACACCTCACTCTTTATGCTTAAGTTTGACTTTCTCACAACCCTATTTTTTTTAAACAATAAAAAACTTTAGCGTAAAGAGTGAGGTGTTGAGGAGGGGACAGCCCCTTTCATATACGGAATAATTTCTGTTCGTTTTAAGTTTTAACGTCGTTCCTTACTTTCAGTTAAAAAAAACCTGTTTTTTTTATATTTAATTCTTCCAAGACTGAAATAATTTCAGTGTAAACATTCCGAGTGGGTTTGATACCAGAGTAGTGGGTTTGGATCTTATCATGAGTCATGCGGTCTATCTACTTGGAAAATAAGATACATTTTAGTTTTGTCGGAGATTTTGTTGTTGTTTGGAAAATAATAAATCCTAAAGACAAAATATGTTCATAAAAAATGAGTAAGAATCGAGCCAAATTGTTCTCCTGAAGCACTAAGCTTGCAGAGGCTAAAAACTCAAAACTACATATAAGGTCGGTTATGATGGTAATGCACACCAATATGTTGAACATAATACAAAATTAAAAACAACAAATTTTAAGTCCCTTAAAAATACTTGTGTTTGGTCTCAGCCCTGAATTTATTTATCAAATTGACGATAATATGTATATTGTTGAAAATTGACACTCTAGTTCTAAATTTCTTGAAATTAAGTCAAACGTTTTAAAGTATACAATCCGAGCAGCACCTGTCACACCTGTCCATCAAATTCTTCCTTGATCCGTTGATCCGTATTCATCTTTGATTTTAAGGCCCGAAACATTCTTGATGTTTTTACCGACCTTTTTTTACCAATTGTTTTTTCACCCTTGCTATTCTAGTGTGTACTCACTGGGCGGTAGATATTCTACCGTTGCAATCTCAGTCGATAATAATGGATCTGATATCAAAGGCTGCACAATAGCGCTGCCTAAGTAAAGAAGTATGTTGGCACGATTTATTATTAATTAATTTATTTTTTTTGTTTGTTTTAGACCAGGGCACTCCGTATAGAAGAAGTTGTCGTAGAAACTTCGAAAAGAGCTAATTCAATTGGAAATTGAAAGTTCTAGAGTATTAGTAAGCTAGTATGCACCGCGACGAGCACAAGCATATATACAGGTCAATTTGACGAACACATTGCAAAGAGTGAGAAAAATCTCCCATATTATGGACCTATAAAGCGATCAAACAGGACAGTCACCTATTACTATGAACGACACATGGGTTACCAGACGGGTTTCAGTCCAAAACTTGAGATTGTCATATTACGTATTCAAAAGTTTATTGATCCTTCTCTAAAAAATAAATTTGTTTTCAGTTGTATGGGTTAGATAATCATGTTTTTTCGTATGAATAATGTTTTTACTAAAGATACAGCCAAGCCGAGTCAAAAATTGTCAAACACTAATAACCTCTAGGCTGAAGGTACCTTGCATCTTGTCTAGAATTGATTGGCAGATGATGTTAAATCATTTACCAGAAAAATAACTCAATTTGCAAAAAAGGGTATAGCATTTGCGAATTGATCTTAATTGATGATTGAACAATAGGGGTGATATTGATCTTAATTGGTGATTGGATTGCATGAAGGTGGTAAAAAAGAGTTAAACTGATTAGCAGTTAAGGTAAACCCGAAGGGGTTGTCAACGAATAGGGAATTTATTATAAATTCGGAATAGCATCAATCTATGGAAATGGTTGACGATGATAAAATGACCTTGTGAGCTGACCTAGCTTTACTTCTCCGATGTGTTCTGTATAATACACAAGTACCATTTGAACAGTGTTGTCATTATAAAATATGCTATAACATTTTAGTTTACTAAAAAGTTGATACTAATAGAGATATAGATGGCAAGAAAAGAATTTTAATAATGAAATTCAGAACAATCCTTAGAAATCCTTGGAAATCAAGTAGTGAGACGATTATGAGTATGAACCGTCAAGGATCCTAAACAGCAATGACCCTAACCACCAAGGACCTCAACATCCAAAGTCCCCTATCCCCAACCTCCAAGGGGCCCCCTCCCCCAACTTGTTTGCATATGATAATGTTGTTGTAGCAGTGAATGCTGACAAGGAGAAGTATTTAAACTATGAAATAAGTACAAGTGGTAGCACTATCGGAAACGTATGTGTGCATTGTCATGACAGTAAGGAATTAAATTTCTTTGGAGTACCAAAAAATTCAACTCTTATGTTGGTGGATATGCGAGATTGAGATCTCCAGAGATGATTGCAATCAAAGAGAATGCCAACATAAAAATAATCGTTGATGATAGAGGACAACTCCTTGCTACTGTTGAAGGTAACACATTACCTACTGATACATCCTATTGTCAGGTCGTGCCGGAACTGTTAGCTGTGTAAAAATAATGTTGTAATAGACAGTGAAGTTGCCGGAAAAATAAAAAGGGCATTGGGTGAAAATATCACTAAGGAATATAAAGATGAATCGATGAAAAACAAAGTGCCAGCAAACGTTGCTACCATTGATCAAACAGTCAATGAACCAAATAATACCAAAGACGAAACGCATATTGAACCTTTCGGTAACACACCAGTAAAAATTGTGTATGACTCAAAATGGAATAATGATTATTCTACTGATTACGAGGTAAGAGAAGACAATAGCTACAATATCAAGAGAGAACATGGTGAACTATTTAATGGAACATATTCCAAATGTCCGAAGTTGATCATGTATATTAATAATGTATCATAATATATTTTTGTATTAATATTCTACATGGAATTATTTCATTAACAATATATTATGCATTACATTGTTATGTGTTCATTATTTTTATAGTATGCTAGCATATCAAACGTTTAGAATGTCTATTAAAACATCGGAGATGTAAGGGAAAGAATTTGCATACATCTATTGTCAGACACATTGGATAACATTGACAAAATCTAAATATCAGAGTGAATAAATTTTTTCTATCAACATCTTTGTCATATACATCGGATAAAATTGATTAAATCTAAGTATCAGATTGAATAAATTCTTTATCAATATTATTTGTCAGATACGTTGAATAACATTGTCAAAATCTATGTATTAGAGTGGGCAAATTCTTTATCAACTTCCCTTTGTCTGATACATCAGATAACATTCACAAAATCTGTGTATTAGAATGTATAAATTCCATATCATCATCCTTTGTCGGTTACGTCGGATAAAATTGGGAAAATCTAAGTATCAGAGTGAATAAATTCCTTATCGATGTCTTTTTGACAGATATGTTTGATAACACTGACCATATCTAAGTATCATAGTGAATAAATTCTTTATCAACTTCTTTAACGGATACATCAGATAACATTCACAAAATCTAAGCATCAGAGTGAATAAGTTCTTTACCAACATGCTTTGTTAGATATGCTTGATAAAATTGAGAAAATCTAAGTATAAGAGTGAATAAATTATTTATCAGTGTCTTTTGACAGATACGTTTTATAACACTGACATTATTTAAGTATCGAATTGAATAGATTCTTTATTAAAATTCTTTATCGATATCATTTGTCAGATACGTCGGATAACATTGACAAAATCTATGTATATAGAATGAACAAGTTCTTTATCATCATCCGTTGCTGGATATGTCATTATGAAAAATTGTGAGTAAGTAAGTAACAAACTCTTTCTTGAATTCACCTCTAGGATACACAATACAGAAATTTAATTCAGGAAATTATTAAAAAAAATTGAACAAAGTCTTTATTAACATTCTTTATCGATTGAATTTGCTTCCTGAACAGACAATAAAGCAATTTCATGAAATCTAAGCAACAGAGTGATTAAATTCTATATCAACATCCATTTCTCGGATGCATAGGATAAAATTGACAAAATCTAAGCGTTAGAGTAAATAAATTTTTTTATCAACATCCTTTGCCGGTTATGCTGGTTAACATTATCAAAACTAAGTGTAAGAGTGATCAAATTCTATATCAACTTTTATTGTCAGATTTATCAATATCATTTGACAGATACGTTTGATAGTGTCAGAGTGAATAAATTCTTTATCATTATCTTTGGTCAGATATGATTGATAAATTTGAGAAAATCTAGGCATCGGAGTGAATAAATTCTTTATCAGTGTCTTCTGGCAGATACGTTTGATAGCAATGACAAAATTTAAGTATCATAGTGAACAAATTCTGTATCAACTTCCTTTGTCGGCTATATCAGATAACATTCACAAAATCTCAGTATCAGAGTGAATAAATTCTTTATCATCATCCTTTGTCAGAAATGCATGATAAAATTGATTAAATCTAAGTATCAAAGTTAATAAATTCTTTATCAATGTCTTTTGACAGATACGTTTGATAGCACTGACAAAATTTAAGTATCAAAGTGAACAAACTATTCATCAAAATTCGTTATCGATATCATTTGTAGGGAAATGTTGGATAACATTGACAAAATCTGTGTATTAGAATGAATAAATTCCTTATCATCATCCTTTGTCGGTTACGTCGGATAAAATGGAGAAATTCTGAGAATCAGAGTGAATAAAGTCGGATATGTCGATTAACATTATCAAAACCTAAGTGTCAGAGTGATCAAATTCTGTATCAACATCTTTTTTTTTATCAACAGCATTTGTCGGGATACAACGAATATAATTGACAAAATCTAAATATCAGAGTGAATAAATGCTTTATAAACATCCTTTGTCAGATATGTTGGATAAAATTGACATAATCTAAGTGTCAGAGCGAATAAATTTTTTTATCAACATTTTTTTGTCAGATAGATCAAATATAATTGCCAAAATCTAAGTATCAGAGTGAATAAATGCTTTATCAGCATACTTTGTCGGATATGTCGGATAAAATTGTCAAAATCTAAGTGTTAGAGTGAATAAATTTTTTTCTATCAACGTCCTTTGTCAGATACATCGGATAAAATTGACAAAATCTAAGTATCAGATTGAATAAATGCTTTATCTACATCATTTGACGGATATCTCGGATAAAATTGACAAATTCTAAGTATCAGAGTGAATAAATGCTTTATCAACATCCTTTGCCGGCTATATCGGATAAAATTGACAAAATCTAAGTATCAGAGTGATTAAATTCTATATCAACATCTCTTTCTCGGATACATGGGATAAAATTGACAAAATCTATCAACATCTTTTGCCAGATACATCGGATAAAACTGACAAAATCTAAATATTAGAGTGAATAAATGCTATAACAACATCTTTTATCGGATATATCGGATAAAATTGACAAAATCTAAGTTTCAGAGTGATTCAATTCTATATCAACATCCTTTTCTCGGATATATAGTATAAAATTGACAAAATCTGAGCGTTAGAGTGAATAAGTTTTTATCAACATCCTCTGTCAGATACAACGGATAAAATTGACAAAATCTAAGTATCAGATTGAATAAATACTTTATCAACATCATTTGTCGGATATGTCGGATAAAATTGACAAAATCTAAGTATCAGAGTGAATAAATGCATTATCAACATCCTTTGTCGGGTATGTCGGATACAATTGACAAAATCTAAGTATCAGAGTCATTAAATTCTATATCAACATCCTTTTCTCGGATACATGGGATAAAATTGACGAAATCTATATGTCAGAGTGAATAATTTTATTTTACCAACATCTTTTGTCAGGTACATCGAATATAATTGACAAAATCTAAATATCAGAGTGAATAAATGCCCCATCAACATCCATTGTCGGATATGTCGGTTAAAATCGACAAAATCTAAGTATCAGAGTGATTAAATTCTATATCGACCTCCTTTTCCCAGGTACATAGGATAAAATTGACAAAATCTTAAGTGTCAGAGTGAATAAATTTTTTTATCATCATCTTTTGTCAAATACATCGAATAAAATTGACAGAATATAAGTGTCAGAGTGAATAATTTTTTTTATCAACATCTTTTGCCAGATGCATTGGATAAGATTGACAAAATCTAAGTGTCAGAGTGAATGAATGCTTTATCAACAACCTTTGTCGGATATGTCGGATAAAAGTGACAAAATCTAAGTATTAGAGTGATTAAATTCTATATCAACATCCTTTTCTCGGATACATAGGATAAAATTGACAAAATCTAAGTGTCAGAGTGAATAAATTTTTTTTATCAACATCTTTAGTCAGATGCTTCGGATGAAATTGACAAAATCTAAGTACCAGAGTGAACAAATTCATTTCAACGTCTTTATCGGATACATCAGATAACATTCATAAAATCCAAGCTCTATTCATTTTGACTTTATGCATCGTTACGTTGAATTTAGGTTAGACCGATTATAGAGGTCAGAACACCCACTCAAAAACACAGTCATAGTGAGAGAGATATGCAAAATGTTGGGTTAATTTAGGTTCACTTAGAGTGGAGCGCCACTCTAAGTGAACCTAAATTAACCCAACTTTTTGCATATCTCTCTCACTATGACTGTGTGTCTGAGTAGGTGTTCTGCCCTCTATAATTGGTCTAGCCTAAATTCAACGTAACGGTGCATAAAGCCAAAATAAATAGAACTTGGATTTTATGAATGTTATCTGATGTATCCGATAAAGACGTTGAAATGAATTTGTTCACTCTGATACTTAGATTTTGTCAATTTCATCCGATGTATCTGACAAAAGACGTTGATAAAAAAAATTATTCACTCTGACACTTAGATTTTGTCAATTTTATTCGACATATCCGACAAAGGATGTTGATAATGAATTTATTCACTCTGTTACTTAGATTTTATCAATTTTATCCGAGATATCCGTCAAATAATGTAGATTAAGCATTTATTTAATCTGATACTTAGATTTTGTCAATTTTATCCGATGTATCTGACAGAAGATGTTGATGAAAAAATTTATTCACTCTAACACTTAGATTTTATCAATTTTATCCGACATATCTGACAAAGGATGTTGATAAAGCATTTATTCACTCTGATACTTAGATTTTGTCAATTATATTCGATGTATCTGATAAAAAATGTTGATAAAAAAATTTATTCGCTCTGACACTCAGATTATGTCAATTTTATCCAACATATCCGACAAAGGATGTTGATAAAGCATTTATTCACTCTGATATTTAGATTTTGTCAATTATATTCGTTGTATCTGACAAATGATGTTGATAAAAAAAAGATGTTTATACAGAATTTGATCACTCTTACAATTAGGTTTTGATAATTTTAATCGACATATCCGCCTTTATTCACTCTGATACTTGGAATTTCTCAATTTTATCCGACGTAACCGACAAAGGATGATGATAAGGAATTTATTCATTCTAATACACAGATTTTGTGAATGTTATCCAACATTTCCCTACAAATGATATCGATAAAGAATTTTGATGAATATTTTGTTCACTTTGATACTTAAATTTTGTAAGTGCTATCAAACGTATCTGTCAAAAGACATTGATAAAGAATTTATTAACTCTGACACTTAGAAATAATCAATTTTATCATGCATATCTGAGAAAGGATGATGATGAAGAATAATTTATTTACTCTGATACCTAGATTTTGTGAATGTTATCTGATGTAGCCGACAAAGGAAGTTGATAAAGAATTTATTCACTATGATTCTTAAATTTTGTCATTGCTATCAAACGTATCTGCCAGAAGACACTGATAAAGAATTTATTCACTCTGATGCCTAGATTTTCATAATTTTATCAATCATATCTGACAAAAGATAATGATAAAAAATTTATTCACTCTATCACTATCAAACGTATCTTTCAAATGATATTGATAAATATGACAATAAATTTTGATATAGAATTTGATTACTCTGACACTTAGTTTTGATAATGTTAACCGACATAACCGGCAAAGGATGCTGATAAAAAAAAGTTATTCACTCTAACACTTAGAATTTGTCACTTTTGTCCTATGTATCCGACAAATGGATGTTGATATAGAATTTAATCACTCTGATACTTAGATTTTATGAAATCGCTGTATTGTCTGTCCAGGAAGCGAATTCAATCGATAAAGAATGTTAATAAAGAATTTGTTCAATTTTTTTCATAATTTCCTGAATTAAATTTCTGCATTGTGTATCCAAGAGGTGTAATCAAGAAAGAGTTTGTTACTTACTTACTTAAAATTTTTTCATAATGACGTATCCAACAGCGGATGATGATAAAGAACTTGTTCATTATAATACGTAGATTTTGTCAATGTTATCAGACGTATCTGACAAATGATACGACAAAGAATTTTAATAATGAATTGGTTCAATTCGATACTTCAATTATGTCAGTGTCATCAAATTTATCTGTCAAAAGACACTGATAAAGAATTTGTTCACTCTGATACTTAGATTTTCTCAATTTTATCAAGCATATCTGACAAAGCATGTTGATAAGGAATTTATTCACTCTGATACTTAGATTTTGTGAATATTATCTGATGTTTCCGACAAAGAAGTTGATATAGAATTTATTCACTATGATACTTAGATTTGGTCAGTGTTATCAAACATATCTGTCAAAAATACATTGATAAAGAATTTATTCACTCTGATACTTAGATTTTCTCAATTTTATCCGACGTAACCGATAAAGGATGATGATAAGGAATTTATACATTCTAATACACAGATTTTGTGAATGTTATCTGATTTATCAGACAAAGGGAAGTTGATAAAGAATTCATGCACTCTAATACATAGATTTGCCAATGTTATCCAATGTATCCGAGAAAGGATGTTGATAAGGAATTTATTCAATTTGATACTTAGATTTAGTCAATTTTATCCCATGTATCTGACAACGATGTTGATAGAAAAAATTTATCCACTCTGATACTTAGATTTTGTCAATGTTAACCCATGTGTCTGACAATAGATGCATGCAAATCCCTTTTCTTACATCTCCAATGTTTTAATAGACATTCTAAACGTTTGATATGCTAGTATACTCTAAAAATAATGAACACATAACAATGTAATGCATAATATATCTTTAATGAAATAATGCCATGTAGAATATTAATACAAAAATATATTCTGATACATTATTAATATAAATGATCAACTTCGGACATTTGGAATATGTTCCATTAAATAGTTCACCATGTTCTCTCTTGATATTGTAGCTATTGTCTTCTCTTACCTCGTAATCAGTAGAATAATCATTATTCCATTTTGAGTCATACAAAATTTTTACTGGTGTGTTACCGAAAGGTTCAATATGCGTTTCGTCTTTGGTATTATTTGGTTCATTGACTGTTTGATCAATGGTAGCAACGTTTGCTGGCACTTTGTTTTTCATCGATTCATCTTATATTCCTTAGTGATATTTTCACCCACTGCCCTTTTTATTTTTCCGGCAACTTCACTGTCTATTACAACATTATTTTTACACAGCTAACAGTTCCGGCACGACCTGACGATAGGATGTATCAGTAGTAATGTGTTACCTTCAACAGTAGCAAGGAGTTGTCCTCTATCATCAACGATTATTTTATGTTGGCATTCTCTTTGATTGCAATCATCTCTGGAGATCTCAATCTCGCATATCCACCAACATAAGAGTTGAATTTTTTGGTACTCCAAAGAAATTTAATTCCTTACCATCATGACAATGCACACATACGTTTCCGATAGTGCTACCACTTGTACTTATTTCATAGTTTAAATACTTCTCCTTGTCAGCATTCACTGCTAAAACAACATTATCATATGCAAACAAGTTGGGGGGAGGGGGCCCCTTGGAGGTTGGGGATAGGGGACTTTGGATGTTGAGGTCCTTGGTGGTTAGGGTCATGATCAACTTTGGACATTTTGAATCTGTTACATAAAATAGTTCACCATGTTCTCTCTTGATATTGTAGCTATTGTCTTCTCTTAGCTCGTAATCAGTAGAATAATCATTATTCCATTTTGAGTCATACACAATTTTTACTGGTGTATTTCCGACAGGTTCAATATACGTTTCGTCTTTGGTATTATTTGGTTCATTGACTGTTTGATCAATGGTAGTAACGTTTGCTAGCACTTTGTTTTTCATCGATTCATCTTTATATTCCTTAGTGATATTTTCTACCAATGCCCTTTTTATTTTTCCGGCAATTTCACTGTCTATTACAACATTATTTTTACACAGGTAACACTTTCGGCACGTAGACAAGATATGGTTTATGATATTAATAGGAGAGTAGGCCTTTCTTCTTTTGACCTTCCGTTGAATGCTAACACCCGAAAGCTGACGATAGGATGTATCAGTAGGTAATGTGTTACCTGCAACAGTAGCAAGGAGTTGTCCTCTATCATCAACGATATTTTTATGTTGGCAATCTCTTTCAGTGCAATCATCTCTGGAGATCTCAATCTCGCATATCCACCAACATAAGAGTTAAATTTATTGGTACTCCAAAGAAATTTAATTCCTTACTATCTTGACATTGCACACATACGTTTCCGATAGCGCTAGCACTTGTAATTATTTCATAGTTTGAATACTTCTCCTTGTCTGCATTCAATGCTACAATAATACTATCATGTGAACAAACTTTCTTTAAAATGCTCCATCTTCACTTTTTTAAAGATATGACTTATGTGTTTATCGTTCCAGTGCGTAAAAAATACTGTTTTAATACATGCAATAAACTAGGTATTGTCGATAACCCGCCATAAAGTACCAGTGACAAAGCCGTGTCGTGTCTATGAGCAAGCATGAAGTACGATTGGTAGAGCCGCATGCATATTTCATGTCATTCTAAGATACGTAAAAAAAGTTGAATAAGTTCAAAGTTCATAAACATTCAGTCCAAAAAAATGCTACTACAAACAATATTTTTCTAATAATAAAAGTCACAACTAACATTTCTATATCATTCTCATTTTTAATTTGGAAAATATTATATGTGATTTGTTTTGTTGAAGTATGCTACATGTCATTCTAAGAGATGTAAAAAAAAGTTGAAAAAATATATCATGTTAAAAAAAATAAAAAAAAGTTAAAAAAAACTTCAAAAAAAGTATTAAAAAATGGGGGGGAGGATGGGCAAAAAGTTGGTGGAGGGTAAGGGGGCCCCTCGGAGGTTGGGGATAGGGGACGTTTGGAGGTTAAGGTCCTTGGTAGTTAGGGTCATTGCAGCTTACGATCCTTGACGGTTCATACTCATAATCTACTCACTACTTGATTTCCAAGGATTTCTAAGGATTGTTCTGAATTTCAAAATTAAAATTCTTTTCTTGCCATCTACACCTCTATTAGTATAAACTTTTTAATATACTAGAATGTTATAACATATTTTATAATGACAACACTGTTCAAATGGTACTTGTGTATTATACAGAACACATCGGAGAAGTAAAGCTAGATCAACTCACAAGGTCATTTTATCATCGTCAACCATTTCCATAGATTGATGCTATTCCGAATTTATAACAAATTCCCTATGAGTTGACAACCCCTTCGGGTTTACCTTAACTGCTAATCAGTTTAACCCTTTTTTGCCACCTGCATACAATCCAATCACCAATTAAGATCAATATCACCCCTATTGTTCAATCATCAATTAAGATCAATTCGCAAATGCTACACCCTTTTTCGCAAATAGAGTTGTTTTTTTGGTAAATGATTTAACATCATATGCCAAACAATTCTAGACAAGATGCGAGGTACATTCAGCCTAGAGGCTATTAGTGTTTGACAATTTTTGACTCGGCTTGGCTGTATCTTTAGTAAAGGGTGAGCTGATATTAGTTATACATTTAAACCATATTAAGAAGTATTACTTAAAGACTTTTAACGAAAATACCCCTTTTTCATTAAGAAAAATTTATGAATATTGAAGAATATCCTAACAATAGGTTCCACCTCCCACCTTATCTATAAGCTCTAGAGTATACTCGTCAATGACAATGCATACCACCTTGGTAAATTATGGATGATATTAAACACCCCCATGACATCGCTACATCTCCCCATGGAAATCTTTCAGGCATTTCCTAATAAAAATTACGGTTCTAAATCCCGTGATTCAAGTTTTTTTTGCAACCTAAGCCGATCATAATGCCCCACAAAACACTCCACACTGCCACGGAATTTCATCCATGCGACACATCCTTCTCCCCCTCGGTTACCTGATATTAGATATACATTTAAACCATATTAAGAAGTATTATTGAAAGACCTTTAACGAAAATACCTCTTTCTTTGAGTATTATTAGATTTAACTCCCCCTCTAGCAAAAAAATCATTTAACAACCCCCACCTTATCTTTAAGCTCTAGATTATACTAGTCAATGACAAAGCATACCACCTTGGTAAATTATGGATGATATTAAACACCCCCATGACATCGCTACAGTAGAAAGGCCTTATTGACTCGTGACATGACCACGTGGTTTATGGTTGCGTAATTGATTGGGAATTTGGAACACCTGTGCTGTCAGTCATAAATCAAATTGTTTCCGGGCCAAATTGATTAATGTCTGACAGGTGCTGTCAATCATTAATCAAATTGTTTCCAGGCGAAGTCTATTAATGTCTTTGATGTATTTCCAAGGAGAATTGTTTCTGGAAGTTTATTAATGTCTTTGGAGTTCTTCCAAGAGAATTGTTTCCGGGCGAATGTTTTGATCTTAGAGACGAAGAGAATTACGCTGGAAAGGGTTTCTTAGTAATTTCAAATGTGACAGCGCAGGGATGCCAAAAACAAAAGGAACACGCAGTAATTACGTTTAGGGATTATTTGGGCGAAACCGTTTTAGACATTTTATGGAATTATTTCGGCGAAACATTTAGAGACATTTTAAAAGATGATTTTAGAAGATGTTTTAGAAGAGGTTTTGAGTGTGGTCGTTATAATACACAAGTTCCATTTGAACAGTGTTGTGAGGTCCCATACCCCAACCCCAAAGGGCCCAGATCCCTCTACCCCGACCCAAAGGGCTCCGACCCCCCTACCCCAACCCCGAAGGAAGCCCCGGTCCTCAAAGGTCCCCCAGTTTCATAGTAATTTCAAATGTTATGTTATGTTAGGTTATGTTATGTATGTATGTTATGTTATGTTATGTTATGTTATGTTATGTTATGTTATGTTATGTTACGTTATGTTATGTTATGTTATGTTATGTTATGTTATGTTATGTTATTTAATGTTATGTTATGTTATGTTATGTTATGTATGTTATGCTATGTTATGTTATGTTATGTTATGTTATGCTATGTTATGTTATGTTATGTTATGTTATTTTCTTTTCAAAGGGCATTTCAGAGCAAGTTCCTTTCTTAGTGACCGTCCTAAACCCATTTTACAAATTGAAGTACCCATCCTTTTAGCTTAGAGTTTTAGTTTGGTTTAGTTTTAGTTAAAAGTTTAGAGTTTTTAGCTTAGAGTCTTAGCTTAGAGTTTTTGTTAGAGTTCTAGTTTAGTTTAGTTTTAATTAAGAGTTTAGAGTTTTTAGCTTAGAGTCTTAGCTTAGAGTTTTATTTAGAGTTCTAGTTTAGTTTAGTTTAGTTACAGTTAAGAATTTAGAGTTTTAGCTTAGAGTCTTAGCTTAGAATTTTACTTAAAGTTATAGTTTGGTTAAGTTTTAGTTAAGAGTTTCGAGTTTTAGCTTAGAGTCTTAGCTTAGAGTTTTTGTTAGAGTTCTAGTTTATTTTAGTTTTAGTTAAGAGTTTAGAGTTTTTAGCTTAGAGTCTTAGCTTAGAGTTTTTGTTGAAGTTCTAGTTTAGTTTAGTTTTAGTTAATAGTTTAGAGTTTTAGCTTAGAGTCTTAGCTTAGAGTTTTTGTTAGACTTGAAGTTTAGTTTAGTAATAGTTAAGAGTTTAGAGTTTTAGCTTAGAGTCATAGCTTAGAGTTTTACTTAAAGTTGTAGTTTAGTTAAGTTTTAGTTAAGAGTTTCGAGTTTTAGCTTAGAGACTTAGCTTAGAGTTATAGTTTAGTTTAGTTTTAGTTAAGAGTTTGGTGTTTTACCTTAGAGTCATAGCATAGAGTTTTAGTTAGAGTTCTAGTTTAGTTTAGTTTCAGTTAAGAGTTTAGAATTTTAGCTTAGAGTCTTAGCTTAGAGTTTTTGTTAGAGTTCTAGTTTATTTTAGTTTTAGTTAAGAGTTTAGAGTTTTTAGCTTAGAGTCTTAGTTTAGAGTTTTTGTTGAAGTTCTAGTTTAGTTTAGTTTTAGTTAAAAGTTTAGAGTTTTTAGCTTAGAGTCTTAGCTTAGAGTTTTTGTTAGAGTTCTAGTTTAGTTTAGTCTTAACTTAGAGTTTTTTTTATAGAGTTCTAGTTTAGTTTAATTTTAGTTAAGACTTTGATGTTTTACCTTTGAGTTTCAGTTAGAGTTCTAGTTTAGTTTAGTTTTAGTTAAGAGTTTGGTGTTTTACCTTAGAGTCTTAGCTTAGAGTTTTAGTTAGAGTTCTAGTTTAGTTTAGTTTTAGTTAAGAGTTTAGAATTTTAGCTTAGAGTCTTAGCTTAGAGTTTTTGTTAGAGTTCTAGTTTATTTTAGTTTTAGTTAAGAGTTTAGAGTTTTAGCTTAGAGTCTTAGCTTAGAGTTTTTGTTAGAGTTCTAGTTTAGTTTAGTTTTAGTTAAGAGTTTAGAGTTTTTAGCTTAGAGTCTTAGCATAGAGTTTTGTTGAAGTTCTAGTTTAGTTTAGTAATAGTTAAGAGTTTAGAGTTTTAGCTTAGAGTCTTAGCTTAGAGTTTTTGTTAAAGTTGAAGTTTAGTTTAGTAATAGTTAAGAGTTTAGAGTTTTAGCTTAGAGTCTTAGCTTAGAGTTTTTGTTAAAGTTGAAGTTTAGTTTAGTAATAGTTAAGAGTTTAGAGTTTTAGCTGAGATTCTTAGCTTAGAGTTTTAGTATAGTTTACTTTTAGTTAAGAGTTTAGAGTTTTTTTAGCTTAGAGTCTTAGCTTAGAGTTTTTGTTAGAGTTCTAGTTTAGTTTAGTTTTAGTTAAGAGTTTAGAGTTTTTAGCTTAGAGTCTTAGCTTAGAGTTTTAGTTAGAGTTCTAGTTTAGTTTAGTTTTAGTTAAGAGTTTAGAGTTTTACCATAGAGTCTTAGCTTAGAATTCTAGTTAGAGTTGAAGTTTAGTTTAGTTACAGTTAAGAATTTAGTGTTTTAGCTTAGAGTCATAGCTTAGAGTTTTACTTAAAGTTGTAGTTTTGTTAAGTTTTAGTTAAGAGTTTCGAGTATTAGCTTAGAGTATTACCTTAGAGTTTTTGTTAGAGTTCTAGTTTAGTTTAGTTTTAGTTAAGAGTTTAGAGTTTTACCTTAGAGTCTTAGCTTAGAGTTTTAGTTAGAGTTCTAGTTTAATTTAGTTATAGTTAAGAATTTAAGAGTTTTAGCTTAGAGTTATAGCTTAGAGTTTTAGTTAAAGTTATAGTTTAGTAAAGTTATAGTTAAGAGTTTAGAGTTTTACCTTAGAGTCATAGCTTAGAGTTTTAGTTAGAGTTCTAGTTCAGTTTAGTTTTAGTTAAGAGTTTAGAGTTTTAGCTTAGAGTCTTAGCTTATAGTTTGTGTTAGAGTTCTAGTTTAGTTTAGTTATAGTTAAGAGTCTCGAGTTTTAGCTTAGAGTCTTAGCTTAGAGTTTCTGTTAGAGTTCTAGTTTAGTTTACTTCTAGTTAAGAGTTTAGAGTTTTAGCTTAGAGTCTTAGCTTATAGTTTGTGTTAGAGTTCTAGTTTAGTTTAGTAATAGTTAAGAGTTAAACATTTCTCCATGTTTAAGTTAGGTTAGGTTAGGCTAGATTAAGTTATGTTAGGTTAGGTTAGGTTAGCCTACGTACGCGCACGTACGTAGGCTAACCTAACCTAACCTAACATAACTTAATCTAGCCTAACCTAACCTAACTTAAACATGGAGAGATGTTTAACTCTTAAATATTACTAAACTAAACTAGAACTCTAACACAAACTATAAGCTAAGACTCTAAGCTAAAAACTCTAAACTCTTAACTAGAAGTAAACAAAACTAGAACTCTAACAAAAACTCTAAGCTAAGACTCTAAGCTAAAAACTCGAGACTCTTAAAACTCTAAGCTAAGACTCTAAGCTAAAACTCTAAACTCTTAACTATTACTAAACTAAACTTCAAGTCTAACAAAAACTCTAAGCTAAGACTCTAAGCTAAAACTCTAAACTATTAACTAAAACTAAACTAAACTAGAACTTCAACAAAAACTCTAAGCTAAGACTCTAAGCTAAAAACTCTAAACTCTTAACTAAAACTAAAATAAACTAGAACTCTAACAAAAACTCTAAGCTAAGACTCTAAGCTAAAATTCTAAACTCTTAACTAAAACTAAACTAAACTAGAACTCTAACTAAAACTCTAAGCTAAGACTCTAAGGTAAAACACCAAACTCTTAACTAAAACTAAACTAAACTAGAACTCTAACTGAAACTCAAAGATAAAACATCAAACTCTTAACTAAAATTAAACTAAACTAGAACTCTATAAAAAAAACTCTAAGTTAAGACTAAACTAAACTAGAACTCTAACAAAAACTCTAAGCTAAGACTCTAAGCTAAAAACTCTAAACTCTTAACTAACTAAACTAAACTAGAACTCAACAAAACTCTAAGCTAAGACTCTAAGCTAAAACTCTAAACTCTTAACTAATACTAAACTAAACTACAACTCTAACAAAAACTCTAAGCTAAGACTCTAAGCTAAAACTCTAAACTCTTAACTAAAACTAAACTAAACTAGAACTCTAACTAAAACTCTAAGCTAAGACTCTAAGGTAAAACACCTAAACTCTTAACTAAAACTAAACTAAACTAGAACTCTAACTAAAACTCTAAGCTATGACTCTAAGCTAAAACACTAAATTCTTAACTGTAACTAAACTAAACTTCAACTCTAACTAAAACTCTAAGCTAAGACTCTAAGGTAAAACTCTAAACTCTTAACTAAAACTAAACTAAACTAGAACTCTAACTAAAACTCTAAGCTAAGACTCTAAGCTAAAAAACTCTAAACTCTTAAACTAAAACTAAACTAAACTAGAACTCTAACAAAAACTCTAAGCTAAGAATCTAAGCTAAAACTCTAAACTCTTAACTATTACTAAATTAAACTAGAACTTCAACAAAAACTCTAAGCTAAGACTCTAAGCTAAAAACTCTAAACTCTTAACTAAAACTAAACTAAACTAGAACTCTAACAAAAACTCTAAGGTAAGACTCTAAGCTAAAACTCTAAACTCTTAACTAAAACTAAACTAAACTAGAACTCTAACACAAACTATAAGCTAAGACTCTAAGCTAAAACTCTAAACTCTTAACTAAAACTAAACTGAACTAGAACTCTAACAAAAACTCTAAGCTATGACTCAAGGTAAAACTCTAAACTCTTAACTATTACTAAACTAAACTTCAACTTTAACAAAAACTCTAAGCTAAGACTCAAGCTAAAACTCTAAACTCTAACTTACTAAACTAAACTTCAACTTAACAAAACTCTAAGCTAAAAACTCTAAACTCTTAACTAAAACTAAACTAAACTAGAACTTCAACAAAAACTCTAGCTAAGACTCTAAGCTAAAAACTCTAAACTCTTAACTAAAACTAAACTAAACTAGAACTCTAACAAAAACTCTAAGCTAAGACTCTAAGCTAAAACTCTAAACTCTTAACTAAAACTAAACTAAACTAGAACTCTAACACAAACTATAAGCTAAGACTCTAAGCTAAAACTCTAAACTCTTAACTAAAACTAAACTGAACTAGAACTCTAACAAAAACTCTAAGCTATGACTCTAAGGTAAAACTCTAAACTCTTAACTATAACTTTACTTAACTATAACTTTAACTAAAACTCTAAGCTATGACTCTAAGCTAAAAATCTAAATTCTTAACTATAACTAAACTAAACTAGAACTCTAACAAAAACTCTAAGCTAAGACTCTAAGCTAAAAAACTCTAAACTCTTAACTAAAACTAAACTAAACTATAACTCTAAGCTAAGTCTCTAAGCTAAAACTCGAAACTCTTAACTAAAACTTAACTAAACTACAACTTTAAGTAAAACTCTAAGCTATGACTCTAGCTAAAACTCTAAACTCTTAACTTTTACTAAACTAAACTTCAAGTCTAACAAAAACTCTAAGCTAAGACTCTAAGCTAAAACTCTAAACTATTAACTAAAACTAAACTAAACTAGAACTTCAACAAAAACTCTAAGCTAAGACTCTAAGCTAAAAACTCTAAACTCTTAACTAAAACTAAAATAAACTAGAACTCTAACAAAAACTCTAAGCTAAGACTCTAAGCTAAAATTCTAAACTCTTAACTAAAACTAAACTAAACTAGAACTCTAACTAAAACTCTAAGCTAAGACTCTAAGGTAAAACACCAAACTCTTAACTAAAACTAAACTAAACTAGAACTCTAACTGAAACTCAAAAATAAAACATCAAACTTAAAACTAAAATTAAACTAAACTAGAACTCTATAAAAAAAACTCTAAGTTAAGACTAAACTAAACTAGAACTCTAACAAAAACTCTAAGCTAAGACTCTAAGCTAAAAAACTCTAAACTCTTAACTAAAACTAAACTAAACTATAACTCTAAGCTAAGTCTCTAAGCTAAAACTCGAAACTCTTAACTAAAACTTAACTAAACTACAACTTTAAGTAAAACTCTAAGCTATGACTCTAAGCTAAAACTCTAAACTCTTAACTATTACTAAACTAAACTTCAAGTCTAACAAAAACTCTAAGCTAAGACTCTAAGCTAAAACTCTAAACTATTAACTAAAACTAAACTAAACTAGAACTTCAACAAAAACTCTAAGCTAAGACTCTAAGCTAAAAACTCTAAACTCTTAACTATAACTAAAATAAACTAGAACTCTAACAAAAACTCTAAGCTAAGACTCTAAGCTAAAATTCTAAACTCTTAACTAAAACTAAACTAAACTAGAACTCTAACTAAAACTCTAAGCTAAGACTCTAAGGTAAAACACCAAACTCTTAACTAAAACTAAACTAAACTAGAACTCTAACTGAAACTCAAAGGTAAAACATCAAACTCTTAACTAAAATTAAAATAAACTATAACTCTATAAAAACACTCTAAGTTAAGTCTAAACTAAACTAGAACTCTAACAAAAAGTCTAAGCTAAGACTCTAAGCTAAAAACTCTAAACTTTTAACTAAAACTAAAGTAAACTAGAACTTCAAAAAAAACTCTAAACTAAGACTCTAAGCTAAAAACTCTAAACTCTTAACTAAAACTAAAATAAACTAGAACTCTAACAAAAACTCTAAGCTAAGACTCTAAGATAAAATTCTAAACTCTTAACTAAAACTAAACTAAACTAGAACTCTAACTAAAACTCTAAGCTATGACTCTAAGGTAAAACACCAAACTCTTAACTAAAACTAAACTAAACTATAACTCTAAGCTAAGTCTCTAAGCTAATACTCGAAACTTTTAACTAAAACTAAAATAAACTAGAACTCTAACAAAAACTCTAAGCTAAGACTCTAAGATAAAATTCTAAACTCTTAACTAACAATAAACTAAACTAGAACTCTAACTAAAACTCTAAGCTATGACTCTAAGGTAAAACACCAAACTCTTAACTAAAACTAAACTAAACTAGAACTCTATCAAAAACTCTAAGCTAAGACTCTAAGCTAAAAAACTCTAAGGTATGACTCTAAGCTAAAACTCGAAACTCTTAACTGTAACTAAACTAAACTTAAACTCTAACTAAAACTCTAAGCTAAGACTCTAAGGTAAAACTCTAAACTCTTAACTAAAATTAAACTAAACTAGAACTCTAACAAAAACTCTAAGCTAAGACTCTAAGCTAAAACTCGAAACTCTTAACTAAAACTTAACCAAACTATAACTTTAAGTAAAATTCTAAGCTAAGACTCTAAGCTAAAACTCTAAATTCTTAACTGTAACTAAACTAAACTAAACTAGAACTCTAAATAAAACTCTAAGCTAAGACTCTAAGCTAAAAACTCTAAACTCTTAATTAAAACTAAACTAAACTAGAACTCTAACAAAAACTCTAAGCTAAGACTCTAAGCTAAAAACTCAAAACTTTTAACTAAAACTAAACCAAACTAAAACTCTAAGCTAAAAGGATGGGTACTTCAATTTGTAAAATGGGTTTAGGACGGTCACTAAGAAAGGAACTTGCTCTGAAATGCCCTTTGAAAAGAACATAACATAACATAACATAACATAGCATAACATAACATAACATAACATAACATAACATAACATAACATAACGTAGATAACATAACATAACATAACATAACATAACATAGCATAACATAACATAATAACATAACATAACATAACATAACCTAACATAACATAACATAACATAGCATAACATAACATAACATAACATAACATAACCTAACCTAACCTAACATAACATAACATTTGAAATTACTATGAAACTGGGGGACCTTTGAGGACCGGGGGCTTCGTTCGGGGTAGGGGTAGGGGGGTCGGAGCCCTTTGGGTCGGGGTAGGGGGATCTGGGCCCTATGGGGTTGGGGTGGGACCTCACAACACTGTTCAAATGGAACTTGTGTATTATAACGACCACACTCAAAACCTCTTCTAAAACATCTTCTAAAATCATCTTTTAAAATGTCTCTAACTGTTTCGCCGAAATAATTCCATAAAATGTCTAAAACGGTTTCACCCAAATAATCCCTAAACGTAATTTCTGCGTGTTCCTTTTGTTTTTGGCATCCCTGCGCTGTCACATTTGAAATTATTAAGAAACCCTTTCCAGCGTAATTCTCTTCGTCTCTAAGATCAAAACATTCGCCCGGAAACAATTCTCTTGGAAGAACTCCAAAGACATTAATAAACTTCCAGAAACAATTCTCCTTGAAATACATCAAAGACATTAATAGACTTCGCCTGGAAACAATTTGATTAATGATTGACAGCACCTGTCAGACATTAATCAAATTGGCCCGGAAACAATTTGATTTATGACTGACAGCACAGGTGTTCCAAATTCCCAATCGATTACGCAACCATAAACCACGTGGTCATGTCACGAGTCAATAAGGCCTTTCTACTCGCTACATCTCCCCCAAGAAATCTTTCGGGCATTTCTTAATAAAAATTATAGTTCTAAATCCCGTGATTCAAGTTTTCTTTTTTTTGTAACCCAAGCCAATCATAATGCCCCACAAAACACTCCACACTGCCTTGGCATTTCACCCATGTGACACAAGCCCCCCCCCCCACCCACCATGGATGAGCTAATATTAGTTATAAATTTAAACCATATTAAGAAGTATTATTGAGGGTATTATGTTCAAACTTTCGGGGCTGCTTCTGCTCTTAAAATTTAACCAAATCAAAATAGCGCAAGTTTATCCAAGCTATCAAAGAAAGTAAAAAGGTTTTTTTGCGAATGGTATCAAGTTTTCCACTTCAGGTCAACTAGAGGAGGTATGAAACTAAATTAAACATTACTATTTGTGTCCAGATTTTTAAGAGGGTGTATGTTGTTAAAAATTGCTGAACATTTTTATCCAGCATACAAATAGCAGGCCAAACTATAAATTCTTAAAAAAACGAAAAGATTTAAAGTATTTTCTTTTTCTCTGAAAGGACTATGTCAATATAAAACAAACAGAAATTAATTAAAAAAACTTTTTCAACAAAATCAGTTTTTCAAAGAAAAGTAAAGAACTCTATTGAACAAATAATCAGCAAAAATAAAATAAAATGATTAAACAAGCGTGAAACAACCACAAATCAGCATCGATAAATAAATGAAACCCAAAACGGACAGAAATTACAATAAATAACCGAGTCAAACTCAAAACGAGCAGAAATTAGCATAAATTGGGTTCAAAACCCTTATGCCTTTCCAAGGCCAGAACATAATTTTCACTTTACTGAAAAATATAAATGTTTTTACTTTTATAACTTTAATAAATCAAACAATAGTAACATTTTGATTACTAAATATCAGTATATGTATATTGAACTGACAATGCACATTCATTTGTATTTTTTTCAGTAAAGTGCAAATTATGTTCTGGCCTTGGGAAGGCATAGGGGTTTTGAGACCAACTTTTGTTAATTTCTGCTCGTTTTGAGTTGGACTAGGTTATTTTTTGTAATTTCTGTTCGTTTTATGTTTCATTTATTTATCGATGCTGATTTGTGGCAGTTTCACGCTTGGTAGATTATTTGATTTTATTTTTGCTCATTTTTTGTTTAATGGAGTTCTTTACTTTTCTTTTGAAACTTATTTTGTGGAATTTTTTTTAACTAATCTCTTAAAAAGGACACTAGAAGAAAAAACAACAAATAGAAACACATCCGTGATCAGTCTTCTGGCAAAAACATAAATTCCACATTTGTGCAGATAGCAGATCATAACCCCCACAATAACATTTTCTGATACGTTGAATCTTAAGGTCTGATTTACTTTACATTTATTATTGTTTTGGGGAGTGTTTCTCCCTTTTTCAAAAATCAGGATTCTGTTTTCAAAATCACTTTTTCTTCTGAGGCTTGGAGGCTTTGGTGGGTAGATATTAAACGTAATGAATTTTTTATATTTGCAATATGCATAAAAACCCAATTCTGATCCATTGTTATCAAAATTCCATTTTTATGTTTCGGTTAAAATTGAGCTGAGTCGCTCCTTAATTACAGTTTAACACTATGAACTGTTTGATAAAACTTATTGGGCTAACGTCCTATCTTTTAATTAATCCGGTAGCAAACCGGAATTTTTGAAGCACGATTCATGCTATTAAAATGTAGTATTTCTGAGTCCAGTTGAAATGTGCACCATTTTAGAAAATTCTCTTTTTTGGGGAAGCTTTTGGTTCTTTTACATGTATGTAAAGGACTGAAATACCCTTACAGGCGTCTTCTTTTCTTCAATATATTTGCTTACTTGGCTATTCAGCGTAAGCAGCAAATTTATGACAAATCCAGGGAAAAAATTTTTTGAAATGCTTTTTGGGTCTCATTACAAAAATGAGGTTCATCGCAAAAACATAAATTGTTCCCACAAAAGGATTTTCGCTCATAATTAGAGAAAAATAAATTCAGAAAGCAATATATTTTCACTGTTAGTACTGTTAAGGTTAGGGTAGCATCTTAAGAAGTTTTCTACCTACAGAAATTCACAAAAAATGTCTTTAAAAAAAGTGATTGTAAAAGTTAAAAGATAATTTTTGTACATGAAATTCTGCATGTTCATTTTGTGGACAAGAAAGCTCAACTTATTTCAAGGTAAAAATATATTTCCTTATTTTTATAATTATCTTTTTATGCTCAAAATTCAATTAATATTCCCCATTTCTGCTAAAATTCGAACATTTAAATTGAACTTATGCTGAAAATATTACTTTCAATGGTCCTATAGTCAAATTTAAAATGATATTCAAGAAACCTTAAAACTACTGTTGAAGTTCAAACCGTGTTGATTGATATAGCCTATTTATGGTGAAAATTGTATTTTTTCTGCTGAAAAGTACACAAATCTTAATAATTTCAATAATTTGTTGGAATTCAATAAGCAAGTCACAATTCCAACCGAAAAATTGGATTTTTTTTGTGACTTGTTTGAATTAAAAGAGCAAGTCACAATTCCAACAGAAACATTGGATTATTTTTGACTTGTTTGAAGTCGAGCAAAACATTTTGTTAGAAATCAATTTTTTTAAAGTGCAGCTTTTCCACTTGAGACACGACACCAAAAGTGCCGTTTTTAGTGCCATTTGAACTTGATGATGGTGGAATTTAAATGAAAGACTTAGATATGTGCAATATCTTTTATATGAGCTATGAAAGATCTACCAGCGATGTTCTAGTAGCCTGCTAGGGCCACTCTTTGAGAAATACCACAAAAAGTGCCATTTTAGCGCCAAAAGGCACTTGCAGATGGAAGAATTTATAAAAAGCACGTAGATATGAGAAATAGCTTTTGAATGAGCCATTAAGAATCCCTTTATGATGTTCTGGTAGCCCACTAGACCTGTTGAAAAAAAAACAAAAAAAAAACGGGAGACTGATCAGTGCTACCGATGCAAAAAAGTGCTTTTCCTTGTTATTCAGGAGGGGGACTGTAACTTCCCTGTACAAGGTTTTGAGAGTTTTCATTCCAATGGTATACTTTTCATTTTGATATGACGCCATTTTCGAGGGGTGTGAGACTTTTTTTTTAAATCAACATAAATTTCTTTTTGCAATAAACTTTTACTTTTAAGACGAATCGAAATAATAGTTAACGTTCCTGAGTCAGTGTCAGATGGGAATTTTTTTCACTAGGCTGTTTTTTTCAAAAGGCGTTTTTTAACTTTTGGTTACTATGGGCTGTGGTTCACTCTTTGCTAGGTTGCAGCTGCCGCTGCAACCATGATACCTTGCCGGGACATGCTTTAAAAAAATGACCCTAGAAAAGGACTGAAAAAAAAAACAACGGATACCAATATTCCCGACACGATACATGCGATACCAATACGCACGATACCGATACGCGCGATATCGATACGCCCGATACCACATACGGCCCTTCCCCAGGGACTATGGAGGGCCATATCATTATGAAAACCATATATTTTGGACCTTTGAACTATATTAAACAAAATGGTTATCTCAAAATTTTTATAAGACTAGTTGGGGGAAGGGGACCTGTAGGGAGGGGGCTATTTGCCCTCCAATCTTTCTGGTCACTTAAGAAGGGCATTTACAAATTCAATTCCCTTTCGAATGAGCTATTACACACCTCTCTATGATGCTCTGGCCACCCCCTAGCCCTTCTAGAAAAAAAAAGAAAGAAAAAAATGGGAGACAGATCAGTGCTACCCATGCAAAAAGTCATTTTCCTTGGTGTTCAAGGTGGGGACTGTAATTATCCTACAAAAAGTTTTGGACCATTCTGATTCCAATGGTGCACTTTTTATTTCGATTTGACAACATTTTCAAGGAGTTTCAGGCTCTTTTTCGAAATCACCATAAATTTTTTTTCGCAATAAACTTTTACTTCTAAGGTTAACCGAAACAATAGTTACTATTCCTGATTCAGTGTCAAATGGAAATTTTTCTCACCAGACAGTTTTTTTGAAAACACATTTTTCAACTTTTGATTACTATGGGCTGTTGTTCGCTCTTTAGTAGGTTGCACCTGCCGCTGCAACCATGATCTAACAAATTGGTTTTGACAGTGAAGGAAAGGTTGACATCCATACTTTTGTACTGAAAGAAACGTAAGATTGGATCAAGTAATAAAAAAGGATTTTCAAAATTGATGCAGAAAAAAGTACGTTTAAGTTTCCTTAAAATAACGAGACACCTGTATATCTTTATGTGACGTTTGAAAGATAGGTTTTCATCAACAAGAATGCCCAAAAAATAAACATATCAATCTTTATGTCTATTTTAATCTGACTCTTTTTAGGAGTTTTGTGTTATTATAATTCATAGTATTGGACCTGATCATCTCTTTCTAGGTTGCTAGCTACCGCTGCAACCCGGATAAAACTATATTGATCCCTAATGTAACGGATTACACACAGGAAAATTCCTACTGCTTCGGACATGGTGGTTCTAATAGTGTACTGTTTGTTTTGACCTGACTCTTTTTTAGGATTTCTGGGCTATTGTAGTTTTTACTAAGGGATGTGATCGTCTCTTATTAGGTTGCTAGCTGCCGCTGCAACCCGGATCTACTTTACTATCCACTCGTGTTCGTTCTTTACTATAAAATATTTTTCAAATATTGTGATTTTTGCTAGGCTCTGCTAGGTTTATAATTTGTTTTTTAACATGAACTTAATTAATCAGATATTTTCATATATCCTACATAGTCTAGTGGTGAAGATAGTTGGCTCTTACCCAGTTGGCTCGAGTTCAATTTCCGGAATGTGAGATTTTTACTTATGATGATTTCTTAAGGAATTTAATTAAAATAATCATGTACATAATGATTCCTTTTATTACTTCATTTACTATGGATTAAAGGTCGTTCCTTAATGTAATGAACCTAAAACAATCAAGTAGCTAACCAGAGCCAATGTATGCTATGGTTTGTTATTCCACTGATCGTCTTTTAATGTAACATTTATGATGAACTATATCGGTCCTTTGTGTAATTACTATACAGTTTGTTACCACGAACTGTTTTATGTAATTACAAACAGAAAAAAGTCTATGGCTTTTTCTTATATTTTTTGGCAAAATTGCTTAAAAAATCAAGTATCTTTGAAAAGTCTGCAGCAATAAAAGATAAATGATAAAAGTGAAGACAAGTGATAAAAGTGATAAAAATGCAGTTATTTTTAAAGAGTGACTCTATTTTAATTTTTTGTTTTTAGATTAAAAAGGGCATTAGAACGTTTAATTTAAGTTTGAATAAGCCCTCTTGAAACATTCTAGGACCACTGGGTTGATACAATCACCCCCTGGTATGAAAACGGGCAAATAAACACGCATCCGTGATCTTTCTTCTGACAAAACTTACAAAATTCCTCGTTTTTGCAAATAGGAGCTTGAAGCTTCTACAATGAGGTTCTCTTATACGCTGAATTTGATGGTGTTGTTTTCATTAAGATTTCATGACTTTTGGTGTTTTACCCTTTTCTCAAAAAATTGGGGAAATTTTCTCAGGCTCGTATTTTTTGATGAGTATAATTAAACTTGATGAAACTTACATATTTAAAATCAGCATAAAAATCTAAATCTTTTGATGTATCTATTGGTATCAAAATTCTGTTTCTTAGTATTTCGGTTACTATTGAGACGGGTCCCTCTTACTGTACAGTTCATTACCACGAACTGTTTGAAACTTCCGTTCAAAAAATGATTTTACAATCTTAACTTTTAGTTGCTATGTGCCTTGATAGGTTTCTTACTACGTTTTCAGCTATATCCTATGAAACTAGCATAGGCCCCAATTATAATGAAATGTATCGATCCTTTATCTAATGTTTAAAACCCCCCAAAAATTACAGCATTTTATATAATAATGGATAATTAAATACAAAAAACCGTATTGACAAACACCATTTATGACGAACTAAATCGGTCCCTTATGTAATCAAACAGGAAAATATTACAAAGAGGAAAAAGCCTACGGCTTTTTCTTCTTTAAAATAGTAAGAGACGGACCTCAAACGATCAAGTAGCTAACTAAGTCCAATGCATGCAATAATTTTTTATTCCAATCATCGTCTTTTAATGTAATAACTGACAAATGCCATTTATGATGAGCTATATCGGTCCTTTAAGTAACTCTACCCCTGGAACCACCATATATCAGTTTACTATGGGGTGCACCCCTGGAACCACCATATATCAGTTACTATGGGCAAGAGATCGTTCTTTACTGTAATATTTCAGTGATTTACTAACCTATACTATAGTTAAGTGGCCTATATAATTTAGTATAGGCAAGAGGTCGTTCTTTATTATAATTAGCTAAAATAATGAAGATAATATGAATGAACCGCAGGGTTCAGTTTCTTTGGACTTGAGTTCGTTTTTTAACTATAAATACAAACAGGAAAAAGCCTACGGCTTTTTTTCTTTTAAATAGTAAGAGACGAAACTCAAACAATCAAGTAGCTAACTAAGTCCAATGTATGGAATGGTTTGTTATTTCAGTGATCGTCTTTTAATGTAAATTACTATAAAGTTCATTAACATGAACTGTTTGATTGCTTCAAAATTCAAATATCTTTGAAAAGACTGCAGTATGGAAAGACATCAAAAATGCAGTTTTTGGTGGAAAAATTTATTCTCTTTTAGAAATAATTTATTTTAGTTACTATAGATTTTTAACCCAATTAATTTCCTTTAAAATGAGCCATTGAACAACTATCTACGATGTTCCAGTGCAAAGCTATCTCTGGAAAAGAAAGAAAAAAGAGAAAAAAATATCCCGTTTAGGCAGAATGTTGTTGTAGCTGCCACTTTTCTTGATTTTCAAGCCAATGTATTTCCCTTGCTGTTCAAGCCAAAGGGCGGTAAGTTTCCTTTCAAGGGGTTTCGGACAAGGCGGTTCTAATGGTGTACTTTTTGTTTTGATCTGACTCCTTTTTTAGGACTATATGGGTTTTTATATTTCTTAACATTGGACGTGATCGTCTCTTACTAGGTTGCTAGCTACCGCTGCAACCCGGATTCAGCCCAGATTCACATATATAGTTATGAGAGGCAGCGTGGCCGAGTGGTCCAAGGTGCTGGTGTTAGCCACCAGTCTCTTCTGAGCCGTGGGTTCAAATCTTACCGCTGGTACACGATTATGATTTATGTACAAAAACCAAATATCTTTGAAAAGACTGCAGTATGAAAAGACATCAAAAATGCAGTTTTTAGTGGAAAAATTTATTCTGTTTTAGAAATAATTTATTTTAGATACAAACGATTTTTAACCCAATTAATTTCCTTTAAAATGATCCACTGAACAACTCTTGTGGCAATAAGGACTGACCGCACCAGTTCTGCCGGGGGAATTTTGCTTAATTCTGCCGGGGGAATTTTGCTTAATTCTGCCGGGGGAATTTGCTTAATTAGCTTCAGATACCGCAGTTCGCCAGGGGGTTTGCTTCAGATATCGCCAGCTCTGCCGTGGGAATTTTATGTGGTACTTACCGGCTGCGCCACTTTTACCGTGGGAATTTTGTTGGTTCGTGAGATTCAATGGTTGTCGGCCCTGTGCCGCTTATGACTGCGCCAACTGCAATGGGGGATGGAAAGGACCGCACCACTCGTACCATTAAGTATCACGCCAATTGCGCCGTTAAGTTTATTACGCCGTTACTATTTTAAACTTGTGCCGCTAAAGATTGCGCTACTTGTAATGGGGAGTAAGATAAATGGGTGACCGCGCCACTTCCTATGGAAGAAAATAAAAAATGGATTAAAGTACTAGTTTTGAATTTCCTTGTGAGGTGATTAATTAGGCTGGGGAGCCGTCAATCCAGGAGCGTAATCAAACTTCGTAGGATTATCAGATTCCTTAGGAGCGCTGCCTATGGAGTACAATTGAACTAGTTATCTACTGTGCGATGAGATACAGGCATATAATAAGAACAAACACAAATAGAAAAGTAATGGTTTTATTGAGACTTACATTTCAGGTGTACAACAATGTATGTATATGAGCAAGGTTTCACTTCAGTCAGAATAATAATTTCATAATTGCTCGCAGAATTGTAGGAACATAATGTCTGTAATCATAATGCCCATAATAATAATAATGACGCGAAAAACACTTTTCGTCACAATATATCCTAAGTCCTGATTCTGTGCCGTGAGAGCTATTTCACGATTGGCCCAACTCCTGTGGAGGGGCCGCTACCTTGTCATTATGTTTACAAACTAAACTCATTATGCTAACTGCCCATCCAATAATTTATTTTCAATATTTTGATGATTAGACCTTCATATTCCTATTATAACTAGAAACTTCCTGTGAACTTTGTATCTCGTGATTTTTTATTGCCAAGTACTTTCGCGAAATTCAAAACCGTCTTCCGTGATTAGTGCCGTAATTCGACCGGTAGCTTTTCCCCACTTCAAAACGTCTGGAATGCTACGAGACATTTATGTCGGAAGTATCCTTAGAAACAATTTTATTTTTTTTATATTTTAAATATATCACATATTACTCACGGTACATATTACCCTTCCCATTATTTAATGACGTCCCGTCATTAGGATTTGCTTGCCCTTGGGTTTTTGAAATATTCGCTATTTATTTGCTATTTGTCCTACATAATTTTAATTGACACTGTATTATTTTATACTTTTATTTAAGTTTAATCAGGAGTGCTTAAAAATTTTCTCTATTACTTTTCTTATTTTATTATATATCCCTTTCTAAAGTTCCTCTACCGGACTAAGATTATCTATGGTTATAGCTTAGCTACTATACTAAAGTTTTTTTTGTTTTTTTTCTACATCTAACACTGATGACTCCTACATTTTCAACTGTATCAAACATTATCATGGGAAATGTTTTATGTGGTTGGGACTATTCTACTAATACTACAAGATTTTTTTGAAAATTAACCTTTTACAAGTTTTTATTCTTTGCTAACTATAGGATAATTATGCTTCCTATCTACGCTAAGTTAATGGGAAATACATCGATTTTACATTAACTCTGTCTAAGTAGCTAGCAATACATATATATATATATATATATATATATATATATATATATATATATATATATATATATATATATATATATATATATATATATATATATATATATATATATATATATATATAATATATATATATATATATATATATATATATATATATATATATATATATATATATATATATATATATATATATATATATATATATATATATATATATATATATATATATATATATATATTATATATATATATATATATATATATATATATATATATATATATATATATATATATATATATATATATATATGAACGACTTAAAGCATATAATAATATGTTCACTACATTCACTGATAATCATTAAAACACTTTCACTGGGTTTGTTCGTTATATAATTCTGATAATAAGTTATCGAAGTTGTTCATTTATCAAAACTATTAAAATGTGACATGTGTAAATTCACACCTACTTCACCACCTTACGTGACTCTTAGCGTACTCACTCCTTCTGTTGTAAATTATGGTCCTTCACTCTTTTACTACTACTACTACTAACAACTCACCGCAGCACCAAGCCGCCTGAGGCCAACACAGCTACGCACGCTCCTCCTCCACCCCAATCTATTCAAAGCCTCCCTTTTTACACCCGCCCACGAAGTTCCCATTTCCTTTAAATCTTTCTTTATGACGTCCTCCCACCCCAGACGGGGACGACCTGCTTTCCGTTTAGCCCTAGATGGTTGGCCGAAAAGGATAATCTTCGGCAATCTGTCATCCTTCATCCGCACAACGTGCCCTAGCCACCTCAACCTTTCTTTCATTATAGCCCTAGAAAGCGGTATTAAACCACATTTTTCGTATAGCCTATTGTTTGAAATACGGTCAGTCAGCCTGGTACCCAGAACAATCCTTAAGCAATTTCTCTGGAAAACATCTAGCAAATCTTCATCCGCTTTTCGGAGCGTCCATGCTTCAGAGCCATATTTGACCACTGTCATCACTGATAGCTTCTAATATTCTAATCTTGGTTTGCAGACTTATCTTCCTATTCTTCCAGACTTTTTTTAACTGTGAAAAAACACCCTGAGCCTTGGCTATTCTATATTTAACATCTTCACTGCTCCCACCATCTTTACTAATAATACTACCAAGGTAAGTGAAGCTGCCCACCTGATCAATCTTTTCATTACCCAACGTCACCTTTTCATCTTCACTTATTCCTAGACTTAGTGACTTAGTCTTCCTAACATTAATTTTCAAACCAATTCTAGCACCCTGAACTCGCAAAACCTCTAAAACTTCATTCATTTTGCTCTCACTTTCATCTAGGATGCTTAAATCATCAGCATAATCCAAGTCCAGGAGACTTTTTCCTCCCCATTTGATTCCGTGGTCTCCCATTGCCTTTCCTGTGCTCCTTAAAACAAAGTCCATCAAAATAATCCATACAAAGGGAGATAGAACACAACCCTGCTTAACTCCTGATTTAATACAAAACCAGCTGCTAACCTCATTGCCTACCTTAACCGCAGCAGTGTTATTCTCGTACATAGCACTAATCATTTTAATGTATTTTTCTGGTATACCATACAAGGATAAAACCTTTACTAAAGCTCTTCTATCAACAGAATCGAACGCTTGCTCATAATCTATAAAACTGAGGACCAAAGGTGTTTGAAAACTCAGGCACTTCTCAATTATTAGCCTAAGAGTGAAAATTTGGTCGACACATCCTCTTCCTTTTCTAAAACCGCACTGCTCTTCTCTTAAAACTTTGTCTACAGCATCTCTCAGTCTAAAAAGTATCATATTACTAAGTAATTTACTACCTACAGAGACCAGACTAATGCCTCGATAATTACCACACTCACTTTTATCACCTTTCTTATAAAGTGGCTTAATTAAGGTTTTCCCAAAATCGTTAGGTACTTCCCCTTTTTCGAAAATCATATTCATAATCTTCAATAACTTATTTCTAACCTCAGAGCCACCATATTTAAAAAACTCATTTACCACCCTATCAGCACCTGGAGCCTTATTATTCTTTAATCCTTTTAGTACTGTTGCTAATTCCTCCTCACAAAACAAATCTTCCTTCACATCCAAGGTATCACAAACTTTTTCATCTTCCTCTATATTTTTTCCTGCAACTCTATCTCGGTTTAGCAAATTCTCAAAATGTTCGGCCCATCTTTCTTTAGTTTTTTCCTTATCGCTAATTGTGACCCCATTCCTATCTTTAACTGGGCCAAGTCCGGATTGACTACTACCTCTCAATTTGTTAACGTGCCAGTACAATATTTTACTATTATGCCGTCTAGCTGAATCTTCCAGATCCTCGGCAATTTTATCCATGGCCTCCACTTCACACCTCCTTAGTTCATATTTTAATGCTTTCTCCACTTTCTTTACATTTCTTTTGTTTTCATACGATCTGTCACTCAGATAATTCTTGTACAAGTCCTTTCTCCTTTCTATTAAACATAAAGCTTTTTCACTAATATTCTTAGCTGCAGTTCCAGCTTTCTTCCCTAATACGCCTTCAGCAACTTCATAAATTATTTTTCTAAAATCATTCCAACCATCTTCCACATTATCAAATTTTAAACTCTCAAGTTTAGTATTCAACTGTTCCTGGAAAGTTTCTCTCAAATTCTCATCCTGGAGTCTACCAACATCATAACTTCCCGGGAGGTGGTTACCCTTCCGATATTTCAGCTTTAGATTAACCCTTGACACTACTAGATGGTGATCTTTACTTTTAACATCAATAACAGCACTCCTATATACCCTAGTATCGTGTATTGATCCTGCCAGTCTTCGGTTTACTATAACATAATCAATAAGGTTTGCTGTCTTACCGTCACGTGAATACCATGTTAACTTATGAGCCATTTTATGACCAAACACCGTATTGGTTATAACTAGATTGTTATACCTACAAAATTGCAAAAGTCTGTATCCATTACTGTTTTCTTTTCCTACACCAAATTTACCTAGGCTGAGATACCATCTATCCCTATTTCTACCAACCTGGGCGTTAAAATCTCCCAGTAATAACATCATATTTCTACCTGGGACCCTGTCTATTTGCTCCTGTAACTCTAAGTAAAATTCATCTGAGTCACTAGTATCTCCGTCAGTCGGTTCTACAGGGGCGTATACTACTATAACTGATACCCTGAACTTTCTAGTCATAAAATGAGCAATTATTATTCTATTATTAATACCTTCCCAGCCTAAACAAGACTTAGCAGCTTCCTTATTCATCATGAGCCCTACTCCCTGTCTATGTACCCCATCCTTCCTGCCTGAGTAAACAAATTCTATATCACCTAATTTCATGCTTCCTACCCCTGGGATATGAGTTTCTGAAATTCCTAATAAATCCAGTTCGAATCGTCTGAATTCGTCAGTCAAAATGTCGATACGATGGTCATTTTTTAACGTCGTAACATTCCAAGTTCCAATTTTCATGTTCTTTAAATCATTGAAATTATTTTCGCCTCAGGAAAAGCAATGATCCCGGATACCAGTGCAGGACGGGGATCACATATCTTCTCAAGTCTACACCGAAGTGCTTAAGCCGGCTTAGAACCGGACAGCAAGAAGTCCCTGGGACCTCCAGTATGAATGAAGGCTTTGTGCAATCCTGGGCCCATCTTGGTCACAACATGGTTTTCAGCACTTGGCGATGCTCTTCTATCAACAAGAGTCGAAATCCTGCACAGACAGTCTCAAGCCTATTACCTCCGACTCATTATATATTCATGCCTACAAATATTATGCTACTACGGGGAGGCAACCCATAATAGATAAATTAGCTAGGAAGAGGTTTTTCGGCCCAAAGACGCCCATAAAACATACTAAGCCCAGAAAAATTGTCCATTAGTCAGAATCCCGTGCGAATGCTGTGTCGTTTACTAGGCTATAATTTCCTCGAGGGGCGCCACTCCTCAAGTGGGAATAGAGTTGACCGCAAGGTCCCCAGTCTTGCAGGTACCCCGAAAAGGTCGAGGCAGCCCTTTGCAGAGGCCGTTGTCCATAGATCTGGATCTTACGCCCTGCCGCAGTTGTCCTCCAATAGAGGATCCTCCCGCGATGGTGTTCTGCATCACCATTTTTACAAAGTTTTAAACATCTTTGAAAACATTCTATATTAAATATCTTTCTTTTCTCGTCAGACGTGAATGATTATCTTATTGTGCTGAATGATGTATTGTTTAAAAGTTCTATGACTTTTAAAATAATTTGACTATGAAGGTCTCAAGTACTAGTTCTTTATGGAAAAGGGGTCTCTTGCCCAAAAAAGTTTGAAAATCCCTTATTTAGAAGATCAGGAAGTGCTGCATAATGTGTGCGAATCTTTCCTTAAGAGTCCTTAGAAACTCATTTATATGGAACTGCTGCATAATGTGTAGGAATCTTTCCTTAAGAGTCCTTAAAAATTCATATATTTCAATAATCTATTTCTATTTTTTCATATGTAATACATAATTAAGACACAAATTTTGGAAAGTAGTGAAAAAATTATGTTGAGTTAAGTAAAAGTGATACTCACTAGGGGTGGATTGTCACTAGTGACAAATCACTAGGGGGTGGCAACCCTGGACGGTGGATGTTACGTCAATCTTTGGGCATGGATGGGGGTCTGGTTACCCTCCCACCACTTTGCAACATCCCACCAAGAGAAACTTCAACAACCCGGGCGTGAGAGGGTGGAAGTGGAAGAGGAATTAGTTGCCCTCCAATCACTTTCAACTATTAAAAAGGGCATCAGCCCTTTCTATTTTTAATCGAATGAGCCCCTTTCGAAGTTCCCACGAAATCCTGCCCTGGAGGTGTCAAGTTCCTATCTACAAAATTGTGCAATTTTGTTTGAAGTACACAGAATCTAATTCTTTTAGAAAATCCTTAAATTGTCGATACGCAGTGCTTGTGATCGAATGATCACTGTTTTTATAACTCTACTTGCATAACATGATACATCGATAATATTTGGCCTATACAACATAATAATATAATACTTGGGCTATATACATCAATAAACAATATTGTTAAGAGTGAAACATCGAATCTTTAGTGTTCCAAGATGTGCGCGCATCATGAGGGCGCAGATTATAAAAGTGTGATGAATCTCGCGGGCCACAAAAATGTTTACGGCGGGCCGCATGCGGTCCACGGGCTGGCCGCCTCTGCGCTAAACTATCCTTTTTTCAGCCATTCAATGATACAACCAAAGTCTGAAATTATTTTTAAGATATCCGTCGACATGTAAGACTCTCGCTCTTCTTCGTAGGGAAAGCACAACAAAAGACTAAATAACTACTCAGGGGGCTGTGCGCATAAAAACGTTTTTCAGTGCTGCAAAAACACTTTTCTGGCACTGAAAGCAACCTAAATTCAGGGTTCCCCAAATTACAAAACACTACAGACTGGGCAAGGACCTTTGGCCGGATTCATGAATATGAATCACACACTGGAGAATTGCTCACAAATTATTGCCTAGGGTCGAAAAGAATAGTTTTTGTTTGTTGTTGAGCTAGAGCTTCCATTGAAGGACCTCAATTGGAGTTATATAATCCAAGCCAGAGAGGACTATCTAAAGTTGCTCCACTTTCCTTTTGTTTCTTCTAGCCATCTTTCGGCTTTCGAAAGGAGACCTCGTTTAAGCAAGGAAGCAGACAGAAATACTAAACTGATGTCGGATTAAATCCAAAAGCGCTCAGGATGTGACAACTCCACCGCCCAATTCTACAGACATCCACAGGCCGTATTAGAGCAGAAGAAGGTATTTCCAGGTTCCATCTTCTGATTCTTCCTCCCCCAATAAATTTGACTGCTTCAGAAACTTGAAGTATTAGTTGGCTACATACAGTACACAAATACACACTATTCTTCTTATAGACGGGAGATGAGTGAGGAGACAAATCTTAAAATACCTTCCAAGGGCTTTATTTGAACCATAAGCCCATTCCTAAGAGTTAATATTATATCTGGCTTCAAGGTACAGGCTGCGATAGTACAATGGTGACGACATTCTCCTTCTATGAGAAATTCGAGTTCAACCTGTTCTCTTCCAACAAAGGGTTGATCTCTACTTTGTGAATGGGGCCCAGGGTTTATTACCAGCTGCCGCAAAGCTGGATGACAGGTTTCTCTGCCCGTCCCAGTAAAAAAAAAAAAAAAAAAAGTCACCAATGGCTTTGGAGAATCTTTATCCTGCGAATTAGCCATACTTCTGCTAGACCATCCTACAGGGGGTGTGCAGAGCTCAAGGTTGAAGTAAACTTACAAGTTTCCATTTCAGGAGAATGTTTTCCGGGCAAGACCGTATCCAGAGGGGTGAGGGGTTTAAACTGCGCCCTCGAAATTTTTGTCCGACTCATAAACACGTAACTAACACAGATCGAAACAAACTTTTTATATCATTTTTAAAAAGAAATTGTAAACCCTCTCCCCATCCCAGAACAAAAATCCTGAATGCGCCTTTGTTTCTGAGGTTGTTTTTCAAAGGTGAACTCTCCAGATGACAGGTTTTTCCTTAGGGGTTGGTTTGGCAGAAACAATTTTTTATCTGGGCGAGTTATCCTAGCACCAGCAAAAGTGGGTCCCGGTATTATGATCAACAAAGCTTACACTAGATCCACGACTTTATTACTTTTTGTCATTTTCTCACAGCAACACGACACCTCAAACAAGAATTATTTTTAAATCCTTAGGTTTACTTTTCTGGCAAATATTTCATTTTCTGGTTACATGTAGATCATGTTGCCAAATCCAGGAAATTAATAATTATGCGAGCTCCCATGGCGTCATTAATGTTAGGAAAAACTTTTCCACGAGGTGCATACCGCAGAATTTGTCCTAGAATGTCGCCTTATGAACATTAAAGGCAATTTTTGAACGCAAAAAATTTAAGATGTTCACACAAGGAGTTGCGAAGTAAAAAATTCAATAATTTAATCAGTTTAATATTCTGTTTTCCTATACAGTCAGTGTTTTTTTGCATTTTCGTAAATCCGTCTTAAATTAAAACCTTTTACTTAATCATAAATTTACGCAGTAGAAAACTTTTGGTACTGGTTAAACTTAGATGACTTTCTTGGAAAATTAAAAAAAACAGTTTAATTTCTAGCAGCTAATGTCTAGCAAACTAATGGCAGAAAATGGTTTATTAACCTTTTGAACGATTTTATTATTGACGTCTTGGGAGCCCCTTATTTATGGCCTTGGGAAATAAAACATTAAAAACTGAATCTTTCATTAGATTTACAATATTATATTGCAAGTTCCTGCAAGCCCTGAAGCAGAGCTACTGTTAGAAAACAAGTAAAACTTTTAGAACTCACCTGTCATTTGATCCCAAAGAGAGTTCATAGGCTAAACTATTATGCAGTTTCTTCACAGAATAGTTTAACATGGTTGGGTTCATCTTGGACGAAGTGCTTTCTCTAATTATCAAACTGGAAATGATACTTCCAACTACAGGTGTGTGGAATTTTGCTATCAGAGTTCATTCTCACCTGCTGTTTTTGGATAGTTCATAAAGTGCTTTATCGTTAAGAGGTTGAACACTGGGACCAAATTGATAATAGATGGGTTGATTTTCTTCTCAGCATATAATTCTTGGGATATTTTAAAGTACATATAGAATGTATTTCTCGTATAAAATTGTTTGTTCGTGCACTTAGAGATTAAGTTCTCTTATAAAATTGTTCGTGCATGGCTTTCATCTATTAGCTTTTGCGATGATTCCTTGGTTAATCCCAGGGGAATCGATTTTTGGATTTGGAATGGGTTGACATCAAACTTTATTGACTCCTTCAACGTATCGTCTTTAACTTGTGGGAGGATTATATTGTCACTGAGGGGTTAGTCACTGGGGTTAATTTTGGTTTCGGTAATTCAGTGGTTGGTTTCCAGGTCCATTTTTCAGAAATTATCTCGTAACATTTATGGGATAACAGAGATAGGAACTTTTCGCATTTGATAGAGGTGATAGGATGGGCCCCGAGAAATGGTCGAAAGTGATTCAACGCGTGAATCTGTGACACGTAAATAATTTGGGTTCATCAAATATCATAACTATACAGTTATATGGTGCATGGGTCCATAAGGATTATCAAGGGTGATATTTATGTACTTACATCTTGTACTGGTCGATTGGGCTCTCAGGATTGATGTGTTTATATAGTTCGATAATGCACTGGAAACTGAGATTTATTAGATAGTGTTACCTGGTACATAATATGGTTTGTGATCGAGGAACAACGATCAAAAAGGTAACCGTAATTTTGTCCTAGCTTCGTTGCCTGTAATTTATGGTGAGTACTCTTCGTTGGTTGAGGGATGATGAAAATAGATGCTACTAGGTTGTATCTGCACTGGACTACGTATTGTAATGAATGATTTCCGGTAGATCATTCTAATTCCTGTAATAAAAATAAAGAGGCAGAATCACACGTTCTTTAAAATGACTAGTCATAATACATAATAGGTAATACGATTGGGTACATTTATGGCGAGTTTTACGCTACAAGACAATATTAAACAAATACATTAATATTATTACACATATATTGATTTTAACAAAACGACATTATTATCATGTTGGTTTCAAATATATAGAATTTCCATTGGGAAACCTAAAACATAGGAATTTCTCCTAAGTTGTTATAGAATAACGACGCTATAAGAGATTAATTCCTTTAAGTAATGTCTCTTATTATGCTCCTTAGTACACGCTATTAAACACACTTTATTTCAATTTCCTTCAACACTTATTTAATTCAACATTAGATTTAAAATAATCATTTAAACATAAGTTACGCTACGTCATTAAGTTTGAGGTCTCAGTTTACAACATACTTCATGTCTTCATTGTTCACGCACGTCCGTACTGTTTAAGAAACGCATGTTGCAGCGTCGTAACCGCAAGGTTTTACGTAAACGACACTTACAATGAGGGAACTAGACATAGCAAGGACGAGTGGAGACCTCTATACCCACTCGTTTTCTAATGTCTTCCCTTTTTCTTGGCTTCGACGTTTTCGTGTGGTTCCGGGTTTAACTTCTGCATTTCAGCCGTTTCCCCGTGTTCTTCCTTTGGGTTTTGCTTTCTTAGTCTCAGGATTCTTCCATAATAAAAAGTTAGTAAGGTTCTCTTGGTCAAGGAAATCGCGAATACGAAACATACGGTCAGTAGTATGTTCCACCAGAAATTGGTTGAGAAATCCGTATCTATTATCTACGTACGTTAATCTCTGGTCTTCATTAGTAAATAGGGGGATCTGGGAGTCTAATGCTTCTCTTATTTTTGTAAGCGGTAATGTCCCTTTATTCTTTTCTATTTTGGACCATATTGAGGTTTTCATTGTCTCCCTTTCTATATTCGGAATAGTGTACGACAGGTTGATTGCCTTAAAATTGGTAATTTTAGGACTTATTATATTTGTGCTCGTGGTAATTAACGGCGTATGAACTGTTGACTCTTTAGTTACAAGTCGACATCCTTGTTTTATGGTTATCGTACCCAGATCTTGTAATAGTAATTCGGTCCTGCAACTTGGATCGATTCTTTCAGTATTATTATAACAAGACAAAGTTCCAATAATTTCTTTTGGAACAGAAAATAACCAAAGATCATTTCTAAGGTGTATGAATATTTCTCGTTTAGTACTTCCTATCAAAGCTTCGCACGAATCAGGTATTTCTTCCTGTTGTGTGTCTTTCAAAAATATATCTAACATACAAGATCCGGATTTGACGTTATAAATAGGTAACGTAAGCTGGCATACTAGGTTTTTGAATGATACGCACTCTTTAAGTCTTGTGGATTAGCTAGGGCATATTTTATCCTACAGGCCGTGCCACTTGTGGCAATAAGGACTGACCGCGCCAGTTCTGCCGTGGGAATTTTATGTGGTACCTACCGGCTGCGCCACTTGTACCCAGGGAATTTTGTTGGTTCGTGAGTTTCAATGTTTGTCGGCCCTGTGCCGCTTATGACTGTGCCAACTGCCATGGGGGATGGAAAGGACCGCACCACTCGTACCATTAAGTATCACACCACTTATGCCGTTAAGTTTTATTAAGCCGTTACTATTTTAGACTTGTGCCGCTAAAGATTACACTACTTGTAATGGGGAATAAGATAAATGGGTGACCGCGCCACTTCCTATGGAAGAAAATAAAAAATTGATTAAAGTACTAGGTTTGAATTTCCTTGTGAGGCGATTAATTAGGCTGGGGAGCCGTCAATCCAGGAGCGTAATCAAACTTCGTAGGATTATCAGATTCCTTAGGAGCGCTGCCTATGGAGTACAATTGAACTAGTTATTTACTGTGCGATGAGATACAGGCATATAATAAGAACAAACAAAAATAGAAAAGTAATGGTTTTATTGAGACTTACATTTCAGGGGTACAACAATGTATGTATATGAGCAAGGCTTCACTTCAGTCAGAATAACAATTTCATAATTGCTCGCAGAATGGTAGGAACATAATGTCTGTAATCATAATGCCCATAATAATGATAATGACGCGAAAAACACTTTTAATCACTATATATCCTAAGTCCTGATTCTGTGCCGTGAGAGCTATTTCAGGATTGGCCCAACTCCTTTGGAGGGGCCGCTACCTTGCCATTATGTTTACAAACTAAACTCATTATGCTAACTGCCCATCCAATAATTTATTTTCAATATTTTGATGATTAGACCTTCATATTCCTATGATAACTTGAAACTTCCTGTAAACTTTGTATCTCGTGATTTTTTATTGCCAAGTACTTTCGCGAAAATCAAAACCGTCTTCCTTGATTAGTGCCGAAATTCGACCGGTAGCTTTTCCACACTTCAAAACGTCTGGAATGCTACGAGGCATTTATGTCGGAAGTATCCTTAGAAACAATTTTATTTTTTTGTATTTTAAATATGTCACACATTACTCACGGTACACTCTCTACGATGTTCCAGTGCCAAGCTATCTGTGGAAAAGAAAAAAAAGAAAAAAATGCCGTTTAGGCAGAATGCTGTAGTAGCTGCCACTTTTCTTGATTTTCAAGCCAATATATTTCCCTTGCTGTTCAATCCAAGTGACAGAAAGTTTCCTACACAGGGGTTTCGGACAAGATAGTTCTAATGGTGTACTTTTTGTTTTGATCTGACTCTTCTTTTTTTAAGAGCTATGGTTTTTAAATTTCTTGACATTGGACGTAATCGTCTCTTACTACGTTGCTAGCTACCGCTGCAACCCGGATGAATTATCCCATTGTGAATTTTAGAAAGTAGCAGCTGGTGAATTTTAGAAAGTAGCAGCAGTAACTGAAGTAGAGATGGCTTGGTTGGCCTTGTCATCCCCTGGGGTATAGTTATTACGCATATTGACTGTGCTAAACTAAATGGCAATCTCAGACATTTTGATCGGATATTTTTGGAGGAAGGACAGCAAAAAAAGGTGTGGCAGGGGATTGGTTGCTCTCCAAGTGTTTTTTACTCTTAAAAAGGACACTAGTACTTTCATTTTCCAGTCAAATGAGCCCCCTCCGAAGTTTCTAAGACGATACCTTCAACAGGAAGTGGATTGGTGAAAAGCCCAAAAAAAAAAATATTACATAGAGCCGATTTCGCTCTTTAATTACGCAGCGCTATTGTTCTCTGCCTATTGTAAGCAACTTAGTGTTTTTAACATTTATTTTCAAACGCTTTCCTGTGTCCTGAACTCTCAAATCCTCGAAAAAGTCATATATTTCACTAACATGTATATTTTGTCTTATCAAAAATGGTCAAACTATCTGCATAATCTAAGTTTAGAAAGTTTATGCCCGTGCTACATTTTAGTCACACTTGTCGATAAAATCAAAAGTACTTACGACTACAGCGCCAATTAAGTTCGCCGTTCGTAATTTTTCGAGTTGAGCACTGTCCAACTTTCAAACATAAATTTCTTGATTGACCAATCAGAGTCAACGTTTAAGGCACACTTTTTGAAACTAGAAAAGATGGAAACTTAGAACATCAGTTTTTCTATCTTGGAGAGGAACTTGACATAAGTTAAGAAAACTTAGCATTAGTAGAGAACAGTTGGACACAAATTATTGTTGGAGCAAACTCTTTAAACTAATTTCTAGCAATTTTAATTTTTTGCTTTTTAAATACAAGTGTTACGCTAAAATCAAGAAAATTGCCATGTCATTCATGATATTTGGCTTTCTTTATCGATAGGTGTGACTATGACTTGGCACGGGCATTAATTTTCCCAGGTGTTATTAAGTTCTTCAGTAGCATTTACCTCGTTCGTCAGGGCAACATCCATTAAAATAATTCACGTAAGTGCGATGATTGAGAAGCATCCCTGTTTAATTCCAAGATTATCCGCCAAACGAACTATTAATCTTATTTTCTACCTTAGCCCCAAGCATGTTGTTCTTGTACATAGCACTAAGCACTTTAATGTACTTATCTGGTGTAACATACTGGGATAAGATCTTGACTTGGGCTTTTCTATCATCTTAATTAATTGCCTGTTCAACATATATCAAATAGTTCGAGGTAGCAAACTGTAAGTAAGGAGCGACGTGGCTCAATAGTAACCGGAACTCTAAAATACGGAATCTTGATATCAATAGTTATATCAAAAGAATTGGATTTTTATGCGTATTCCATATATATAAGATTCATTACGTTTAGTGTTACCCATCAAAGGCTACGAGCCGAGAAAACTTGCCTGCTTTTCAAAAAGGGGGAAACAACCTCTAAAGGCCAAGGGACATTAATGAAAATCACATTATCAGATTAAGCGTATCCGAGAACCTTATTGTAAATGTTTCAAGCTCCCATATGCAAAAGTGTGGAATTTTGTATTTTTCCAAAAGAAAAATTACGAACGACTGTTTATTTATTTTTTATTTTTCCCTAGGGGTGATTGCATCGAACCAGTAGTCCTAGAATATGGGGAAGAGGCTCATTCGAGAGGAAATAAAAAGTTCTAGTGCCCTTTCCACACGACCAAAGAGATTGGCGGGCAACTAGCTTCCTCCCACCCCCTTTTTTCTGAAAGTCGTCCGATCAAAGTTTGAGGCAGCCGTTTCGTTCAGCATAATTGAGAGGCCCAATAGTTATGCCTTGGAGATAGCATAAACCTACACAGCCCCATGAGAAAGGTCTTTAAGTTATAAAATTTGCCCATTGTTTACGTATAGTATTTCAGTCATAGTCAGAACGTCGGGAAAAATGTGTACATTATTAGCATAATTTTCGTCACATTCTACCCTCGTATCGCTGGTTAACGCTACTTTGACAAAGTGAATGCAGAAGTTATCTAACTGCCTATAGGCAATAGGCAAATAGCTGACGTAATCAAAGCGCACTACTGTTTTACTTCAAGCCCGTTATTACATGATTTTTACGGTGAGATAATTCGCTTTAAATTGGAATTGTTGGGCAATAATTTGACTAAACGATATATCAATGTCTCCACTTTCTATATTTTTTATATCTCCCATCGTTTTTTTTTTTTTTTTTTTTTGGCTAAAATTAATTAACTCTTCGCTTTGCCAAAGTTCAGTAGCAAAAATTGTAATTAAAGAGCATTTTCTCAAAAAATTTCCAAACATTGAATAATATAAAAACAAGATTCGATGACATAAATACTTACCAGAAAAATCTAGATTTGAAAATACACGGGCTCAGCCTCCGGATAAAGAGAAATAAACTACTGGCTGTTTTCAACTAAAAGTAAGGATCAACATTAAAACTTAAACGAACATGAATTATTAAGTATATGAGAAGGATACCCCTCCACAATACCTCGCTCTTCACGCTAATGTTATTTAGAATGTTCAAAAAGCTATCTTATTCTAACTTAACGAACCTTGTGTTTCACCTGTGGTTCGTAAAGGATTGGAATACAAATTCATATTTTAGCGTAAAGAGCAAAGTATTTAAGATGAGGCAGCCCCCACACCCCACCACTGAAAATTCCCAAGAGAAAATTCGCCTCCCGAAAAATGTATGTTTACTTCCCAATAACAAATGCTATGCATAAGCAATAGGCTTTTCTTTTTTGAATTACATAAAAAAAAACAAGTTTTTTAAGTGAAAGTAAGGAACGATACTAAAACTTAAAACGAACAGAAATTATTCCTTATATGAAAGGTGCTGTTCCCTCCTCAACGCCTCGCTCTTTACACTAAAATAATAAAAACTTTAGCGTAAAGAGCTAGGTGTTAAGGAGGGGACATCCCTTTTCATGTATGGAATAATTTATGTTCGTTGTAAGTTTTAATGTCGCTCCTTACTTTCAGTAAAAAAAAAACTTGTTTTATTTTTATTTAATTTCTGAACATTTTTCAACTAATGGAGGTTCGATTTTCGCTCACCGTACATAAAACATTAAAACAAAATTTGTGTATTTATTTTGGAAGATTTATTCCGTATATGAAGGGTTGCCTCCTCCTCATTACCTTGCTTTTTACACTAAAGCCGTTAGCACTTTAAAAAAAAAGCTTCCTTTTATAATTAAAAAGCCCCGTGTTTCAGTAAACGCAATTAAAAGATTGGTACAAACAGTCAAACTTTAGAGTAAAGAGCAAGATATTAAGGAGGAGGCAACCCTTCGTATATTGAGGGGGCAACCTTCCCCCTCACGGAAAAGTCAGTTGCTGAAATTATATCCAACGTAAAGTCAATCTCCCCCCCCCCGTCAAATTCTCTATAGACAGTTCCATCCTCGCTGAGAATCCCCCCTCCCTGTAATATTGCTTACAGAAGATTCGGTCTAAAAAATTCTCCTTAGCATTCTTTCATTTGAATAAGACTTTACTCTCTAATCGGTTTCTCGATCAATCTAGAAATGCTCCCTTCCCTGGAAATTACTTCCAGGAAATCAAAACACGGGTAAAACAGCCTCCGGATACTTCCGCCGGAACATCTCCTCGTGAAAAATTGTCAGAAACTCTAATACTTCTGGGGTGGCACTGATATTTTCAATAATTTAGTATTTGTTATTAAAATATTTATAATATTCAATGTTACTGCTACTACTACTAACAACTCATCGCAGCACCATGCCGATTGACGCCAACACAGCTACGCACTCTCCTCCTCCATCCCAATCTATTCAAAGCCTCCCTCTTTACACCCTCCCATGAAGTTTCAATTTCCTTTAAATCTTTCTTTATGACATCCTCCTACCCCAATCGTGGACGACCTGCTTTCCGTTTAGCCCTAAGAGGTTGGCCGGAAAGGTAGTCTTTGGTAATCTATCATCCTTCATCCACAGAACGTGTTCCTTTCATCTCAATCTTTCTCTCACTATAGCCTTAGAAAGCGGGATCGGACCACACTTTTCGTAAAGCCTACTGTTTGAAATGCGATCAGTCAGTCGAGTACCCAGAACAATCCGTAGGCAATTTCTCTGGAAAATATCTAGCAAACTTTCATCCGCTTTCCGGAGCACCCATGCTTCCGAGCCATATTTGACCACTGTCATCACTGTAGTTTCCAATATTCTAATGTTGGTTTGCAGATGTATCTTCCTTTTCATATCGCCTTCTAAATAAGAGCGGGAAATCCGGCTCCCTCCATGAAAAATTCCTAAAATTTCCTTTATTCACGTAAAAACTCCACCATGGAAAGTTGTTTCCACGTAAATATCCCCCCCTTTCTCCAGGGAAATTCTTCCAAGGCAATTCCATTCTAGCTGAAACTGCTACCCAGAAAATTTCTTGCGGATGATCTCGGGTGAAATTTTTTTTTTAGTGCACTTTCATTTGAAAAAAAAACTTTAGTTTCTAATTGTTACGGTAATCCCTCCCCCCTCGGTGGAAAAGTTTCCCAGTAAAAAGGCGGCAAAAAGGTATTTTCCAGCAAAGGTATTTTTTGGGGGAAGGGTAGGGGTACAAAAGAAACTTTAAAAACGCATCAAAAATGTGAAATTGATATCTACTCCCTTATGATTTCTGGGTATATTTCTGGTCTACGCTGTTATTATAAAAGTAAAGAAAACAATAAAGTTCCAAAACGAGCAGGATTTATTCCGTACAGGAAGGGGATTGCCCATTCCTTATCCACACCTCCCCTTCAAGGTTGCAGAAACTTCGGAGCGTGCACATTAGATCAGAAACTGAGAGTTCCAGTCATTTTTTTTTTTTTTTTTTTTTTTTTTTTTTTTTTTTTTTTTTTTTGAAGTCCAAAGTGATTAGAGACCATCCAGATACGTGGGGGTGATATTTTCCAGGAGGGGGGTATTTTTCCTTTTTTTCAGGGTATTTTCCGCGCGGTGTATTTTTCGAGGGGGGGGAGGGTAAACTCCGGCCACCGAAAAAGGGCAAGGAAAGAAAAATACCGTTAATATCTTTAGATGCATTGCAACTAATCAACTGAAGAAAAGAAGGGGAAAATCAGAATTGTTCGTCAAATAAACTAAAAGTGATTGAAATCTAACTTGCATTATGTTGGACTCTTGTTACCTGGATGGGGTTGGAGTAGCTTAAATAAATTTGGTTTGCTTTTTTTGTGCGGGAAGGGGAGGGGGTTAATTATTTTTGGTTTTCTTTTAAAAAAATATTGTTTCTGGTTTTCTTATCTCTTCTTGTACAGTTCTTGTTGTCCCATTCTTCCAGTTTCGTATTGCTTTCGTTTTTATTCTTTTGTTTTACTAACATAAATGAATAAATAAATCTTAAGAAGAGTTCAGCTAAAATTGAATATGCAAATCAAGCTTAAAACGAACAAAAATATTTTACTATTGTAGCATAAATGAAACCCAAAACGAACAGAAATTAAATAAACAATCAAAGCAAACAAACATACAGCATGTACTAATATAAATGCATAAATAAATCTTAAAACGAATAAAGATTCAATTAAGTATGCAAATCAAACTTGAAACGAACAAGAATCTCTACTAATAAGAGTTTGGGTTTTGCCTCCTTCCCTAACTGTAAAAGTATAAAACCGGTACTATCCCATTATGCGGGCCTCTCTAAAAAGTCAAGTTTGGTTAATGAAATAAATAAAATAAGATAGGATTTTAAATACGTAACCTAACCTAGGTATCTTCCCCTCCCTAAACCCCCAAAAAACACCGTTTAATATCGTATACGCAATGAAAACCTTGCTATCATTGCCTGCTCTATGACAGTTAAGACGTCAAAAAAGGGTTTTATCATTGCCCACTCTATAGTGATTAAACCGAGAGGCCCACATAATGGGATAGTACCATAAAACCTACTGCGTCATTGGCGCTTTACTGAAAATGAATTATATTACAATTATTTTCTTAAATACTTATTACAACATTGAAAATAAAAATGAAATTACAGTAAAATTAAATTTTGAAATGATGAGCTTTTCAGTGGCTGATATCATATATCATATATTTAGTTTAATCTTATTTCTTCCCACAACCGTTCACGACAAATTTAGTTTCACTACAAACAAGAATTTAGCTAATGCCTCCTTCCCTAGCTGTATAAATCTAAAGCCTACTGCGTCATTGGCGCTTCATTGAAAGCGAATTATATTACGAATATTCTCTTTTCCAGTTATTACAGCATTGAAATGAAAATAAAATTTACACTACTCAAATTTTACATATTCAATATTGTTTATTATAAAAAGGAATTTTACTTATTCAATTTTATTTATTTAAATAGAATTAAACCTTTGGCCTCCTTATAGTATATTAAACGCTAAATGCATATTAAATGTGGTCATGTCTTGTGGCATTTAAATGTTTCGGTAGTGGTTGAGAATCCGGTAAGTGCACGATAAGTGAAATTTCGTTAGTGCTAATGAAATAAAACAAAATAAGACGAAAATATAATAGTTTATGAACAAATTTGGACAATATATTTGCACATTAGGAGGGGGTGGGGGAAAAGCATAGCATATATTACATACGGAACCTAACCTAGGTACCTTTCCCCCCCCTAAACCCCAAAAACTAAAGTTTAAATATAGATTCCGCAGTGATAAACCCTTGTTTATGCTGCGTCAGACATCCAATTACTGGGTAATGGCTATCTGATTTTTGCTTTTCTCGATGCGCGCTTACCTGATTCTTAACCAGTACCAATATTTCTCCTTGTACTATAAACGTACGTTCAGATGCCTACTGGTACAGAAATTTTAGCCCATTTCGCCGCTGCAGGCGTGGGCGGTTCTTACATATAACAAGCTGAACATGTTCGATGAAATCAGATTCCAACCCGGGTGTTTAGCCTGTTGGTAAAATGGGTAGTAGTGTAGCTTTAATATTTACAAGGGGGGTGTCTCACCATATAGCTTTAATATTTACAACGGGGGTGTCTCACCATATATCTATAATGATAAGTAGCGCACAGTACTCCCGCCATACACGCAGACAGTACAATGACCGGATTCAACCTACCCTGAAAATTCGTGCTGTTCACGAAACCATGGTTTTTGGAGTTAAATAACATGTTTCTGTTAAAAGTCGTGAGTGTTTCATGGTATGGTGATTCGTTTCCTGGTATGATGTTATGAAATTCTGTCTTTAAATTAATTTGTTAGGTGTGGTTCTTTTATGTTTAACCTTGAACACGGGTATAAAAACTCTGACAATGAGTTATTTTCTCAGTTCAAAATTGGCATTCGATATATAATGATGCATTCTAACAAAAGGAATATTGACGAAAGCTACACGCAAGAAGTAAGTTATTCTTTTATATTCTTAGTGGGTAAAGAAATTAATTCTAATAAAATTTATCGGGGTGGTTGATACAGAACCCATTATAGTTAACAGATTGTTAAATATTTTTAACCTGGATCTCCAGAGGTCGGTAAAGAGCAATATCAAAACAAGAAAAAAGTATGTAAATACTGCATTTAAATGGCTTGCGAACTTAGTACATGAGGTAAATCATACCTATTTTTTATTCCGGCCCAAAGTCCCCCCACTATGCCACAGTCGTCCACCCCCCACTCCACCAACCCCCCTCCACCCTCCCTCTAACACCCCCCCCCCCCTCCAACCCCCAAAGAAAAACCAGCATGCAACAAGTTACACTATACAAAAAAAATCAGCGCGCAACAAGTTCCATGGAGAAAATCAGCTTCAAGAGGAGAGAAATCAATGTGCAAGTTTCTCAATGAGAAAAGTCAACATGCAACAACTTACACGAACCAAAAAAATATGCAACAAGTTCCTTAACAAAATCAGCACGCAACAAGTTCCTTGAACAAAAACAGTTTCACTAGGAGAAAACTCAGTGTACGAGTTTTGCAAAGAGAAAAAAATCAACATGCAAGAAGTTTCACGAACAAAAAAAAAACAGTCAGCGCACAAAAAATATCCACGATTAAAAAATATGCATGCAGTATGTTCCATGAACAAAATTAGTTTCAGGAGGAGAAAAAAATCAATGTACATGTTTCACGAAGAGAAAAAATCAACCTGCAACAAGTTTCACGAATAAAAAAAACAGCAAGCAACAAGTTCCACGAACAAAAAAAAAACAATTAGCACGCAACAAGTTCCATTAATAAAATCAGTTTCATGAAGAGAAAAATCAATGTACAAGTTTCGAGAAGAGAATAAACAAAATCACACTGCAACTCGTTTCACGAACAAAAGACCATCACTCCACAAGTTCCATGAACATAAATCAGCGTGCAACAAGTTCCATGAACAAAACCAGTTTTCTCAATGAGGAAAATCATTGTAGAAGTTTCATGAAGAGAAAAATCAACATTTAACATGGATCACGAACAATGAAATATGCACGCAATAAATTCCATGAACAAAATTAGTTTCACTAGGTAGAAAAAAATCAATGTACTTGTTTCACGAAGAGAAAAAATAAACATGCAACAAGTTTCAGGAATAAAAAATCAGCACGCAACAAGTTCCACGAACAAAATCAGTTTAACTGGGAGAAAAATCATTGTTTAAGTTTCGCGAAGAGAAAAAAATCAGCATGCAACAAGTTTCACGAAGAAAAATCAGCACTCAACAAGTTCCACAGGCATAAATCAGCACGGTCAAATTCCATGAACAAAATTGGCTTCAAGAGAAGAAGAAAAATATCAATGAGCAAGTTCCACGAAGAGAAAAATCATCATGCAACAAGTTTCACGAACAGAAAACAATCTTGCAGCAAGTTCCTTGAACAAAATCAGTTTCATGAGGAGAAAAATCAATTGGAGGGGGGGGGGGGTTGGATGGAGGGGGTTGGGGGGGATTGGTGGAGTGGGGGTGGACGACTGTGGCAAAGTGGGGGGGGGGACTTTGGGCCGGAATAAAAAATAGGTATGATTTACCTCATGTACTAAGTTCGCAAGCCATTTAAATGCAGTGTTTACATACTTTTTTTCTTGTTTTGACATTGATCTTTACCGACCTCTGGAGATCCAGGTTCAAAAATATTTAACAATCTGTTAACTATAATGGGGTCTGTATCAACTACCCCGATAAATTTTATTAGAATTAATTTCTTTACCCACTAAGAATATAAAAGAATAACTTACTTCTTGCGTGTAGCTTTCGTCAATATTCCTTTTGTTAGAATGCATCATTATATATCGAATGCCAATTTTGAACTGAGAAAATAACTCATTGTCAGAGTTTTTATACCCGTGTTCAAGGTTAAACATAAAACAACCACACCTAACAAATTAATTTAAAGACAGAATTTCATAACATCATACCAGGAAACGAATCACCATACCATGAAAACACTCACGACTTTTAACAGAAACATGCTATTTAACTCCAAAAACCATGGTTTCGTGAACAGCACGAATTTTCATGGTAGGTTGAATCTGGTCATTGTACTGTCTGCTTGTATGGCGGGAGTACTGTGCGCTACTTATCATTATAGATATATGGTGAGACACCCCCGTTGTAAATATTAAAGCTATATGGTGAGACACCCCCGTTGTAAATATTAAAGCTACACTACTATGGGTTTTGACTATAACTGATTTGTTATTATGAAGCATGCGTATATTTTTCGGGTGGGGAGGCTGAATTTTATACTGTGGGGGGATTTTCAACGGGGAGTGTTTTCCATGGCGAGGGAAGATTCCGGGGGTGACTTTTCCAGGGGAAATTGTACAGTGGGGAATTTGCCAGAATTCCTAAACAAATTTATTTTTATTACTCTTACTTTCTCTTTGCCGACTCAATTTTACACGTGGAAATGTTAAGGGAAATTGCCCAGGGGAAATTTTTACTGGGTTGTTACCCCCCCTCCCAGGCCCATTCTTTCATCAAAGTCTTCCGGTAAAAAAAATATTATAGTCAATTTTGGCTCAAAATAGTCAAAAGATTCAATGACTACATTTTGAAGATAACTTGACCCTTCGACGTCCTCGGGGAAATGGCTACAAGCTCTGAACTTTGCTTATTGTTCACATATCTTATTGGTTATTGGGAATTATACAGATATTTTTATCGAGGGAAGTATTTTCATGGGGGGAGTGGTTATTTTATACGGGGAGATTTTTACATTGGGAGGGCAGTTTCTGGAGGTGAACTTTCAAGAGGAAATTTCACATTCGGGGAAACTTTGCCGGAATTAATATGGAAATTTCGTTTTAATTTTTCATGTATGTTGAGCCAAATTCAAACCTGCATTAGTTGAAAAACGTTCAAAAAATTAAATAAAAAAACAGGTTTTTTAAACTGAACGTAAGGAGCACATTTAAAACTTAAAACGAATAAAAATTATTCCGTATATGAAAGGGAATGCCCGTCCCTCAACACCTTGTTCTTTACGCTAAAGCTTGACTCTTTGCCACAACTCTACTTTTAAAGCAATAAAAAATTTAGCGTAAAGAGTGGGGTGTTGAGGGCGTTGGTCTGATGATTTTGCCACCCAATTTTGCTTGTCAATTCTACAAATTTTTAAGTTATTTTTTCACATTAAAAATAAAGTTTGCCATTATTTGCTTTCTTTATATATTTCATCCTCTTATTCATTACTCGAAGTTAAAGTTAGGTAGGAAATGTGTACACTCATTTCAGCATCTTTGATGCCTTTGTGTGTTGAGAGGGTAGAGGAGCTAGAACATTGGCGTTATACCATTATTAGGGAATAGCCAACGCAATTTGTGTCTCATATTCGAACAACGGACTCTTACACCACCAGTTGAATGAGCCTACTTCGAGATTTCTGGGACTTCCTCTTCCATTCCAACTAGTAGAGAAAAAAAAATAATAGAAAAAGTTACAATAATGCATTGCGGGCATACGGCTCTTTAAGAGCGTTGCTTCTGACCACTGTATATAGAAAATATAATTTTATATACATACAATACACAATTCATATACAGTTGTTTAAATATTCTCCGGAGAACTTGCATCTTGATCCGGGTATTTATAATGGTTGAGATAGGGAAAGATCATACTGTCTATTATTTATATACAGTGGTTCTGACCACAGTTTATAGAATTAGCAGTATGATCATTCTCTATCTCTCCCATTATAAAAACCCGGACAGGGGTGCGAGTGCTCCGGAGAACGTTTTTGCAGATAGAAACATAGGCGTTATCAGATCTTTTCGCGGGTAGACAAGTCAGATTTCTCTTGGACGCGAAACTTGGCTTCAACGTTGGAACACTAATTTTGAAGAAACTAATTTTAAATTAATTTATTCCAATACATACATGAAAATTGGTAGTTAGTAGTGTAATGTTATTATTAGATGTTTTTAGGAATTAAAAATAGGTTTCGAAGTCTCAAGTTGGTTTCAAAGGCATTTTGAGAAAGTTTCTGCCAAAATACGTGTTCCAGGGTAATTGGACCGCTAATGGCAGATCAAATGAGAGGAGTTGTTTGTACGCGCCGATATAAATATAAATATATATATATATATATATATATATATATATATATATATATATATATATATATATATATATATATATATATATATATATATATATATATATATATATATATATCTATATATAATATATATATATATATATATATATATATATATATTAGTATATATATATATATATATATATATATATATATATACTACGAAAACTTTACGAAAAAGAAAGTTTTTTTAAAGAATAGTAAAGGCCATATTAAACTTAAGATCAGTAGAAATAGAAGCCTACAATAATTCAAACTCAAAACGACCAGAAATTATTATTAAAGAATAAAAAAGGAAAGGAGAATAATTGGTATGGCGGTAACACTGCATATGAATTTATATGAATGTATATATAGTGGGCTGTAATAATGCAAAAGGTAAATATAACATTGGTTTAAGAATGGAAAGAAAGACAAGGAATAAATTTACGACGATAATCAAGTAAAAAATAAGTTTTATTTGAACAATGCCATAAAGCGATGACATTTGATTATGATGTTTGGTGCTTCGCATTGATATTTCAGTTTTAAAAGTTTTATTTTAAATAAATTTTAAAAAAATTTACCCCTTTGTTCAAAAAAAGAGATAATCAAATATTTAAACTACTAAAACTAAAATAATTACTTGCTAGTTTATTTTCCTTGATAGGTACGTCTCTCGATTTCTCGATTCTTAAATTTTACTTCGTAATATGCACGTGTGCGCAAAGAAAATCTTATAAACTGTTCAAAGGGGAAGTCCTCGCAGCCAGTTTCCCAATTCAGGTCTTTGCACTCAAGCCATATTCGATTGATTATGTTTGTCGGATCAACCTATTTTGCGCCCCCCCCCTAAAAAAATCCTGGATCCGCCCCTGAAACCATCACACCTACCCCACCAGTTATTAGAAGAAGAAAAAATTCCTTATTTTCACAAATTTCATTAACCCCCCCCGCCCCCTTTTTTATAAAATCCTACATAGGCCGATCAGTTGAGTCCACGTAAATAATAGATTAAGTCATAATTTGTATATAAATTAATTCATACCTGTGAGATGGGACGCTTGCAAACCACTTGGCTGGCTCACCAAGTTTTTTTCTGCTTTCGCAATTGCAAATAATGCACTTGGTAACCATTTCTCAGTGATTGACGATAACAGACTAATCCGCTAAGGCAGAAACAAGTGGGAGGAGCTTTTTGTTCGCACCGAGACCGAAGACCAGAAATTATCTGCGATAAGCTTACTGTCTATAAACTGTGCTTCTGACTAACCCTGCTTCCAACAAACATTTAAACCGGTACAGATTTCTTAAAGTTCCCAGAATATGTGGGGATTCCATTAAAAAGAGAAAAGATAATATCGCACATACCTGACCCGAGTAGCTTCCTTGGTAGATAAAAGGCAACGCTGTAGCGTTGCCTATAGTAATAGCCATACGGCTCAAATGTTTTATTATTATTATTTTTTCCCTCCACAGGCACTTCATACGGAAGGGGTCGTCGTAGAAACTTCAAAGGGGGCTCATTCGATTGGAAATTGAGAGTTCTAGTGCCCTTTTTAATAGTCGAAAATGATTGGAGGGCAACTAGCCCCCCCCCCCTTACGCCCATCATTCCCCCAAACACATCTAATCAAAATTTTGAGATAGCCATTTTGCTCAGTGTAGTTGATTTTCAAATAGAAAATAAATTTTTGAGGAGGTCACTCCCCCACAACCCTCAGGGCAAGGGTTTTAAGTTATACCCTGGGGGCATATAAGGCTTTTATAGAAGGCGTTATCGTAGAAACTTCAAAACAGGCTCAATCGATTAGAAATTAAAGGGCTAGTACCCTTTTTAATAGTCGAAAAGTGATTGGAGTGTAACTAGCCCCCCTCCCTCTCCCCCCACAGCCCATCATTTCCCCAAAAACATCCAATCAAAATTTTGAGATAGCCATTTTATTCAGCGTAGTTGATTTCCGGATATAAAATATATTTTTGAGGAGGACACTCCCCCACAACCCTCAGGACAAGGGTTTTAAGTTATACCCTGGGGGCATATAAGGTTTTTTTATAGAAGGCGTTGTCGTAGAAACTTCAAAAAAGGCTCATTCGATTGGAAATTCAAAAAGCTAGTGCCCTTTTTAATAGTCGAAAGTGATTGGAGGGCAACTAGCCCCCCCCCACGCCCATTATTTTCCCAAACACATCCAATCAAAATTTTTGAGATAACCATTTTGTTCAGCGTAGTTGATTTCCAGATAGAAAATATATTTTTGAGGAGGAAACTCCCCTACAACCCTCAGGGCAAGGGTTTTAAGTTATGCCCTGGGGGCATAAGGTTTTTATAGAAGGCGTTGTCCATAGAAACTTCAAAACAGGCTCATTCGATTGGAAATTAAAGGGCTAGTGCCCTTTTTAATAGTTGAAAGTCATTGGAGTGCAACTAGCCCCCCCCCCTCCCCACGCCCATTATTTCCCAAAACACATCCAATCCAAATTTTGAGATAGCCATTTTGTTCAGCGTAGTTGATTTCCAGATAGAAAATATATTTTTGAGGGAGGACACTCCCCCACAACCCTCAGGGCAAGGGTTTTAAGTTATGCCCTGGGGGCATATAAGGTTTTATAGAAGGCGTTGTCGTAGAAACTTCAAAACATGCTCAATCGATTGGAAATTATAGGGCTAGTGTCCTTTTTAATAGTCGAAAGTGATTGGGGTGTAACTAGCCCCCCCTCCCCCCCCAAGCCCATCATTTCCCCAAACACATCCAATCAAAATTTTGAGATAGCCATTTTATTCAGCGTAGTTGATTTCCATATAGAAAATAAATTTTTGAGGAGGACACTCCCCCACAACCCTCAGGGCAAGGGTTTTAAGTTATACCCTGGGGCATATAAGGTTTTATAGAAGGCGTTGTCGTAGAAACTTCAAAAAAGGCTCATTCGATGAACTTCAAAAGCTAGTGCTCTTTTTAATAGTCGAAAGTGATTGGAGGGCAACTAGCCCCTCCCCCCACGCCCATTATTCCCCCAAACACATCCAATCAAAATTTTGAGATAGCCATTTTGTTCAGCGTAGTTGATTTCCAGATAGAAAATATATTTTTGAGGAGGAAACTCCCCTGCAACCCTCAGGGCAAGAGTTTTAAGTTATGCCCTGGGGGCATATAAGGTTTTTATAGAAGGCGTTGTCGTAGAAACTTCAAAACAGGCTCATTCGATTGGAAATTAAAGGGCTAGTGCCCTTTTTAATAGTCGAAAGTGATTGGAGTGCAACTAGCCCCCCTCCCCACGCTCCATCATTTCCCCAAACACATCCAATCCAAATTTTAAGATAGCCATTTTGTTCAGCGTAGTTGATTTCCAGATAGAAAATATATTTTTGAGGAGGACACTCCCCCACAACCCTCAGGCAAGGGTTTCAAGTTATGCCCTGGGGGCATATAAGGTTTTTATAGAAGGCGTTGTCGTAGAAACTTCAAAATAGGCTCATTCGATTGGAAATTAAATGGCTAGTGCCCTGTTTAATAGTCGAAAATGATTGGAGGGCAACTAGCCCCCCCCCACGCCCATCATTCCCCCAAACACATCCAATCAAAATTTTGAGATAGCCATTTTGTTCAGTGTAGTTGATTTCCAGATAGAAAATATATTTTTGAGGAGGATACTCCCCACAACCCTCAGGGCAAGGGTTTTAAGTTATGCCCTGGGGGCATATAAGGTTTTTATAGAAGGCGTTGTCGTAGAAACTTCAAAACATGCTCATTCCATTGGAAATTAAAGGGCTAGTGCCCTTTTTAATAGCCGAAAGTAATTGGCGTGTAACTAGCCGCCTTCCCCCCCACGCCCATCATTTCCCCAAACACAACCAATCCAAATTTTGAGATAGTCATTTTGTTCAGCGTAAGTGATTTCCAGATAGAAAATATATTTTTGAGGAGGACACTCCCCCACAACCCTCAGGGCAAGGGTTTTAAGTTATGCCCTGGGGGCATATAAGGTTTTTATAGAAGGCGTTGTCGTAGAAACTTCAAAACAGGCTCATTCGATTGGAAATTAAATGGCTAGTGCCGCTGTTTAATAGTCGAAAATGATTGGAGGGCACCTAGCCCCCCCCCACGCCCATCATTCCCTTAAACACATCCAATCAAAATTTTGAGATAGCCATTTTGTTCAGTGTAGTTGATTTCCAGATAGAAAATATGTTTTTGAGGAGGATACTCCCCCAAAACCCTCAGGGCAAGGGTTTTAAGTTATGTCCTGGGGGCATATAAGGTTTTTATAGAAGGCGTTGTCGTAGAAACTTCAAAACATGCTCATTCCATTGGAAATTAAAGGGCTAGTGCCCTTTTTAATAGTCGAAAGTGATTGGCGTGTAACTAGCCCCTTCCCCCCCACGTCCCATCATTTCCCCAAACACATCCAATCAAAATTTTCAGATAGCCATTTTGTTCAGCGAACTTGATTTCCAGGTATAAAATATATTTTTGAGGAGGACTCTCCCCCACAACCCTCAGGGCAAGGGTTTTAAGTTATGCCCTGGGAGCATATAAGGTTGTTATAGAACGCGTTGTCGTAGAAACTTCAAACAGGCTCATTGGATTGGAAATTAAAGGGCTAGTGCTCTTTTTAATAGTCAAAAGTAGTTGGAGGGCAACTTGCCTCCCCACGCCCATCATTTCCCAAACAGATAGAAAATAGTTGATTTCCAGATAGAAAATATGTTTTTGAGGAGGACACTCCCCCACAACCTTCAGGGCAAGGGTTTTAAGATGTGCCCTGGGGGCATATAAGGTTTTTATAGAAGGCGTTGTCGTAGAAACTTCAAGAAAGGCTCATTCGATTGGAAATTCAAAGGGATAGTGCCCTTTTTAATAGTCGAAAGTGATTGGAGGGGAACTAGCCCCTTCCCCACGCCCATCATTCCCCCAAACACATCCAATCAAAATTTTGAGATAGCCATTTTTGTTCAGCGTAGTTTATTTCCAGATTGAAAATATATTTTTAGGAGGACACTCCCCCACAACCCTAAGGGCAAGGGTTTTAAGTTATGCCCTGGGGGCATATAAGGTTTTTATAGAAGGCGTTGTCGTAGAAACTTCAAAACAGGCTCATTCGATTGTAAATTAAAGGGCTAGTGCTCTTTTTAATAGTTGAAAGTGATTGGAGGGCAAATAGCCCCCCCCCCACTCCCATCATTTCCCCAAACACATCCAATCATACTTTTGAGATAGCCATTTTGTTCAGTTTAGTTGATTTCCAGATAGAAAATACGTTTTTGAGGAGGACACTCCCCCACAACCCTCAGGGCAAGAGTTTTAAGTTATGCCCTGGGGGCATATAAGGTTTTTATAGAAGGCATTGTCGTAGAAACTTCAAAACAGGTACATTCAATTAGAAATTCAAAGGGCTAGTGCCCTTTTTAATAGTGAAAAGTAATTGGAGGGCAACTAGCCCCCCCCACGCCCATCATTTCCCCAAACACATCCAATCAAAATTTTTAGATGGCACTTTGTTCAGCGTAGTTGATTTCCAGATAGAAAAATATGTTTTTGAGGAGGACAATCCCCCACAACCCTCAGGGCAAGGGTTTAAATTATGCCCTGGGGGCATATAAGGTTTTTATAAAAGGCGGTGTCATAGAAACTTCAAAAAAGGGTCATTCGATTGGAAATTCCGAGGGCTAGTGTCCTTTTTAATAGTCGAAAGTGATTTGAGGGTAACTAACCCCCCTCTCACGCCCACCTTTTCCCCAAACACATCCAATCAAAATTTTAAGACAGCCATTTTATTAAACGTAGTTTTACGTTCTTGAAATTAGGGCTTTGAGGATTACAACTCCCCCAAAGCCCTCAGGGCAAGGGTTGTAATTTAAGGATTTTCCGAATCCTTCATATTATTTCTTATGGAAGGGATGCTCGTATAAACTTTAGAGAGGGCTCATTTGATTGAAAATTGAAAGTTCTTGTTCACTTTTTAGAGTCAAAAGAGATTGAAGGGCAACTAACCCCTCTCCCTCTTCCACGCCCTAAATGCATCAGATAAAAATTTTGAGATAGACATTTTGTTAAAATAGTTCAAAGTTCTGATAACAAAAAACTCCAGTGTCGACACAGCCCACCAGGGCCCAGGGGTAGGCGTTGTAAGTAATGACCTGGGGCATAACTTATTAAGGGGGGCTTATAACTTATGGGAAGGGGTTTTGTATGGGAAGAATACATAGGAAATCTATTATAATTATCCAATTATCAGGTTAAAATACATACTCTGTGATAGATAAAAAATTGCTTTGGCAAACAAATTCCTATTAAGGTCAATTCCAAACAGTCGTGATCCCTTGGTGTCAGCAAGTGAAATGGTCTAAATCCCCTTATTGGAGCTATTTGTTCAATCCATTCATTGTTGTCAATCGCTGTCCACAAGTATGCAAGCTGTCTATTGTTCATATATGGGTTCATAAGGTTTTTATCAAAGAGGTAATCGTATAGACTTTGAAAAAAAGCCTCATTCGATTTAAATTGAAAGTTCTAGATCCGTTTTTTAAAGTCAAGAATAATCGGACAGTAAGCACCCCCCCCCCATGCCATAAAAACTTGAAAATTTTTGCAATAAAAAACGAACAAAAATTAATTAAAAAAAAACTTTCCGAAAAATAAGTTTTTCAAAGAAAAGTAAAGGCAATTTTAAACTTAAGCTCAGGAGATACAAATACCTGTTAAAATACAAACTCAAAACGACCAGAAAATACTATTAAAGAATAAATGAAACCAAAACGAACAGAAATTAAATAAACAATCATAGCAAAAAACATACAACAAGTAATAATATAAATGAATAAATAGATCTTAAAGCGAGTAATGCTTAGATTGAATATGAAAATCAAGCTTAAAACGAAAACAAATATTTTCTATTAAAGTATCAATGAAACTTAAAACGAACAGAAATTAAATAACAATCAATGCGAACAAACATACAATATATATTAATGTAAATGAATAAATAAATCTTAAAACGAGTGAAACTTAAATTGACTATGCAAATCAAGTTTGAATCGAATAAAAATAACTACAAACAAGAGTTTAGGTATCGTCTCACTGCAGAAGCCTAAAACCTACTGCGTCATTGGCGCTATACTGAAAACGAATTATATTACAATTGTTTTCTTTTGTACTTAATATTGAAAATAAATATTAAAATTACAGTAAAAATTTTTAACTGATGAGCTTTTAGCAATTAATATCATTATACATCAAATATTCAGTTTAATTTATTAGTTCTTTTCAAGATTGGTCAAGACAAATATAGTTTCACCACAAGCAAAATTTGGATACTGCCCCCTTCTTTAACTGTAAAAACCTAAAGCCTTCTGTGTCATTGGTGCTTCACTGAAAACGAATTACTCGTATATTACAAATTTATTATTTTCCAGTTCTTATAGCATTGAAAATGAAAATAAAAATTACAGTGAAAAAAAATCTTGAACTGATGGATCTGTCAACAATTAATATCATTATATATCTAATATTCAATTTGATTTTGTTTATACTTTCCAAAACTGTTCAAAACTCATATAGTTTTGCCATTTTTTTAACTCTGCCATATTTTGTAACTAATCGTTTTAGTTTGTTATGAAAACATTCTATGGCTTCTAGGCGTTTCTTTTTGAGCGGAAAAACTGCACCTCAAACTTTGTGGAACATGCATTTTCTTGCATGAAACACCAAAATATAATAAAATGTCAAGTTTCGGAGTGTTCCACCACTCGCAAGCAAGTGCCATTGGTATTTTGAATCCGCATGGTCAATTTAGGGGGTGGAGGGTAGGCTAATTCTCGTAGCAGCCCATTTCGTCGTGGTATGGTTCACATTTTCAACACCTGGCGTCCGGACTATCATATAATCTACCTTACATACAACTACCCCAAATCAGTATAAATAAATAAATGAAACCTAAAAACGAACAAAAATTTAAATAAATATTAGAGTCAAACTCGAAACGAGCATAAATTAATGTGAGTAGGGTTCAAAACCCCTATGCCTTCTAAAAGCCAGAATATAATTTCTACTTTACTGAAAAAAATTCAAATAAGTTAACTGAAAAAAAATGTGCATTGACAATTTAGTATACATATGCTGATATTTATTCCCTAAAATCTTAATTAATTTTTTATTTCTTAAAATTACAAAAGTGAAAATATTTCAAAGAATTGTTTTCAGTAAAGCGCCAATGACGCAGTAGGTTTTAGGCTTCTGCAGTGAGACGATACCCAAACTCTTGTTTGTAGTTATTTTTATTCGATTCAAACTTGATTTGCATATTCAATTTCAGTTTCACTCGTTTTAAGATTTATTTATTCATTTACATTAATATATATTGTATGTTCGCATTGATTGTTATTTAATTTCTGTTCGTTTTAAGTTTCATTTATACTTTAATAGCAAAATATTTGTTTTCGTTTTAAGCTTGATTTTCATATTCAATCTAAGCATTACTCGCTTCAAGATCTATTTATTCCTTTATGTTATTACTTGTTGTATGTTTTTTGCTATGATTGTTTATTTAATTTCTGTTCGTTTTGCGTGTCATTTGTTCTTTAATAGTAATTTCTGGTCGTTTTGAGTTTGAATTTTAACAGGTATTTGCACCGGCGGATCTAGAGGAAAATCTTGGGGGGGGGGCCGCGCCGGACACAGGGCGCCAAAAACTGATTATACAGGGCTAATTTGATAGCTCTTTATTTATATGAAAACACTGCCAAATATGCTCATAAAGGTAAAACGTAGCAAAAGAAAATAAAAACAGTACCATACTACACAACTAAACTCAATCGGCGAGCTTTTCTGAGAGCGAACATATCGATAGCATCGTCTGTTTTCGGCAGTTCGTCTCTGTAAGTCTGCATGAGTAGTAGAGCCTCCAACCTCTCTTCAGTCATCGTGCTTCGTATTGATGAACATGTCCTGTCAACCTTTGAAAACATTCGTTCTGATTCACAGGTGACACAGGAAGCGTCGCGAGAATTGTCAACAATGCGAAGATGTGGGAAATACATTTTCCTGACAACTGTTCAGCGCTGAAATAGCTGTTTTTCGGTTTTTGCACGGTTTCCTTAGACCAATACTTGTTCCAAATCTCGAACTCGGTTTTAACGTCCATCTCCGTACCCACGAGCAGCTCCTTGTACTTTTCGTACCCTGGCTGAACGTCCTCCCAGCGTTTGCCATTAACCACAGCCGGGATCAAAGCTGAAAGTTTTGCAGTATTCGTAAAATGGCAGCTGAACCGCTCCGTAAAATCAAGCAGCATGGCGTCCAGGGCTGGAATAAATGCCGCCATCCTATAATGACTTTCTGGATCCATCTTGGGTACCCCTGCCCGGTATGTAGAACGTGAAGCTATGCGTGGCTGCGTTACCTTGATGGTAGCATCAATCTTTTCGGCCATTTTCAGAAGATCTTCGTAAAGCAGTCTGAATTTGGTTTCGGCATGTGATCGCATATCTTCCAGCATTGCCTTCACGCTGCTAATGAGGGACAAGGCTCTCACGAGGTCACCATCCTTCTGCTGTAGTGACTCGGCCAAAGGTTTCATGATCGACGAAAACGAATTCAGGCAAACCAGTCCTACGAGTGTATCTGATTTTTCAATGCAGGATCGTAATGCATAAGCTCTGCTACTTGCCTCTCGATCGTGCCATCCTTCCATCTCCTGCAGAGCAGAGAAACGATCGACGGAAGGGAGTCCCAAAACCTGCTGATTGCTTCGTGTCTCTCTACAAATCTCGTGGTATAAAGACTGACGAGTGTCTCTGTTTAGCTTTGTCCGCGATAAGATGCTTTTTTAGAAGTCTGTTCTCTTGGCACTTGAGCTGAAGTGAGAAATTGTGTCTCGAACAACGTCTTGGGCATTGCGCAGAATGGGAACTGAAACTATCTTTGAACATGAGAGATTTGTGGCATGGCTCACACAGTGGAAGTAATCTGCCAGTTCACACTGGCGTTTAACTTCAGCAGCAGCACCATTTGTCAAGCTTGCCATGCTAGCAGCTTTGTCGTATCCTTGACCAACGCACTTTGACAAATCCAGATTTGACTTCCTGACCTCACTCAACAGCAGCTTCCCGAGGCTCTCGCCGTCTAGCTTCTCTTCGATGCTTCTACCGTCGTCACTTTCCTCATCTCCAGCGAGTCTTGACAGGGTTTGAAAGGCATCGACAACTGCAAAAGGATCTTCTCGAATCACGTATCCCTGCTCGGTTTTACACACATAACGACAAACAATGACCATCAGCTCCCTGGTCTGCCTGTCTGTTGACTCGTCCGCAAGAAGACACCAAACCGTTGCTTTGTTTGCTTTTCTCACTACTTCGGTTTTTATCATTTCCCCAATTGTTCCAATCAGTCATTCTGGATCTGTTTACTCGTATATTTGGCGTTGCTCGGTGCATTTTCAAGTAAATTTTAAGTTGCGAGTCTCCACTCTGAATCCGATACCGAAGTAGGTGGCGGAAATTCCCGTCGTTTACTGCTGTAATGACATCAGAGTCTTGGATATCAAGTTTGCCATCATCACGGTGGCCACGAAGGGGGATATTCTGTGCCCCGCAAAGCTTGACAGTTTCAACAACGCTTCTCAAGAGTGCACGGTTCTGCTGTATTTGCTTGACCCTTTCACAGTCCAGAGCATTCCTGATATCTTGATCTTGACTACCGCGCTGAAACGTTGTTAGCAGCGCGGCAGCTTTTTCCTGGCAGTGTTTGTGAAACTGTGCTCAGCATGGTTTGTCAGCGCACCATCTTTCCCGGTAAGTTTCGAATAGTCTTTTAGCGGTTTCAAGACCAACTTTCCCATTTTTGCCCTCCGCCGCCTCCAGATAAAGCCGGACCATCCTCCTCCGCTTTCGTTGGTCCTCATCAAAACACAAACACTGCACCAAAGGCCTTCGTGGTCTGGATGACGACTCACTGCGAGCCAAGGATACCGGGCAAGATGTTCGGTATTCAAGCGACGCTTGACTTCGCCACCTTTTCTCTTTTGTGTCGAGACTGGAAGATCAGATTGGTTCTTCGGCTTCCACCTTTCGTTCATAAAAAACATAATTTCGCCAGAAGACAACTGATTTCGCTCTTTCAGCGCTACTGCAATACCAAAGTCATTCGACGGCGTGAAGTCAGTTTCAGGCGAAAAAATAGCGCTTTGATTCTGCTGCGGGTGCGGGGACTGTGAAATCAGTGTTGGGCTATGTACCACCAAGGTTTGAGTACTGCTTCTTGATCCTTCAGTCAGCTGATCAGTGTGTGTCGTTTCGCCGAAGTTTGTTATGAAGGCCGTCTGTGAAGTGGACGGAGTTGTTGGTGACAGTTCGTTCTCCTGGCTGAATGCGTTTTTGTGCATTCCGACCGTCGACTCAGAGTGGGCATCAGAAGTTGCCGTCGTCTCAACATCTAACAAAAAAAGTTTCTCTTTTAAAGTTTGCACAAGACATTTATTGTAAACGTATATACACTTTGTATAATGGCTTGCTTTAGTAGATTTAACTCTCAACATGGTGAAGGCAGAATTGGAACTAAATTTGAAAATAAACTGAATCAGCAACATTAACTTTAAACTCCCCAACAATCTTGAACTTTCATACCCAAAACTATTTCTAGGAAACCCGGACTTTAAAATAAAATACCACCCTAAACATCACTAATTTAATTTGCAACCCCAAGAACCGATCCCCGACATATGCTAACAAATATTTTTCAAGAGCTGAAACCCGAAACAATTATCACCGAAGTTTACAAGGCTAAAGAGAGAGCTTTAACTGCAAGAATTTGAAAGATAATTTCAGAGCTGACACAGTGTGTCGGTAAAAAATACTGCTTTAAGCCAATATCATAACCGTCAGGCGAGACGAGTGGGCTGGTAAAAATCAGGTCAAACGCTTCGGACAAATTGCATACGAAGAACACTGTACAAGAGGGACCGTATGCAATATATAACAACAAAAGCAGCTGGTACGCGATGAAGCTTGACGAATGAGCCTTATCAGGAAAGCTATCCGACAATGGGCTAAAGCTAGAAATTAGAAGTGTTGATACCCACTTTAAACGACACTCCTTCCTTATTGTTCTATCTTTAAAAGCTTACCTTTAATCTGATCTTTCTTGGCAAAATAATCAGAGATGTCCCTCGATCCTTTACGACTTTCCGCCATCATTCTTGTTTCTTCTCTGTTCTATATTCATGCCCTGATTTTTTTTTTCCGATCCATTTTAAATGCGTTTCCGTCTAACTGGTCTAACACACGGAGCAAAAATACTCCGAAGGCAGTGGCAGGGTCGCTCGCGCCTAGCCTCCCGCCGGTTGGATCTAACCACCCACGCAACTCCCCAAAGACCTGCGTTTCTCGTAAGCATTCACAAAATGTTTTGCTCGTTTAGCACGTCCCAAAAATAAACCCAATAATCATGATCGTGCAGTGTCGGATTTGAACTTTAGATAATGTGATAAAAAGAAAGTAAAAAATGACGGCGTATCCGATTTTTTTTTTTTAGCGTCGGCCTTAGTTGAATCATTCACAAAAAAGGGTCGTTTGCACGATGGATGAGAGGGCGCCAGAAAATCTTGGGGGGGGGGGGGCCAGGCCCCCCGGCCCCCCTGGATCCGCCGCTGGGTATTTGTATCTCCTGAGCTTAAGTTTAAAATGGCCTTTACTTTTCTTTGAAAAACTTATTTTTCGGAATTTTTTTTTTAATTAATAAAAAAAAGAAACGGGGATAGGCTTAATATAGTCTACAGAGAAAGCCAATCGCGAAAATTAGCCATAAACTAAAGGAAGTTTCCCAAGCTTTGGACCCTTTCCAGCATGAACGTCAAATATTTTCCCAGGCTATAAGAATAATCTTCTCTTTAATTCTTGAGCACTGAAATGAGTGAAAATATTTTGAACCAATGAATTCTTTTACACAGCAAAGAGTTTTTTTTCTCTCTCTCTCTCTCAGATAGAATTGAAGAGACATGACAAAGGTTGTTTTCCGATTAGGCAAACAAATATATAAACATTGAAGAACAACTGGCATTGAAATACATATTGAGCGTCATATAACTATTGTAAAAGAGGGTTGACAAAACCTTAACATATACATTGGAGATACAGAATATCTCAACACGGGCTTAAATCCATGCAAGATAACAATTTATTCAATCAGGTTATGGATAATCCAAAACTTAAAGGATTATACCCCATGGACTTAGTTTTGTGTTCTCTGATGCAGCATACTCGGATAATATGCATAAAATCGTATATTTTATTGCCATTATAATTTGCAATAATAATATATTTGCGTTATACGAGTATATTGCTTCACTTCTTGATTAGCATTTCCTTGCAAAATGTAAGCGTTTGCTGTTTCGTTTTGTAAGCACTTATTTGGATAGAAATCAAAAGTTCCCTGACTATCGGTAAAATTTGAAAGGGATTTCTGTTATCCAAAAAATCATATCGAAAAATTGAGTCAGCCATTTTGTTCAAAATTGTAGAAAGGCCCTTTAAGTATGGTCCTATAAGTCTGGGGATGACATGAGTCCCACAGCCCATGGCGCCAGGCGTCGACAAAACTGCAAATTCTTAGTAACACATATCTGAATTTTATAATAGAAAAAAGGAGTGTTTGTTTGATGTAGGTGTGTGATTGGCTTGAATTTTCAGATGTCGTTCTCGGGAGGGACAAGTTTGTTTCTCGTCAGCTTGAAACTTATAGCCGAAGGCCTTGTGCCAGAAACAGCCCAATTTACAACAAATTTTTTGGGGACAGCCCCTCCCCTAGAACGAAAGGGCTAAAAAAATTCGATCAGCTCAAAATTTATTTTCATAAGTTTTTTGGCTAAAATAACCCCAATGCATAAGAAAAAACAATGGTTCCTCCCTCCCCCCCCCCAAGTCAGGCCCGATGAAGATCCAGATCGGTGTCATAAAGCTTTAACTTTCTGGCCTCTTTGCGAGGAATGGTGCTTTTAAAAACATGGGAGAAGGATCATTTGAATGAGCCCTTCTTAACCAAGCCAGTAGAGACACTTCTCTAATTTCAGGGGAGAGTGACGTCACAGCCAATCAGAGGGCTACAATCCGAGGAGAACAAGACCACATCCTCTTTCTAAACCAATCATAGAGCTAGAAATACTAACGGGAGTGACGCAACTAATATAAGGAAGATACAATTTCACCCCGTGAACATTCTTTTATAATGTTAGAAATACTAACGGGACAAGATATCTGTTTGTCACAATTTCACCTCGTGAACATTACTTGATAACATACAATCATTAATTTCCAGGCAGGATGATGTGAAATTGATACAGACATGAATTACGTTGAACTTATAGAGCTTAGATTGTGTAAGAATTCATGACAGAAAAATCAAAAGGCTTCACGGGAATTTAAAAGTATCTATGCACAGTTTCCAGAACAAAGGAAACATCAGAGGCGAATTGAAATTTTAAGGGATTATTCGGGGTGAAATAGATTGAGACATATGACTTGACCTAGCTTTACTTCTCGGCTGTGCTCGCTATAATAGACAAGTACACAATATAGGATGAGTGAGATGGTTATGGATTTGAACTATCAAGGACAGCAACCACCAATGACCATGGCCACCAAGGACCTCATCCTCCTAGGTCCCCTCTCCCCAACCTCCATGGGGCTCCCTCCCTCCAACTTTTAGGGCCCACCCTCCTCCATTTTTTATATACTTTTTTGTGTTAATTTTTTTAACATGATAATTTTATTTCAACTTTTTTTACGTGTCTTAGAATGACATAAAACATACTTAAAGCATAAAAAATTCACATTTAAGCTAGATTTCTTAACGTATGTAGAGGTGTGTTGTCTGAAACCTGTGATTTAGGGGTGGCTGGTTTACTAGATCACACTTTTCTGACCTAGGTTTCTTAGCCTGTCGTAGATGTGTGTTGTCTGAAATCAGTGATTTGGAATGTTTGGTTAACTAATTTAGACTTTTCTTAGCTAGGTCTCTTAACCTTTCGTAGGTGTGGGTTGCATGAAACTTATGATTTGGGATGTCTAGTTTGCTATTTTAGACTTTCCTGAGCTAGATTTCCTAACCGTTCGTAGGTGTGAGTTGTCTGAAACCTATGATTTGGGATGCTTGGTTTACTATTTCGCACTTTTCTGAGCTAGGTTTCATAGCCATTCATAGGTGTATGTTGTATGAAACCCATGATTAACTTTAACATTTTTTTGGGGGTGGGGGATGATCCAAAGGCCTCATTGGGTACATTTTCGTACATTTTTTAATAAAGTTGGGTTCTAGGTTTCAGAAATATGAACACCCGTCTGTGTACAGTTGCCAGAACAAAGGAAACGTCAGAGATTAATTGAAATTTCAGGGGATTATTTGGGGTGAAACAGTTTGAAACATGTGACTTGACCTAGCTTTACTTCTCGGCTGTGGTCGCTATAATAGACAAGTACACAATATTGGATTAGTGACCAAGGGGCTCCCCTCTATCCATCTTTTGGGCCAATCCTCCAGTTTTTATACTTTTTTGTATTTTTTTAACATGATAATTTTATTTCAACTTTTTTTTTACATGTCTTAGAATAACATAAAACAGACTTAAAGCATGAAAATTCACATTTAAGATAGATTTTTTAACGTTTGTAGATGTGTGTTGTCTGAAACCTATGATTTGGGGTGCTTGGTTTACTATTTTGCACTTTTCTGACCTAAGTTTCTTAGCCTGTGTAGGTGTGTGTTGTCTGAAATCTATGATTTGGGATGTTGGTTTACATTTTAGACTTTCCTTAGCTAGGTTTCTTGACCTTTCGTAGGTGTTTTTGCATGAAACTTATGATTTGGGATGTCTAGTGTGCTATTTTGGACTTTTCTGAACTAGATTTCCTAGCTTTCTTAGGTATATGTTGTCTTAAACCTATGATTTGGGATGCTTCGTTTACTATTTCGCACTTTTCTGAGCTAGGGTTCATAGCCTTTCATAGATGTATTTTGTATGAAACCCAAGGATTAACTTTAATATTTTTTGGGAGGTGTGGGATGATTCAAGGCCTCATGGGGATATTTTTTCATATTTTTTAATAGAGTTGGGTTTTAGTTTTCAGATATATGAATATCCCAGTTTAAAATAATATGATTCTATTAATAACATTTGATTTTTTGAATAAGGTTGGGTTTTAGTTTAAACAAATACGAACATTCACGTTTAAGATACATATGATTTATATAATAATATTTGATATATTAATAAAGTTGGGTTTTAGTTTTCAGAAATAAAAACACCTACGTTTAAAATACATGTGATTTTATTAATAATATTTGATTTTTTTTAACAAAGTTGGGTTTTAGTTTTCAAAAATAAGAACGTCCGTTTTCTCAAAAAAAAGTTGGGTTTTAGTTTTCCGAGATAAGAACATCCACGTTTAAAATACTTCTGGTTTTATTAATAATATTTGATTTTCTAATAAATTTGGGTTTTCATTTTCAGAAATAAGAACATCAATGTTTAAAATACATTTGATTTTATTAATAATATTTGATTTTTTTATAATTGGGTACATTTTTGCATATTTTTTTATAAATAAAGTTGGGTTTTCGTTTTCAGAAATATGAACATTCCCAGTTTAAAATATATCTGGTTATATTAATAATATTTGATTTTTTTCATAAAGTTGGGTTTTAGTTTTAAGAAATACGAACATCCACGTTTAAAACACGTATGATTTTATATGTGATTTTATTAATATTACTTGATTGTTTAATAAAGTTGGGTTTTAGTTTTCAGAAATAAGAACACCCGCGTTTAAAATACATGTGATTTTATTAATAATATTTGATTTTTTTAAACAAATTTGGGTTTTAGTTTCTAATTTTTTCAAAAATAAAAAGTTTCCTCTTTTTATTTCTGAATTTTCTCAAAACAAATTGGGTTTTCGTTTTCAGAAATATGAACATTCCCAGTTTAAAATATATCTGATTTTATTAATAATATTGTTTTTTTTAATAAAGTTGGGTTTTAGTTTTAAGAAATACAAACATCCACGTTTAAAACACGTATGATTTTACATGTGATTTTATTAATATTACTTGATTTTTTAATAAAGTTGGGTTTTAGTTTTCAGAAATAAGAACACCCGCGTTTAAAATACATGTGATTTTATTAATAATATTTGATTTTTTTTAACAAAGTTGGGTTTTAGTTTCTAATTTTTTCAAAAATAAAAAGGTTCCTCTTTTTATTTCTGAATTTTCTCAAAACAAATTCAAAGATCAATTCTTTTTTTTCCAATGAAAATAAAAATGTTCCATTTCAGCTCTGATTTTTCTCAAAGAGGTAAAAAACATTTAAAGTTCTGTTCTAAATTTCTTGTAAAAGGTAGAAAAAAGTTATACTTCGATTGCGAATATTCGCCATGAAGATAAAGAGTTCCACTTTAATTTTGAGTTTTCTCAGAGAAGTGAACAAAAGTTTAAGTTCTCATCTGAAGATAAAAAGTTCCACTTTAATTCTTAGTTTTCTCAATAAAGTGAAAAAAAGTTCAAGTTCTCATCTGAATTTTCCCAATGAAAAAAATAAGCTGCGCATCAATTCTAATTTTTTCTAATGAAAATAAAAAGATTCCATTTCATTTGTGATTTTCTCAAAGAGGTAAAAAATTTAAAGTTCTGTTCTAAATTTCTTGTAAAAGGTAGAAAAAAGTTATACTTCGATTATGAATATTCACCATGAAGATAAAGAGTTCCACTTTAATTCTGAGTTTCCTCAAAGAAGCGCAAAAATGTTCAAGTTCTCTTCTGAATTGTCTTAAAGAATAAAAAAAATTTAACTCAATTCTGAATTTTACTAAAGAAGAGAAAAGTTCCATTTCAGTTCTGAATTTTCTCAGATATGAAAAAAAATTAAAATTTATGTTCTAAATTTCTCTGTAGAAGATAGAAAAGAAGTTATAGTTGAATCTTAAAATGACATGAAATATGCTTGCGGCTTTACCAATCGTACTCTCTGCATGCTCTTACATCGGAAACGACTTTCCCAGTGGTACTCCATGGTAGGTTATCAAGACTACCTATTTTATTGCATGTCATAAATCAGTAATTTTCACCCATTGGAGGGATAAACACCGGCATCATATTTAAAAAAAAGTGAAAATGAATTATTCGAGAAAAGTGTGTGCACATGATAAAGTCATCGTTGCCTTTAATGCTGACAAAGAGATATATTTGAACTATGAAACAAGTAGTAGTGGAGATCTTATTGAGATTGTACGCCTACGTTGGCATGACAGTGAGGAGTTAAAATTCCTTTGGAGTACCCAAGAATTTCCATCGTGCAAATGTTGAATATGTGAAAGTATCATTCCGAGAGAAGTTAATACTCAAAGAGAATGCCAACATAAAAATAAAAGCTGATGAAGAGGGGCAACTTCTAGCTAATGGTTCTGGTAACATGTTACCCGCTGATGGATCTTATCGTCATCTTTTCGGTGTTAGCATTCGAATGAAAGCAAAGGGAAATAGAAGACATGCATACTGCTGCACTAATATCATAAATCGTATCTTGTCTACGTTCCAGAACTGTTACCTCTGTAAAAATAATGTGATAATAGACAATGAAATCGCTGTCAAAATAAAAAGGGCACTGGCAGACAATGTCACTTATGAATATAAAAGATAAATTAATGGCGAATAAGGCGCAAGTGAACATTATTATTACCAATGATCATATAGTCAATAATCCAAATAATACCAAGGATGAAACGTGTATTGAACCTGTAGGTGACACCCCAGTAAAAATTGTATATGACTCAAAATGGAATAATGATTATTCTAGTGGTTATGAACTAAGAGAAGAGAGTAACTCTAGTATCAAGAGAGAACATGATGATTTATTATATGGAACAGATTGAAAATGTCAAAAGTTGCTCAGTAAGATTAATAATGTATAATAATGTATGTAACATATTTTTATGTTAATATTCTACATTATGTTATTTCAATAAAAATATTTTATACATTACTTTGTTATATTTCTATTATTTTAGGATACGCTAGCATATCAAACGGTTAGAATGTTTATTAAAAGTCGGAGATTTGTTTTTTGTTTTTTTGCTTTTTTTTATAATGTTTTTTATAAAGTCGGAGTCGGAAAAAATTAGAATTGGACTATAACTTTTTTCTTTTCTTTGAGAAAATTTAGAAGAGAACTTGAACTTTTCTTCACTTCGTTGTGAAAACTCAAAATTAAAGTGGAACCTTTTCTCTTCTCTGGGAAAACATTCAGAAGAGAACTTGAACTTTTCTTCACTTCTTTGAGAAAATACAGAATTAAAGCAGAACTTTTCTCTTCTTTTTACGTCACTTTACGTTAGAACTTGTACTTTAAGTTTTTTCACCTCTGAGAAAAATCAGGGCTAAAGTGGAAGCTTTTTTTTTCTTTGGAGACAATTAGAATTGAACAGTAACTTTTTGTCTTTTCATTGAGAAATTTTTAGAAGAGAATTTGAACTTTTTTCATTTCTTTGAGACAACTCTGAATTAAAGTGGAACTCTTTATCTTCATGGCGAATATTCGCAATCAAAGTATAACTTTTTTCTATCTTTTACGAGAAATTTTGAACATAACTTTAAATTTTTTCACCTCTTTGAGAAAAGTCAGAACTGAAGTGAAACCATTTTATTTTCTCTAGAAAAAGTTAGAATTAATCTGTAACTTTTTTTTTCTTTGAGAAAATTCAGATGAGAATTTGAACTTTTCTTCACTTTATTGAAAAAAAACTCGGAATTAAAGTGGAAATTTTATCTTCAGAAGAGAACTTGAACTTTTCTTCACTTCTTTGAGAAAACTCAGAATTAAAGTGGAACTCTTTATCTCAAGGCGAATGCTCACAATCATACTATAACTTTTTTCTATCTTTAATAAGAAATTTAGAACAGAACTTTACATTTTCTTTCATCTCTTTGAGAAAAATCAGAGCTGAGGTGGAATCTTTTTATATTCTCTGGAAAAAATAGAATTGATCTGTAACTTATTTCTTTTCATTGAGAAAATTCAGAAGAGAACTTGAACTTTTCTTCACTTTGTTGAGAAAACTTAGAATTAAAGTGGAACTCTTTATTTTCATAGCGAATATTCGCAATTAAAGTATAACTTTTTTCTATCTTTTACGAGAAATTTTGAACATAGCTTTAAATTTTTCCACCTCTTTGAGAAAAGTCAGAACTGAAGTGAAACCATTTTATTTTCTCTAGAAAAAGTTAGAATTGATCTGTAACTTTTTTTTTCTTTGAGAAAATTCAGATGAGAATTTGAACTTTTCTTCACTTTATTGAAAAAAAACTCGGAATTAAAGTGGAAATTTTATCTTCAGAAGAGAACTTGAACTTTTCTTCACTTCTTTGAGAAAACTCAGAATTAAAGTGGAACTCTTTATCTCAAGGCGAATACTCACAATCATACTATAACTTTTTTCTATCTTTAATAAGAAATTAGAAAAGAACTTCATATTTTTTCATCTCTTTGAGAAAATTCAGAACTGAAGTGGAATCTTTTTATATTCTCTGGAAAAAAATAGAATTGATCTGTAACTTATTTCTTTTCATTCAGAAAACTCAGAAGAGAACTTGAACTTTTCTTCACTTCGTTGAGAAAACTTAGAATTAAAATTGAACTTTTTATCTTCATGGCGAATATTCACTGTCAAAGTTTAACTTTTTTCTATCTTCTATGGTAAAATTTATAATAAAACTTTAAACTTTTTATGTCTTCGAGAAAATTGAGAACTGAAGTGGAACCTTTTTTATTTTCTTTGGAAAAATTAGAATCGAACTGTAACTTTTTGCTTTTCTTTGAGAAATCTCAAAATTAAAGTGGAACTCTTTATTTTCATAGCGAATATTCGCAATAAAAGTATAACTTTTTTCTATCTTTTACGGGAAATTTAGAACAGAACTTTAAGTTTTTTCACCTCTTTGAGAAAAATCAGAACTGAAGTGGAACATTTTTGTTTTCATCGGAAGAAATTAGAATTGATCTGTGACTTTTTTTTGCGAAAATTCAGAAATGAATAGAGGAACCCTTTTATTTTTGAAGATTCGAAACTAAAACCCAACTTTATTAAAAAAGATCAAATATTGTTAATAAAATCACATATATTTTAAACGTGGGTATTCTTATTTCTGAAAACTAAAACCCAACTTTATCTAAAAATCAAATAATATTAATAAAATCACATGTAAAGTCATATATATTTTAAACGTGTATGTTCGTATTCTTTGAAACTAATACCCAACTTTATTAAAAAATTAAATGTTATTAATAAAATCAAATGTATTTTAAACTGGGAATGTTCATATTTCTAAAAACTAAAACCAAACTTTGTTAAAAAAAAATATGCAAAAATGTACCCAATTAGTAAAAAAATCAAATATTATTATTAAAATCAGATGTATTTTAAACATTGATGTTCTTATTTCTGAAAATTAGAACTCAACTTTATTAGAAAATCAAATATTATTAATAAAACCAGATTTATTTCAAACGTGGACGTTCTTATATCGGAAAACTAAAACCCAACTTTTTTTGAGAAAATTCAGAAATAAAAAGAGGAACCCTTTTAGTTTGGAAAAAATAGAAACTGAAACCCAACTTTATTGAAAAAAATCAAATATTATTAATAAAATAACATTTACTTTATACTTGGGTGTTCTTATTTCTTCAAACTAAAACCCACCTTTATTAAAAAAGTCAAATATTATTAATAAAATCACATGAATTTTAAACGTGGGTGTTCTTATTTCTGAAAACTAAAACCCAACTTTGTTAAAATATCAAATACTATTAATAAAATCATATGCATTTTAAACGTGGTTGTTCATATTTCTTGAAACTAAAACCCAACTTTATTAAAAAAAAATCAAATGTTATTAATAAAGTCAGATGTATTTTAAACTGGGATGTTCTTATTTCTGAAAACTAAAACCCAACTTTATTTAAAAAGTATTCTAAAATGTACCCAATGAGGCCTTGGATCATCCTCCCCCTCCCAAAAAATATTAAAGTTAATCATTGGGTTTCATACAAGATACTCCTATGAAAGGCTATAAAACCTAGCTCAGAAAAGTGCGAAATAGTAAACCAAGCATCCCAAATCATAGGTTTCAGACAACATACACCTACGAAAGGATAGGAAATCTAGCTCAGAAAAGTCCAAAATAGCACACTAGACATCCCGAATCATAAGTTTCATGCAACACACACCTACGAAAGGTTAAGAAACCTAGCTAAGAAAAGTCTAAAATAGTAAACCAAACATCCCAAATCATAGGTTTCAGACAACACACACCTACGACAGGCTACGAAACCTAGGTCAGAAAAGTGAAAAATAGTGAACCGAGACCCCAAATCATAGGTTTCAGACAACACACATCTACAAACGTTAAGATGTCTAGATTAAATGTGAATTTTTTTGCTTTTAAGCATGTTTTATCGCATTCTAAGACATGTAAAAAAAGTTGAAATAAAATTATAATGTAAAAAAAATACATTTCAAAAAAGTATAAAAAAGGGGGGATGGGCCCAACAGTTGGATGGAGGGAAGCCCCTTTGAGGTTGGGGAGAGGGTACCTCGGAGGTTGAGACCCTTGGTGACTAGGGCCATTGGTGGTTGCGGTCCTTTATGGTTCAAATCCATAACCGTCTCACTAATCCCATAATGTGTACTTGTCTAGTATAGTGACCACAGCCGAGAAGTAAAGCTAGTCAAGTCACATGTCTCAAACTGTTTCACCCCAAATAATCCTCTAAAATGTCAATTAATCTCTTACGTTTCCTTTGTTCTGTTAACTGTGCACTGATGGATGTTCATATTTCTGAAAACTAAAACCCAACTTTATTAAAAAAATATACAAAATTGTACCCAATGAGGCCTTTGGATCATCCCCCACCCACCCCCAAAAATATTAAAGTTAATTGTGGGTTTCATACAACATACACCTGTGAATGGCTATGAAACCTAGCTCAGAAAAGTGCGAAATAGTAAAACTAAGCATCCCAAATCATAGGTTTCAGACAACATACACCTACGAAAGGCTAGAAAATCTAGCTCAGGAAAGTCTAAAAGAGCAAACTAGACATCCCAAATCATAAGTTTCATGCAACACACACCTACGAAAGGTTAAGAAACCTAGCTAAGAAAAGTCTAAAATAGTAAACCAAACATTCCAAATCATTGATTTCAGACAACACACATCTACGACAGGCTAAGAAACCTAGGTCATAAAAGTACAAAATTGTAGCTTAAATGTGAATTTTTTTTATGTTTTAAGTATGTTTTATGTCATTCTAAGACATGTAAAAAAAAGTTGAAATAAAATTATCATGTTAAAAAAAATTAACTTCAAAAAAGTATATAAAAATGGAGGGGTATGGGCCCAAAAAGTTGGAGGGAGGGGGCCCCTTGGTGGTTGGGGAGAAGGGACCTTGGAGGTTGAGGTCCTTGGTGGCTATGGTCATTGGTGGTTGCAGTCCTTGATGGTTCAAATCCATAACCATCTCACTAATCCTATATTTTGTACTAGTCTTTTATAGCGAGCACAGCCGAGAAGTAAAACTAGGTCAAGTCACATGTCTTAATCTGTTTCACCCCAAATAACCCCCTAATTTGTCAATTAATCTCTGGCGTTTCCTTTGTTCTGGTATCTGTGCATAGATACTTTTAAATTCCCGTGAAGCCTTTTGATTTTTCTGTCATGAATTCTTACACAATCGAAGCTCTATAAGTTCAACGTAATTCATGTCTGTATCAATTACACATCATCCTGCCTGGAAATTAATGATAAGATGTTATTAAGGAATGTTCACGGGGTGAAATTGTGACAAACAGATATCTTGTCCCGTTAGTATTTCTAATATTATAAAAGAATGTTCATATATCTCCCTTATATTAGTTAATATTAGTTAGCGTCACTCCCGTTAGTATTTTTAGCTCTGTGATTGGTTTAGAAAGAGGATGTGATCTTGTTCTCCTCGGATTGTAGCCCTCTGATTGGCTGTGACGTCACCCCCCTGAAATTAGAGAAGCTTCTCTACTCAAGCCTTTACTGTAGTGGACTATTAAGGGCTGAAAATGAGAAAGACAACCAGCCTCCCTCTCGTGCCCTTTCCTCCTATTTGACCCCCCCCCCCCCTTAAGCTAGATGACATGACGCAATAAGTTTGAAACAGTCATTTTCCTTAGAAATTTAGGAAATGTCTACAAAGTATGCTTCTGGGATTGTCATACCCCCAAACGCCCAGAGGCGGTGGCCCTTAATTATATAAACTGGCCGTTACTCATATATCAAACAGTTCTGGGTAATGAACTTTAAGTAAGGAGTGACCCGGCTCAATATTAACCAAAACTCTAAAAAACGAAATTTTGAAACCAATAGATATATCAAAAGAATCAAGTTTTAATGCTGATTTCAAATATATAATTTTCATTAAGTTTAGTATTACACATCAAAAGTTAAGTGCCTGAGAAAACTTGACTAATTTTCAAAAAAAGGGGGGAAAGACCCCATAAAAAAATAGAAACATAATGAAAATCACACCATCAGATTCAGCGTTTCAGAGAAGCCTACATTAGAGGTTTCAAGCTCCTGTCTGCAAAAATATGGAATTTTGTATTTTTTGCCAGAAGAAAGATCACGGATGCGTGTTTATTTGCTTTTTGTTTGTTTTTTGTTTGTTTTTTTTCCCCAGCGGTGATCGTATCGACCCAATTGTCCTAGAATAACGTGGGAAGGCTGATTGGAACGGAAATTAAAAGTTCTAGTGCCCTTTTTAAGTGGTCAAAAAATGGAGGACGCCTAGGCCCCATCCCACGCTCATTTTTTCCCAAAGTCACCCGATCAAAATTTTGAGATAGGCATTTTGTTCAGCATCGTCAAAAATATGATAACTATGTCTTTTAGGATGACTTAATCCCCCAAAGTCCCCGGGGGGAGAGCTGAAAGTTATGAACTTTGCCCAATGTTAACATATAGTATTGGTTATTGCGAAGTATACAGACGTTTTCAGGGGGATTTTTCTGGTAGTTGGGGGGATGGGTCAGGGTTTATGTGGGAGGATCTTTAAATGGAGGAAGTTTTCATGTGGGAAGGAACTTTGCTATGAAGGGGATGCCGGATTTCCCAGCATTATTTAAAAGAAGATCATAAATTAAACAAAAAAAAACAAGTTTTTCAACTGAAAGTAAGGAGCAACATCAAAACTTAAAACGAACAGAAAATATTACGTACATGATTGGATTCGCCCCCTAGTCAATACCTCGCTCTTTAAGCCAAAGATTTTTTAATACTGCCATAAGAGCTATTTAACGGACTAACGGACTTTGTTAACGGTCTAATTAACGGACTTTGTGATTAAGGGGTCATTTTTAAAGAATTGGAACAAAATTCGAACTTTAGCGTAAAGAGCGAGGTATTGACTTGGGGGCGAACCCCCTAACATACATATTAAAAATATATTAATGTAGAAATTCGTTACGTAAGTTAATTTGTAAGTTACGTATATTTATTACCAATAAAAACGTTCGTAAATAAAATTAAACAACGTTTGAGGAAGCCATTTAACCAAATAAAAGTAAAATTAGTATGCAAATTTGGTGTTGATTATTCATATACGGTGAGCCAAAATCGAAACCTGCCTTTATTCAAAAACGTTAAAAATTAAATAATTTTTTTTTAAACTGAATGTAAGGAGTGACTTTAAAACTTGAAACGAACAGAAATTATTCCGTATATGAAAGGGGCTGTCCCCTCCTCAACGCCTTGCTCTTTACGCTAAATTTTGACGTTCCCACAACTCTATTTTTTTAAACAATAAAAAACTTTAGCGTAAAGAGCGAGGCGTTGAGGAGGGGACAGCACCTTTCATATACGGAATAATTTTTGTTCGTTTTGTTTTAACGTCGCTTCTTACTTTCAGTTAAAAAAAACTTTTTTTTTTATTTAATAAGTAAAAAGGCGGTCAGGGTTCTCTAATCAACTAGGAGTTCTTATGGATAGTTCGCCAACGACGCCAAGCCGAGATTCCCAATGGTATCTCAGGTAGGATATATATATATATATATATCTATATATATATATATAATATATATATATATATATATATATATATATATATATATATATATATATATATATATATATATATATATATATATATATTCTCTGAGGCCAACCTGACTCTTGTACATGATAATGGTAATAAGCTTACCTAAGCTATGGATGTCAGGTATTGTGTTATCTTGGAACGATAATTTCGACAGGACCTGTGCCTGCCATCGTCAGGTTCAAATTCAAGACTCTTGCCAGAATATAAAATCACGAAATAAAATAAAACTAAAATCATTGAACAACACTAATAATAAGTCGAACCTGGAATTATTGTTGTATATATATAATGTCTCGTGGGAGAGGATATTGTGGCCAACAAGTGTTTTTTCTCCAGTTCAACTACAAGTTTTGGCATTATTCACATAAGATGAAATTCGACTCTATTCACAGTGAAATAGCAAGTTAAATCAAAAGATGATATATTGTAGGTTGTGCAATAACACTGTCTAAGTAAAGAGTGATGTGGGCACAATGTATTTTTTTCACCAAGGCACTCCGTATAAATGGAGTTGTCGTAGAAACTTTGAGAGGAGCTCATTCGATGGCAATTGAAAGTTATAGTGCCCTTTTTAAGATCCAAAAGTGATTTGAGGGTAATCAGCCCCCCTTACGTCTATATTTCCCTAAACACATCCAATCCCAATTTTGAGACATCTGTTTTATTCAGAATAGTTGAAAGGTCGAATAATTATGTCTTCGGGAATGTCAACCTCCCCACAGCTATCAGGGCAAGGCTTTTATGGAAGGGCTGATTCTATAAACTTTAGAGAGAGCTCATTTGACTTGAAACGGAAGTACTAGTGCCCTTTTAAGAGTCAAAAGTGATCGTAGAGCAACTAGCCTCCTCCCTCGCTTTCACCCTCATCCGATCGAAAATTTTAAATAGCTATTTGTTTAAGATTTTCCGAAGATCATATAACAATACCTCTAGAGCTGATACAAAGCCCCATACCTTGGAGGCAAGGGTTGTAAGATATGCCCCGGAGTAATATAAGGTTTTTACAGAAGGGGGGGGGGTGTATAAACTTTGGAGGAGGCTCATTTGATTGTAAATTGAAAGTTATAGTTCTCTTTTTAAGAGTCGAAAGTGATCGGAGGACAATTAGCCCCCACGCCATCTTTAAAAGTTAATAGTGACCGGAGGGCAATAACAACCCCGCCCAAGCCATCTTTTCCACAAGCGCATTCGATCAAAAATTTGAGATCATGCAACAATACCTCCAGGGTTGACACAACCCCCCAGAGATGGGGCTAAGGGCTGTGGCGAAGCCCCGTCTGCTTTTAAGCTTTTTTATTGAAACTGAAGGTTCTAGTGCCCTTTTTAAGAGTCAAAAGTGATTGGAGGTTAAGCCCCGCACCCTACCTCGTCCATCATTTGTAAAAACATATTAAATCAAAATTGAGACAGCTTAAAATCAAATCTGAAACAGCTCTTTTGTTCAGCATAGTTGAAAGGTCTAGTAATTATGTCTTCGGGGATGTCAAAATTTACTGCTGCCACTACTGCCACTAAAACTACTGCCTCTATAGCGAGTACTTCCAAGGCTGAGGTTATTGTAATGAACATCTGAGGAAATGTTGAAGGAAAAGTTGAACTAAATCAAAACACACTATGTGTATACAGATTGTCAAAAGGGTGTGTCAGCAATATATTTGGAACAGCTTACCGTATCAAGATGAAAATTCTGGGGTATCATAAGGGGGATGTTCAACTTACCAAAAGGCAATATGTATTTGCTACTACTACTATTAATACTGCTGCTACTATTGTTACTGTTAGTGCTAATATAATACTATTGCTGCTACTACTGCTCTTACTATTACCACTACTACTATGATGCTATAACTCTTAAAGCTACACGTATGAAGGTAAAAATTGGACAGAAGATTGTGGGGGAATTAGAACTAAATCTAAACACACAAGGGACTGGATCGCCTATTAACCTTTTTAGTATGTATATTGAGCCAAACAGTCAAAGTTAAGGGAGGGAAATATGGTTAAAAAAGGCTCTATAAATTCGTGAAGGCCTAGAAGGCTGAAACCGGACGTGGACCTGGATTAGACCTAGAAGGTTTTAATGATGATAATTTTTTTTTTTAGAAGAACCAAGTGGTTGTATCGATTCTTGGGGTGAAAATTTAATTTTTCAAAGTATGATCTGTTTTAAAATTTCAGGAATGTAGAAATCTTAATTACAATTTCAGGGTCAAGGGAAAATCAATTACTGGCCTGAAAAAAAAAACAATCTAGATAGGTCACGAGTTTGATAAAATTCGGTTAGAGCCCTTATTTTTGGAAAAAAAAATTCATATGAGCGACGTCATATTTATTATATACATTTAAAGAGCCTAAATTACGTCATTTTCCCCCAGCAGTGGTTGTGTCATTTTCAGTATCTATGACACATGCGAAAATAGACAAGACGACGAACTGCTCTGAACCACTAAAGAAAAGGGCATAGAACAAGAAACAGCGAAAAGAACATTGAATTGCAAATAAAAATTTTGCAGAACGAAATTTGTGGTTAGAAGACAAATCAAAATTACAATGGAATGATGGAACGTGTTAGTTTAGCGTGCTTGAGTATGTGATTGATAAACAGTAAGGAGGAAGTAATGTTTAGTATCTGCGACACGTACAAAGTTACCCAAGATGATTGTGAACAAGCAAACAAAAAGCACGAAACAAGTAAAAGCAACAAATCACATAAACGAAAATGTTGCACAAATAAATTTGCGGTTATAAATATGCGGTTATAAATTGCGGCAAACGAAAATTTGACTTAAAACTAAGGATTAACACAATAATTATGCTATTGCAGAATTGGTCAATCAATCGAAGTCCTGTTTATCAATCGTAGACTCAAACATGCTATACTAACACGTTTCTTAAATCTATATGTAATTTTGCATTGTCTTCTATGCGCTCAAGCCCGCTGAACAAACAGGTTCCTTCATTCTTTTATAATCTTGCTTTGTCTTCTTTCAGGAGATTTCGTTGTGTAACGTTTTTCTTGACAATTCAATGTGAGCTTTGCTGTTCCTTGTTCCATGCCTTTTTCTTTAGCTGATCTGAGTAAGATGTATTCTTGTGTAATTTTGCAACCATCATAGATGCTAAAACGATACGAATACTCCTTGTGGTGAAATGATGTAATTTATTGTCTTGAAATGTATATAAATATGACGTCACTCCCATGAATTCTTTTCCAAAATTAAGGCTCTAAATAATTTTTCTCAAACTCGTGACCTATCTAGATCGTTTTTTTTCAGGCCAGAAAATCCCAGGCTGCCAATTTGTAATAAGAATATAGACCTGTTCGAGAAAAAAGTTATACATACATGTATAAATATTTTTTCAGATCACACTGCTTTCCCATGTACTGAATTTAAGAGAGAAAAAACGGGTATAATTTAAATTGTTTTAAATATCTGTTCCACTCTTTTATTTAAATTTTAACCGTTTTTCTCTCTTAAATTCTGTACATGCATGTACACGCAGTTATTGCTCATATACATATATATATATATATATATATATATATATATATATATATATATATATATATATATATATATATATATATATATATATATATATCGTGTACATGCATGTACAGGATTTAAGAGAGAAAAACGGTATATATATATATATATATATATATATATATATATATATATATATATAATATATATATATATATATATATGATATATATATATATATATATATATATATATATATAGTAAGTATATATATATATATATATATATATATATATAATATATATATATATATATATATATATATATATATATATATCATATATATATATATATATATATATATATATATATATATATATATAAGCTTTGCTGCCAGATCCAAGCACTTGTCACGCGGCAGGCTTGTGTACATTGGTTCTCGTTGTCGCTTGTCTTCTAACTGTAAATTATGTGAACTTCTTCTTCATGTCATGGCGTGAGGTTAGAATCGATCCATCCACCCTGGGAACGCAATGGATGTGCCGCTAAATTGAGATTTGTCTAACTACTTTGAAGCTAAAAACATTACGACTATTGATGGTTCGATATCATTTAAGTTGAATGAAGCTAAATCGAAGACTTTAATTTCTGTTCGTTTTAAGTTTTAATGTCGCTCCTTACTTTCAGTTAAAAAGCCTCAGTTTTATTTAATTTCTGAACGTTTTTCAACTAATGCAAGTTCGAATTTGGCTCACCGTTCATTAATAATTAAAACGGAATTTACATACTAATTCTGGTAAAGTGTCCTTCCGTGTCAAATTTTCTCTGGAAAGTTCACCTCCAGAAAACTACCCTTCCAATGTGGAAACCTCTCCATAAAAAACTAAAATTATTTATTATATGTATGAGGGGGATGTCCCCTCATACAATTCCGGAAATCTGGCTCCCCTCTCCATGAAAAAAATGGAAAATTCTTCTCACAATTACTCCCACTCCCTAGTAGAAAGGTGCTCCCGCAGAAAACTCCCTCAGTAGGATTTATCGTGTGGAAAACTCCCCCATGGAGAATTTCTCCCGTGGAAAATCCCAACACCTACAAAAAGATACTCTAGACAGGTCCAACTCGGTAAATATTTCCCCAGGATAGTTCCACTTAATATCTTCACATGTAAAATTGAGCCGGCAGAGAAAAAGTAAGACAAATAAAAAAGAATTTTGTATAGCAATCTTGGCAAATTTCCCCAGTTTAAAATTTCCCTTCGAAAGTTCACCTCTCGGGAACTTCTCTCCTCACGAAAAATAATCCTCATAGAAACTCCCCGTCCCCGAAAAATGTTTGTATGCTTCTCAATAAGAAATACTATAGATAATAATAGGTAAATTTCCTGACTTACAAGCCTTTCCCCAGGGGCTGTGGGGGGATGTGTTATCCTCAAAGACATAGTTACTGGGCTTTTCAACTATGTTAAAACAAAAAGCTATCTCGAAATTTTGATCGGATGACTTTTAGGAAAAAAGGTGGGTGGGAGGGGGGTAAGTTGCACTCCAATCTTTTTGGTCACTTGAAAAGGACTCTAGAACTTTTTAATTTCCGTTCGAATGAGCCCTTTCTCGATATTCTAAGATCATTAGTTCGATGTAATTACCCCTGGGAAAAACAAACAATCAAACACAAGTAAACACGCATCCGTGATCTTTCTTCTGGCAAAAAAAAAAAATGCTCATTTTTGCAGATGGAATCCTTCACTTTTAGGGGATGTTTCCTCTCTTTTTCAAAATTCAGGCAAATTTTCTCAGGCTCGTAGCGTTAATGTGTAATGCTAAACTTAGTGAATCTTATGTACTGGAATTAACATAATAAGCCGATTCTTTTGATATATCTCTTGATATCAAAATTCCGTTTTGTAGAGTTTTCGGTTACTATTGAGCCGCATTGCTCCTTACTTATAGTTCGTTACCACGAACTGTTTGATTTAAGTCATCAGCTAAACTTATCTTAACACGTCCTTGAACAATCGAAGGGCATGATTTATGCACAACAAGAAAATGTTATTTTTCAGTTATGGTTTATAATACTAAAAATAGACTTGTGTTCGAGAATGCTAGGTTTTTTTTTTATAAGACTAATTGATGACCCATGGGGGCTTGTTACGAATTTTTCTTTCACTTAGATTCCTCTGAGACTTAAACTGCCTTTGTTAGGCTCATTTTTATTCTCTCCCTGCAGGTTTTGCCCAAGTGTCTTCCTGTATCTATCGTCGGTAGTTCCAGCGATATGGCTTTTGGAATTTGATAAGCTTGATAGAAGATTAGAGGTTCAAGAAGAAATAGAATTCATTTCTACTAATTCATCGGAAGAGCTTCCTGCAATTCAGACTTTTGGAGTAAGTTTTAAATCATTAAATTTGTTCACTATTAATTGAAAAAACTTGTTTCTAGATAACCTTCGGGGATTATTTTGACGCTAAATAATTACTTATAAACTAATTGTGCAAAAATTTTTCCAAGCGAACTAAAGAGCAAAAATCATATTTAAAACGAAAAAAATTATCACTTTTTAGTCTATGCTATGATAGATTTATTCACACTAAAGCCCTATTGGGCCATGGTGACACAAAATAAACAAGCAAAAAAATAAAACAACAAAACATAAAATGACAAAACACTAAAAGTCACGATGTATTCAAGAAAACCTTCACGATGCATCACACCTATCCGGATAAACCTTCCAATATTATTTATGTCTAAATAACACCTACTTTTCAAAATTTCGAAAATCCAATCGCTGTACATTTATGTATATCTATGTTTAAAAACTAGCACAAATAAACTAACTTACTGATGTAAAATCAGCCCTTTACTGGAAACACAACAACGGGAAAGCTATGACTGTTTCGTGTAGAACCATAGAATCATAAAGTAACCCACAAAATAACGAACTATTTAGTAGAGAGCTATCTTATACTCGTGTCACCCACCCTGCTGCCACCTACAACTTTTTTACATAGTTTAATGGGGACAGTGTCAATGACCTCTTTCTCCAGGTGTGTTTTTGGCACGCTCGAGGCGAATGTTATGATCTAGGAAAGAGTATTTGTTGTTGTTGTTTTTGGCCAAGTGCCCGCTAGGGAAGAATGTTATGATCTAGGAAAGAGTATTTGTTGTTGTATGCTAGGGGAGAATGTTATGATCCAGGAATAGAGCCAAGTCATTAATGTCTTTGCCTCGGAAACAATTCTACTGGTCGAACTCCAAAAGATATTAATAACCAAACGCCATGGAAACAATTCTCCAAGAAACATCTTAGCTATGAATAGATTTAGCGCGGGAATCAGGTTTCTTAGTAATTTGAAATGTGAAAGCGCAGAGACGCCAAAAAACAAAAGGAACACGCTGAAATTACGTTTAGGGGTTATTTGGGCGAAACCGTTTTTAGACATTTTATGGAATTATTTCGGCGAAACAGTTAGAGACATTTTAAAAGATGATTTTAAAAGATGATTTTAGAAGAAGATTTGAGGGTGAAACTCTGTGGTCGTTATAATACACAAGTTCCGTTTGAACAGTGTTGTGAGGTCCTCTACCCCAACCCCGAAGGGTTCCGATCCCCCTACCACAACCCCGAAGGAAGCCCCCGGTCCTCAAAGGTCCCCCCGGGCTCCCAAAGGACCACCCGGCCCTCAAGGGTCCCCCAGACCCCCAAAGGACCCCCGGGCCCCAAAGGACCCCTTCCTCTCCCTCCCTCTCCTCCCCACTCCTCACTGTCCCCTCCCACTCCTCGCTGTCCCCTCCTCCCCCTCTCCTCCTCCCCTCCCCCATTTTTTTATATTTTTTTTGTGCATTGAGACAGAGAAGGGCCCCCTCCCCCCGGGCCCCCCAAAGGGTCCCCGGTGCCCCAAAGGCCTGATTTTTCAAAGTTCATTTTGAATTTCTGTCGTTGAAATGCAAGAGTTGGAATATTTCAGTAGTGTTTGGTTGTGGTTTACCTTGTCACAGTTACATTTTCTTGATTTTTCAAAGTTCATTTTGAATTTCTTTCAATGAAATGCAAGAGTTGGAATATTTCAGTAGTGTTTTGTTGTGGTTTACCATGTCAGAGTTACATTCTCTTGATTTTTCAAAGTTCATTTTGAGTTTCTTTCATTGAAATGTAAGAGTTGGATTATTTCAGTAGTGTTTTGTCATGGTTTACCTTGTCAAAGTTACATTCTCTTGATTTTTCAAAGTTCATTTTGAATTTCTTTCGTTGAAATGCAAGAGTTGGAATATTTCAGTAGCGTTTTATAGTGGTTTACCTTGTCACAGTTACATTCTCTTGATTTTTCAAAGCTCATTTTGAATTTCTTTCGTTGAAATGCATGAGTTGGAATATTTCAGTAGCGTTTTGTCGTGGTTTACCATGTCACAGTTACATTCCCTTGATTTTTCAAAGTTCATTTTCGATTTCCTTCATTGAAATGCAAGAGCTGGAATATTGCAGTAGTGTTTTGGTGTGGTTTACCTTATCACAGTTACATTCCCTTGATTTTTCAAAATTCATTTTGAATTTCTATCGTTGAAATGCAAGAGCTGGAATATTTCAGTAGTGTTTTGTTGTGGTTTACCTTATCACAGTTACATTCTCTTGATTTTTCAAAGTTCATTTGAATTTCTTTTATTGAAATGCAAGAGTTGGAATATTTCAGTAGTGTTTTGTCGTGGTTTACCTTGTCACACTTACATTTTCTTGATTTTTCAAAGTTCATTTTGGATTTATCACGTTGAAATGCAAGAGTTGGAATATTTCAGTAGTGTTTTGTCGTGGTTTACCTTGTCAGAGTTACATTCTCTTGATTTTTCAAAGTTCATTTTGAATTTCTTTCATTGAAATGCAAGAGTTGGAATATTGCAGTAGTGTGTTGTCGTGGTTTTTCATGTCACAGTTACATTCTCTTGATTTTTCAAAGTTCATTTTGAATTTCTTTCATTGAAATGCAAGAGTTGGAATATTTCAGTAGTGTGTTGTCGTGGTTTACCATGTCACAGTTACATTCCCTTAATTTTTCAAAGTTCATTTTGAATTTCTTTTGTTGAAAAGCATTGGTTGTGGTTTACCTTGTCACAGTTACATTCTCTTGATTTTTCAAAGTTCATTTTGAATTTCTTTCATTGAAATGCAAGAGTTGGAATATTGCAGTAGTGTGTTGTCGTGGTTTTTCATGTCACAGTTACATTCTCTTGATTTTTCAAAGTTCATTTTGAATTTCTTTCATTGAAATGCACGAGTTGGAATATTTCAGTAGTGTTTTGTCGTGGTTTACCTTGTCACAGTTACATTCCCTTGATTTTTTCAAAGATCATTTTCGTTTTCGTTCATTGAAATGCAAGAGTTGGAATATTTCAGTAGTGTTTTAATGTGGTTTACAGTGTCACAGTTACATTCTCTTGATTTTTCAAAGTTCATTTTGAATTTCTTATGTTGAAAAGCAAGAGTTGGAATATTTCAGTAGTGTTTTGTTGTGGTTTACCTTGCCACAGTTACATTCTCTTGATTTTTTAAACTTCATTTTGAGTTTCTTTCATTGAAATGCAAGAGTTGGAATATTTCAGTAGTGTTTTGTCGTGGTTTACCTTGTCACAGTTACATTTTCTTGATTTTTCAAAGTTCATTTTGAATTTCTTTCGTTGAAATGCAAGAGTTGGATTATTTCAGTAGTGTTTGGTTATGGTTTACCTTGTCAAAGTTACATTCTCTTGATTTTTCAAAGTTCATTTGAATTTCTTTCGTTGAAATGCAAGAGTTGGATTATTTCAGTAGTGTTTGGTGTGGTTTACCTTGTCACAGTTACATTTTCTTGATTTTTCAAAGTTCATTTTGGTTTTCTTTCATTGAAATGCAAGAGTTGGAATATTTCAGTAGCGTTTTGTCGTGGTTTACCTTGTCACAGTTACATTCTCTGGATTTTTCAAAGTTCATTTTGAATCTCTTTCATTGAAATGCATGAGTTGGAATATTTCAGTAGCGTTTTGACGTGGTTTACCTTGTCACAGTTACATTTTCTTGATTTTTCAAAGTTCATTTTGGTTTTCTTTCATTGAAATGCAAGAGTTGGAATATTTCAGTAGCGTTTTGTCGTGGTTTACCTTGTCACAGTTACATTCTCTTGATTTTTCAAAGTTCATTTTGAATTTCTTTCGTTGAAATGCATGAGTTGGAATATTTCAGTAGCGTTTTGACGTGGTTTACCATGTCACAGTTACATTCCCTTGATTTTTCAAAGTTCATTTTCGATTTCCTTCATTGAAATGCAAGAGCTGGAATATTGCAGTAGTGTTTTGGTGTGGTTTACCTTGTCACAGTTACATTTTCTTGATTTTTCAAAGTTCATTTTGGTTTTCTTTCATTGAAATGCAAGAGTTGGAATATTTTAGTAGCGTTTTGTCGTGGTTTACCTTGTCACAGTTACATTCTCTTGATTTTTCAAAGTTCATTTTGAATCTCTTTCATTGAAATGCACGAGTTGGAATATTTCAGTAGCGTTTTGACGTGGTTTACCTTGTCACAGTTACATTTTCTTGATTTTTCAAAGTTCATTTTGGTTTTCTTTCATTGAAATGCAAGAGTTGGAATATTTCAGTAGCGTTTTGTAGTGGTTTACCTTGTCACAGTTACATTCTCTTGATTTTTCAAAGCTCATTTTGAATTTCTTTCGTTGAAATGCAAGAGTTGGAATATTTCAGTAGCGTTTTGTCGTGGTTTACCTTGTCACAGTTACATTCTCTTGATTTTTCAAAGTTCATTTTCGATTTCCTTCATTGAAATGCAAGAGCTGGAATATTGCAGTAGTGTTTTGGTGTGGTTTACCTTATCACAGTTACATTCCCTTGGTTTTTCAAAATTCATTTTGAATTTCTATCGTTGAAATGCAAGAGCTGGAATATTTCAGTAGTGTTTTGTTGTTGGTTTACCTTATCACAGTTACATTCTCTTGATTTTTCAAAGTTCATTTGAATTTCTTTTATTGAAATGCAAGAGTTGGAATATTTCAGTAGTGTTTTGTCGTGGTTTACCTTGTCACACTTACATTTTCTTGATTTTTCAAAGTTCATTTTGGATTTATCACGTTGAAATGCAAGAGTTGGAATATTTCAGTAGTGTTTTGTCGTGGTTTACCTTGTCAGAGTTACATTCTCTTGATTTTTCAAAGTTCATTTTGAATTTCTTTTGTTGAAATGCAAGAGTTGGAATATTTCAGTAGTGTTTTGTTGTGGTTTACCTTGTCAGAGTTACATTTTCATGATTTTTCAAAGTTCATTTTGAATTTCTTTCGTTGAAATGCAAGAGTTGGAATATTTCAGTATTGTTTTGTTGTGGTTTACCTTGTCAAAGTTACATTTTTTGATTTTTAAAAGTTCATTTCGGTTTTCTTTCGTTGAAATGCAAGAGTTGGAATATTTCAGTAGTGTTTTGTCGTGGTTTACCTTGTCACAGTTACATTCTCTTGATTTTTCAAAGTTCATTTTGAATTTCTTTCGTTGAAATGCAACAGTTGGAATATTTCAGTAGCGTTTGTCGTGGTTTACCTTGTCACAGTTACATTCTCTTGATTTTTCAAAGTTAATCTTGAATTTCTTTCATTGAAATGCAAGAGTGGGATTATTTCAGTAGTGTTTTGTCGTGGTTTACCATGTCACACTTACATTCTCTTGATTTCTCAAAGTTCATTTTGGATTTCTGTCATTGAAATGCAAGAGTTGGAATATTTCAGTAGTGTTTTGTCGTGGTTTACCTTGTCACACTTACATTCTCTTGATTTTTCAAAGTTCGTTTGAATTTCTTTCATTGAAATGCAAGAGTTGGAATATTTCAGTAGTGTTTTGTTGTGGTTTACCTTGTCACACTTACATTCTCATGATTTTTCAAAGTTCATTTTGGATTTCTTTCATTGAAATGCAAGAGTTGGAATATTTCAGTAGTGTTTTGTCGTGGTTTACCTTGTCACACTTACATTCTCTTGATTTTTCAAAGTTCATTTTGGATTTATCTCGTTGAAATGCAAGAGTTGAATTACTTCAGTAGTATTTTGTCGTGGTTTACCTTGTCACAGTTACATTCTCTTGATTTTTCAAAGTTCATTATGGATTTCATTCGTTGAAATGCAAGAGTTGGAATATTTCAGTAGTATTTTGTCATGGTTTACCTTGTCACAGTTACATTCTCTTGATTTTTCAAAGTTCATTTTGGATTTATCTCGTTGAAACGCAAAAGTTGAATTATTTCAGAAGTGTTTTTTCGTGGTTTACCTTGTCACAGTTACATTCTCTTGATTTTTCAAAGTTCATTTTGAGTTTCTTTCATTGAAATGCAAGAGTTGGAATATTTCAGTAGTGTTTTGTCGTGGTTTACCTTGTCACACTTACATTCTCTTGATTTTTCAAAGTTCATTTTGAATTTCTTTCGTTGAAATGCAAGAGTTGGAATATTTCAGTAGTGTTTTTTCATGGTTTACCTTGTCAAAGTTACATTCTCTTGATTTTTCAAAGTTCATTTTGAGTTTCTTTCTTTGAAAGGCAAGAGTTGGAATATTTCAGTAGTGTTTGGTTGTGGTTTACCTTGTCACAGTTACATTTTCTTGATTTTTCAAAGTTCATTTTGGATTTCTTTCGTTGAAAAGCAAGAGTTGGAATATTTCAGTAGCGTTTTGTCATGGTTTAACTTGTCACACTTACATTCTCTTGATTTTTCAAAGTTCATTTTGAATTTCTATTGTTGTAATGCAAGAGTGGAATTATTTCAGTAGTGTTTTGTCGTGGTTTACCATGTCACAGTTACATTCTCTTGATTTTTCAAAGTTCATTTTGAATTTCATTCATTGAAATGCAAGAGTTGGAATATTTCAGTAGTGTTTTGTCGTGGTTTACCTTGTCACAGTTACATTCTCTTAATTTTTCAAAGTTCATTTTCAATTTCTTTCATTGAAATGCAAGAGTTGGAATATTTCAGTAGTGTTTTGTTGTGGTTTACCTTGTCACAGTTACATTGTCTTGATTTTTCAAAGTTCATTTTGAATTTTATTCATTGAAATGCAAGAGTTAGAATATTTCAGTAGTGTTTTCTCGTGGTTTACCTTGTCACAGTTACATTCTCTTGATTTTTCAAAGTTTATTTTGAATTTCTTTCATTGAAATGCAAGAGTTGGATTATTTCAGTAGTGTTTTGTAGTGGTTTACCTTGTCAAAGTAACATTCTCTTGATTTTTCAAAGTTCATTTTGAATTTCTTTCGTTGAAATGCAAGAGTTGGAATATTTCAATAGTGTTTTGTCGTGGTTTACCTTTTCTCAGTTACATTCTATTGATTTTTCAAAGTTCCTTTTGGATTTCTTTCATTGAAATGCAAGAGTTGGAATATTTCACTAGTGTTTTCTCGTGGTTTACCTTACCACACTTACATTCTCTTGATTTTTCAAAGATCATTTTGGATTTATTTCGTTGAAATGCAAGAGTTGGAATATTTCAGTAGTGTTTTGCCGTGGGTTAAGTTAGGTTAGGTTAAGTTAGGTTAGGTTAGGTTAGCCTACATACGCGCGTGTACGTAGGCTAACCTAACCTAACTTAACCTAACCTAACCTAACTTAACTTGATCTAGCCTAACCTAACCTAACAAAAATCAAGAAAATGTAACTGTGTCAAGGTAAAGCACAACAAAACATATTTCAACGAAGAAATCCATAATGAACTTTGAAAAATCAAGAGAATGTAACTGTGACATAGTAAACCATGACAAAACACTACTGAAATATTCCAACTCTTGCATTTCAACGAAAGAAATCCAAAATGAACTTTGAAAAATCAAGAGAATGTAACTGTGATAAGGTAAACCACACCAAAACACTACTGCAATATTCCAGCTCTTGCATTTCAATAAAAGAAATTCAAATGAACTTTGAAAAATCAAGAGAATGTAACTGTCATAAGGTAAACCAACAACAAAACACTACTGAAATATTCCAGCTCTTGCATTTCAACGATAGAAATTCAAAATGAATTTTAAAAATCAAGAGAATGTAACTGTGATAAGGTAAACCACACCAAAACACTACTGCAATATTCCAGCTCTTGCATTTCAATGAAGGAAATTCGAAAATGAACTTTGAAAAATCAAGAGAATGTAACTGTGACATGGTAAACCACGACAAAACGCTACTGAAATATTCCAACTCTTGCATTTCAATGAAAGAAACCAAAATGAACTTTGAAAAATCAAGAAATGTAACTGTGACAAGGTAAACCACGTCAAAACGCTACTGAAATATTCCAACTCATGCATTTCAATGAAAGAGATTCAAAATGAACTTTGAAAAATCAAGAGAATGTAACTGTGACAAGGTAAACCACGACAAAACGCTACTGAAATATTCCAACTCTTGCATTTCAATGAAAGAAAACCAAAATGAACTTTGAAAAATCAAGAGAATGTAACTGTGACAAGGTAAACCACGACAAAACGCTACTGAAATATTCCAACTCTTGCATTTCAATGAAAGAAACCAAAATGAACTTTGAAAAATCAAGAAATGTAACTGTGACAAGGTAAACCACGTCAAAACGCTACTGAAATATTCCAACTCATGCATTTCAATGAAAGAGATTCAAAATGAACTTTGAAAAATCAAGAGAATGTAACTGTGACAAGGTAAACCACGACAAAACGCTACTGAAATATTCCAACTCTTGCATTTCAATGAAAGAAAACCAAAATGAACTTTGAAAAATCAAGAAAAATGTAACTGTGACAAGGTAAACCACACCAAAACACTACTGCAATATTCCAGCTCTTGCATCTCAATGAAGGAAATCGAAAATGAACTTTGAAAAATCAAGGGAATGTAACTGTGACATGGTAAACCACGACAAAACGCTACTGAAATATTCCAACTCATGCATTTCAACGAAAGAAATTCAAAATGAACTTTGAAAAATCAAGAGAATGTAACTGTGACAAGGTAAACCACGACAAAACGCTACTGAAATATTCCAACTCTTGCATTTCAATGAAAGAAAACCAAAATGAACTTTGAAAAATCAAGAAAATGTAACTGTGACAAGGTAAACCACGTCAATACGCTACTGAAATATTCCAACTCATGCATTTCAATGAAAGAGATTCAAAATGAACTTTGAAAAATCAAGAGAATGTAACTATGACAAGGTAAACCACGACGAAAACGCTACTGAAATATTCCAACTCTTGCATTTCAATGAAAGAAAACCAAAATGAACTTTGAAAAATCAAGAAAATGTAACTGTCGACAAGGTAAACCACACCAAACACTACTGAAATAATCCAACTCTTGCATTTCAACGAAAGAAATTCAAAATGAACTTTGAAAAATCAAGAGAATGTAACTTTGACAAGGTAAACCATAACCAAACACTACTGAAATAATCCAACTCTTGCATTTCAACGAAAGAAATTCAAAATGAACTTTCAAAAATCAAGAGAATGTAACTTTGACAAGGTAAACCACAACAAAACACTACTGAAATATTCCAACTCTTGCATTTCAATGAAAGAAACTCAAAATGAAGTTTGAAAAATCAAGAGAATGTAACTGTGACAAGGTAAACCACGACAAAACACTACTGAAATATTCCAACTCTTGCATTTCAATGAAAGAAATTCAAAATGAACTTTGAAAAATCAAGAGAATGTAACTGTGACACTGTAAACCACATCAAAACACTACTGAAATATTCCAACTCTTGCATTTCAACGAAAGAAATCCAAAATGATCTTTGAAAAAATCAAGAGAATGTAACTGTGACAAGGTAAACCACGACAAAACACTACTGAAATATTCCAACTCTTGCATTTCAATGAAAGAAATTCAAAATGAACTTTGAAAAATCAAGAAAATGTAACTGTGACAAGGTATACCACAACCAAACACTACTGAAATATTCCAACTCTTGCATTTCAACGAAAGAAATTCAAAATGAACTTTGAAAATCAAGAGAATGTAACTGTGACAAGGTAAACCATGACAACACACTACTGCAATAATCCAACTCTTGCATTTCAATGAAAGAAATCTCAAAATGAACTTTGAAAAATCAAGAGAATGTAACTGTGACAAGGTAAGCCACGACAAAACACTACTGAAATATTCCAACTCTTGCGTTTCAATGAAAGAAATCCAAAATGAACTTTGAAAAATCAAGAGAATGTAACTGTGACACTGTAAACCACATCAAAACACTACTGAAATATTCCAACTCTTGCATTTCAACGAAAGAAATCCAAAATGATCTTTGAAAAATCAAGAGAATGTAACTGTGGCAAGGTAAACCACGAGAAAACACTACTGAAATATTCCAACTCTTGCATTTCAATGAAAGAAATTCAAATGAACTTTGAAAAATCAAGAAAATGTAACTGTGACAAGGTATACCACAACCAAACACTACTGAAATATTCCAACTCTTGCATTTCAACGAAAGAAATTCAAAATGAACTTTGAAAAATCAAGAGAATGTAACTTTGACAAGGTAAACCATGACAAAACACTACTGAAATAATCCAACTCTTACATTTCAATGAAAGAAACTCAAAATGAACTTTGAAAAATCAAGAGAATGTAACTGTGACATGGTAAACCACAACAAAACACTACTGAAATATTCCAACTCTTGCATTTCATTGAAAGAAATTCAAATGAACTTTGAAAAATCAAGAAAATGTAACTGTGACAAGGTAAACCTCAACCAAACACTACTGAAATATTCCAACTCTTGCTTTTCAACGACGGAAATTCAAAATGAACTTTGAAAAATCAGGCCTTTGGGGCGCCGGGGACCCTTTGGGGGGCCCGGGGGGAGGGGGCCCTTCTGTGTCTCAATGCACAAAAAAAATATTAAAAAATGGGGGAGGGGAGGAGGAGAGGGGAGGGGAGGGGAGGGGAGGAGGGGAGGGGAGGGGAGGAGGGGAGGGAGGGGAAGGGGGAGGAGGGAGGGGACGGTGAGGAGTGGGGAGGAGAGGGAGGGGTCCTTTGGGGCCCGGGGGTCCTTTGGGGGTCTGGGGGACCCTTGAGGGCCGGGTGGTCCTTTGGGAGCCCGGGGGACCTTTGAGGACCGGGGGCTTCCTTCGGGGTTGTGGTAGGGGGATCGGAACCCTTCGGGGTTGGGGTAGAGGACCTCACAACACTGTTCAAATGGAACTTGTGTATTATAACGACCACAGAGTTTCACCCTCAAATCCTCTTCTAAAATCATCTTTTAAAATCATCTTTTAAAATGTCTCTAACTGTTTCGCCGAAATAATTCCATAAAACGGTTTCGCCCAAATAACCCCTAAACGTAATTTCAGCGTGTTCCTTTTGTTTTTTGGCATCTCTGCGCTGTCACATTTCAAATTACTAAGAAACCTGATTCCCGCGCTAAATCTATTCATAGCTAAGATGTTTCTTGGAGAATTGTTTCCATGGCGTTTGGTTATTAATATCTTTTGGAGTTCGACCAGTAGAATTGTTTCCGAGGCAAAGACATTAATGACTTGGATCTATTCCTGGATCATAACATTCTCCCCTAGCATACAACAACAAATACTCTTTCCTAGATCATAACATTCTTCCCTAGCGGGCACTTGGCCAAAAACAACAACAACAAATACTCTTTCCTAGATCATAACATTCGCCTCGAGCGTGCCAAAAACACACCTGGAGAAAGAGGTCATTGACACTGTCCCCATTAAACTATGTAAAAAAGTTGTAGGTGGCAGCAGGGGTGGGTGACACGAGTATAAGATAGCTCTCTACTCTATTGCAAAGGCATCTAAATAGTCTTTTGCCAGCCGTAATATCGATAGCTGTTACTTTACATGTTAGATTCCCAGTCAAACAAAAACCAGGAAATTGGATTTTAGTAGCCAATACACATTAATCAGGTTACAAATTAACAGACTGATTAACAAGACAACTTATCACTCTCACTAGCTGTGATATCAATAGCCACTAGCCAGTAGGCTAACATCATTCCTTAATATGTGTAAACACATTTGATTATTACCCAAAATAAAGAACTAATGAACTATAGATAGATAGATAGATAGATATTTATTGCAAAACAAAAGCCTCTTTGGGCCATGGCAAAAACAAATACAGTTGCATATAAAGTCAAAACACGTGATAATAACATATATAACAATAACTAAACATAGCCCATAGCAAATAAAAATAACATAACAATTGCAACACAAAAGCACACATAATACTATAAAACTAACTCACATAATTACACACAATGTCACACACATAATAATAATAATAATAATAATCGTGCATTCAAAAGCCTTTCTACAGGGCCATATACACTATACATCAAATATAACAGGAAAACAAAAGTAAAACTCCCTTCAGCATTTTTATTCCAAACCATAACAAATCTTCTTCACAATAGTTCCTTTCTTATCTTTAGTGCCTGATCAACAAATTTACATAATCTACACGTGAGGCTAGGTACCGTCTGAGACAACATGCCCCGAAGTGAAAAATTACTTTTCCCCAAAATACCCTCCCTCAAATCAGTAAGCCCCTGGCACCGGCACAGAAAATGGTCCAGATTTTCCTCTTCAATATTACAAATGGGACACGTGTACCTAGACGTGGGGAACCCCTTACCTCTCTCAAATACTTTACTCCTCCATCTTAAAGGCAAACAGTTGGCCCGCAGCTGCAACCAATATGACAAATACTTACTTGGCAAATTAAATTTAAAGTAAATCTCCTGACCAAACACCTTTTTAACATCCTTATAAACGCTTAATGTCTCGGATCTCTCAATTTTATTCCCCCACGTCTGTATCTCCTGATCTTCTAATCTTTGTTTAACTATTCCTATTATATCAATCTGACTAATGGCGGGACCTCTACCATCATTCCATATATATGACAATCCTAATCTGTCTAATAAGGATTTAACCCTAAACGGCCACGACCTCTTACACCCTGAAGCAAGTAGCTCTTCATAGACCTCTCTAATAAGTTTACCTCGTGGTACCTGCACTATCTTCATCCAAAACCTAACTACCTGAACCAGCCTATGTTTACGGAGCGAAAAAAGCCCTAGCTCCCCTTTCAGAAACTGGTTATGCTTAGTCCTATGGAGGCCGAAAAGCCTTTTGTAATAAGTTACCTGAAGGGTCTCCAGCTGTTCTGCCGCTTCCATCCCCCATAATTCCCCACCATAATGAATAACTGGCATAATCTTCGTTAAAAATATTCTCTTATGCATTGCTAGACTTTTAATACCCATAACTGTACCATTCCTAAAAACCGTCGATATAGCCGCTTTCCCCCTTTTTACTGACTCTTTAATGTGGGCACACCAACTACCATTACTTTGAAATACAAAACCTAAATATTTTGAATTTTCAACTATCTTTATTTCGTCTCCATTAAACATAAACTTACCATTACATTCTTCATCCTTTCTTTTACCAAAAATAACTATTTCTGTTTTCTTAACATTAAGTTGGAGCTTCTTCAGATCTAAGTAATCTCCAACAAGATCTAACAAAATCTGTAATTCATGGGCAGACTTAGCTACAAGTACGCAATCATCAGCGAAAAGCAAAACTGAAAATAATATTGAACCAAGACCCGCTGTCGGAGCCCACCTTCTTTCCGAAAAACTGAACTAAATCATTTATAAAAATAGAAAACAAACGGGGGAAAGAGCACTACCTTGTTTTACTCCTTTACGGTTTCTATATACTCTAGAAAAACCCTGATCTATTACCTTTACTACCGCCTTAGTTCCGCAATACATGCTAGTAACTAACCTCACAAAAATACTAGGTAAACCTATACTTCTCAGAATGTCTACCAAAAGCACCCTCTCAACATTATCAAAAGCTTTTCTTAGGTCTAGAAAAGCTGCATATAGACGGCTATTCCCTCTTCCATACTTATCGACTAAAGCTCTAAGCACAAATGCCCTATCTGCTGTACTATAATCTTTCCTAAATCCTCCTTGCTCTTCATTTATAATCTTATTTTTATCTAACCACCTATGTAGCCTCCTATCTAAAAATTTTTCTAACACTTCACTAAAAACTGGTGCTAGAGCTATGGGCCTATAGTTATCATTCCAGCTAGGTCCCCCTTCTTAAAAAGCGGTATAACAACTGAAGTCTTCCATAATTCTGGCCACTTACCTGTAGATACAATACTATTAAATGCTATAACTAATATCGACAAAAACACCGACACAAATTTCTTAACCACCCAGGGTGGTATCCCATCCAAACCTGGTGCTGTACCTCCTTTCATCTTACTAACTACTTCTCTAACCTCCTCTCTTGTCACTTCCCCTACTAATTCATAATCACTCTCCTGCAGCGGGAAAATACTTTCACCTGAACATGACGACTGACTATCCTCTTCTAGCCCTTCACAGTCTCCTTCTAAATTCTCAAAATAACCAGGCCACGACTCCGGTGAAGGCGTTCGACCGGAAATATTAGCTCTTTCCTTTCTCATTCTACTCCAAAATTCTTTAACATTCCCTAGTGTAAAATCCTCCATCATCTTTTTCCTTTCTAAACTATCCCATTCCCTACTTTTCCTCTTCAGCAATTTCTTATATTCCCTATTCTTAACTCTATAAAAATTCAACGCTTCTAACCGCAATTCTTCATCCTGGCACTGCCTAACAATTTCTAATTCTGTTTCTACCTCCTACTTTAACCTTCTACATTCCTCATCATAATATCCTTTATCTCCTGATTTAACTTTCCTTTCTACCGCTTTACTAGACCACTGGTGCACTAACTCACATAACTCGGCAAGGACTTCCTCAGCACCGCAATCTAGATTTCTAATCTCCTCTAACCTATCCATTACTTCCGGTCTCGCTATTATCTCATTCATATTATCAATTTCTTTATTATTCCAATCTTTTTTTTAACGGTTTTCGAACTCTAACCTTCTCTTGACCGACTGTCTCATACCTCTTTCCAATACCGCTCCTCTTACCTTCAACCTCTAAACCCAACTCTAACTTAACTGGCCAGTGGTCTGAACCAACTGACTGAAGTACCTCAACATCAACTGATTGAGCTGCAAGCCCACTGTCAACCAACACGTAATCTATCAGACTCGGACGAGCTCCCGACATACAGGTAAACTCCCCTACTCCCCATCAGTTCCAAATCTCCCATTCCCAATTATTAGACCATTCTCCGAGGAGAGCTCCAAGAGCCTTCTCCCCCAACAATTCACCCTCCTATCCATATCTCTGCTACTTCTAGGCATTTCATACTCAGATGGAACCAAGTCAGGCACTTCTCGGAACGAAACACTCTCCATTTCTAATAAAGCACCCGTATAAGCGTTAAAATCCCCCATAACAACAAAAAACATCCTCTGTAAAATCCCTTCTTAGTCTACTTAACTCTTCAGCTAACACATCCCATGTTTCCTCTCTATTATAAGAACTATTCTGAGGTGCTATATACACAGATCCTAAAGTCATCCATTTATTTCTCACTAACTCCAACCGTACCCAAAGAATTTTCTCTGAATTGCTAGCAATTCTATGATAACAACGGAAACGAACTTTACTTAGTAACACGGTTATCCCTCCATAGCAGCGCATGTTTCCAGCTGGCTTTCGCGCAACATGCTCAACACTAAAACCGTCGAATATCGGAGGGTCACTTGCGCTATGCCATGTTTCAACTAACCCTATAATATCGATTGACTTTAAATCTTCACTAATCTGTTTCACTTTATTTTTCACACCTTGTACGTTCCAGGTTACTAAACTTATTCGATGTATATGGCCGGGTTTTTCCTAGCCACTGCGTACCTGTCGCTCTTCGGTATTAGCTGCATCAAAATCTGAATATTCCGGAGTAATGCGGTAATAGTCACGATATCTGTTACTATAGGGGGCACCTCCACGGGGGCCCCTCGACACGTACCGATCAACTCTATTTGGCCAACCACCCGTGGGCGACACTCGCCTGGAAACATTCCTACTCTTTCCCTTTGATTGTTCTTCAGGACTAATAACTTCCGATAATTTTCGCGTCTTCTTATCATTACCCTTTAATGGAGACGTCGCTAAAATAGTGTCTTTATGGTAGGTTTTACTGCCAGTAGGTGCGGGTTATTCACATCAACTTCAACTACTGTTTCCGCATCGCTATCCGACATTGTTGCATCGCTACCCGAATTGTCTTCCGCATTTCCTCGAATAACAACTTCGCTGCCCTTATTAATGGCGCCTGCAGTAGGTGCTCTTGCCTTTTGTACTTTTTGCGTGGTGCGCGGAGTCTCCTTTATAACCTTATTCGATAGCTCATCATATTTAAACATAACATCGTTCACATAGAGTTTGACACCCCTGAGATAGGCAGAATGACCTTCAGAAAGAGCTTTATTCATTTCTACTCTGAGGTGCTTTCTAGCTTCACGCTGGGCAGGGCTATAATCGGGTGCAGCAGAAAGTCCATATTCTCGTAGAAGTGGATTTCCCCTTAAAATCCTATTTCTTACATCCATCGAATTCAGCTTTAGCACAATAGGACCCGCCTTCAATCGGAAAGAGTCTCTTACATCACCGCGGGTGAGGTGCAAATTGGGAATTACGTCGTTCAAAACCTTCATAATCTCTTCACTAAGGGTATACCTTCTCGGATCCACCGCCTCAAAGTTGTAGATTATAACATTGCTGCGCCGCAACTCATCCTCTAAACGGTCAGCTCTAAGCGTGGCTGACTGTAAATTTTGGCGAACCAGGTTCAACTATCAATTCACTCTTCAGTTTCTCGTTAGCTTCTGCGTTCGATCTTAGCTGAACATTCACTTGTGCTAACTGTGCCTCGACAGAAGTTACACTTTCCACAAGTTTCGGGAGAGCGTCTATTTTTGATGTCAATTCCGGCAGCAAATCCAGCTTAAAATTTATCTCTTGTAGAAACTGACTGTTCATTGTCGAATCACCTCTATCCGCTTGCATTGTAACAATAACTAATCAGTGACGTCACCGAGTAATAACAACCCAGTCAAAAAATTCAATCTCCGATATTTGAGTGCATTCAGGTAATTGCGTAAGATTTAATCCTTTACAAAATTGTGCCACTCTTTAATCCTTTACAAAATATATGTGACCTTCACTGGCGGATGCTGAATGAGAACTGATATGATGAACTGATGAGCTATATTGTCGACTTCCCAAGTAAGATTTTTTCTGTCTATAACATGGAAAATTTTAAGCTATGACGTGAGTTTCTTAAATTAATCTACAGACCTGAAGCCACCAAGATAGCTTCACCCCGGATTTGTTTACAAAATAATTGTGAAATATCTATTTCATAAAGCAAAGGAAAGCCATGGGATGAAAAGTCAGACCTGGGCTCATCTCACAGAAGTGTATCTTATTAAGCAAAACATTTACATAAACCATTTAGGGACACACTTATAACATCGATGATATATAATACATAATATCATACACTTATAACAGTTATAATATAATACAATGATATGGGTAATGCATTTTGCATTTTTACATCATCTATATTGCTTTACTAATTTGACGTTTCAGATTAGCTCAAAACTGTACAGTATGCAAACTGTATGTGTAAGTGTGGAACTTGACTGAAGATCCACGACGGGTCTGATAAAAATATACCATCATTGCTAAGTATGTGAAACACCATTTATTCTAATCCTTTATGTATTTAAAAATCAGCAATTGTAACTTATGGCTTCTTGGAGATTTTTGTACTCCAAGGGGGATTTAATGCTCCCCTTGTCCTCCTCTCCGGGTGTCCCTGCTACCCAGTAAAAAATGAGCTTAGTAGGATAATGTGCTTAGGGCATAATCCTAAAAATATAGAAAAATATCAATGGTCAGTTTATTTGTGCAAATTTATAGATATAAGATAGGTTACTCGCTGCGTGTTGCTCCGATCTTTAAAGAAAGGAACTAAAAAAAAACCTGGGAGATTCCCTCGTGGAAATTTCCCCCACAGAAAACTCCTGATGGATGGAAAGTACCTCCTGGAAAATCATACACCGCGAAAAATCCCCCCTGTGAAACTCCACCTGCGTTTTGTAACGATCGATTACAAATTTGTAGGTATTTCTGTAAAGTTTGAATTACATAGGGTAAATAGCGCTCATTCAGGGGCTAGCAGACTTATAAGCCCTCCAGGGATTATTTTTTCTCCGCCAGCTTTTAAGAAAAATAGGAGTAATCAATGAATTTGCTTGAAAGGTCTTCTTATGTGAACGACTTGGGGTTGCATCAGGTGGTATATTACAAACAGCTTCTTTACTAGACTTGTAACAAGTACCAATACGGGACAAAAATCAAAGTAATTCTCTGCCGCATAAGTTTTTTGCCAACCTTGTCGTAAGAATAGCTAATTCAGGTTCACCAGATTTAAAGAAAATCAATTTAGACCCAATAGTCTACTTTATAGTCATTTTGTCAAAGTAGAAGCTTGAGTAAACAGAGAAATGATCAGACATTTCACTTAATAAGATGTAATTTAGGCTCGAGGCACTTTTACGGAAGATATTGTCAATCAAAGTGGTCGTATAAAGTGCAAAGACAGAAGAAAATCTAAAGATGATGAAAAATTCATAAGACGGCTAACCTTTTTGATTACGTTATTGTAAACTAAAACTGGCAGGATCGATAGGAGATGCTAGGGTATATAGGAGTGCTGTTATTGATAATAAATGTAAAGATCACCATCTAGTAGTGTCTAGAGATAATATAAAGCTGAAATTTAGGAAGGACACCTACCTTCCGGGAAGCTATGATATTTGTAGACTCCAGGATGAGAATTTGAGAGAAACTTCCCAGGAGCAGCTGAATACTAAATGGAGAGTCTAAAATTTGACAATGTTGAAGATGGATGGAATAATTTTAGGAAAATGGTTTGTGAAGTCACTGATTGTGTCTTTGGGATGGCAGTTAGGAACACAACTAAGAATATTAGTGAAAATGCTTTATGTTTAATAGAGAGAAGGAGGGCCTTGTACAAGAGTTTTTTGTGTTATAAATCATGTTAAAATAAAATGAATGTACGGAAAATGGAGAGAAAGCTTTTAAATATGAATTAAGAAGGAATGAAGTGACCGCCATGAATAAAATTGCTGATGATCATGAAGATGCAGCCAGATGGCACTAGAGGAGCATATTGTGCTGGTATGTTAAAAATTGAGAGGCAGTGGTCAATCTAAACTTACCCAGTTAAAGATAGGAATAGGGCTGAAGTTAGTGATAAGAAAAGATTTAATAACAGATAGGATAAACTCATAAGAAATGAAATTGAAAAGAATGAAACAGTTTATAACGCTTTAGAACTGAAGGAAAATTTGTTTTATGAAGCAAAATTAGTCACAGTCCTAAAAGGATTAAAGTTTTTAAAATGTGGTGAATGTGAAGTTAGAGACAAATCACTGAAGACTATGGATTTTAGATTTTAGGAAAACTAATTTTAGGAAAACTTTAATTTAACTCCTCTATAAGAAAGGCAATACGAGTGGGTGTGGTAGTCATAGAGGCATTGGATTGGTGTCTTTCGGAAGCAAATTACTTTGGAAGCAAGTATGGTAATACTTTTTAGACTTCAAGATGCCTTATGTAAAGCATTAAGAGTAAAACAGTGTGGTCTTAGGAACGGTAAAGAACACGTCAACCAAATTTTAACTCTTAAATTAATAATTGAAAAGTGTCTGAGTCTTCAAACCCCTATAGTCCTCAGTTTTATAGATTATGAGGAGGAGTTTGATTCAGCTGATCAAAGAGCTTTAGCGAAGATCCCATCTGTGTATGGTGCACCAGATAAATATATTAAAGTAGTTATTGTTGTACAGGAGAATAACATTGCTGAAGTTAAGGAAGGAAATTAGATTAGTAGCGCGTTTCATACTAAATCAGGAGTTAAGCCTGGTTGCGTTCTGATGATTTGAGCATTCTAGATGAAAATGATAAAAAAAATGAATGATATTTTGGAGGTTTTGAGAGCTCAGGGTGCAAGAATAGTTTTAAAATTAATGTTGAGAAGACTAAGTCGTTAAGACTCGCAATAAATAAATATGAAGAGGTGATCTTGGGTAACAAGAAAATCAATCAAGTGGACAACTTTACTAATCATAGGTAGCATTATTAGCAAAGACGGTGGGTGCAGTGAAGATGTTAAAAGTAGAATAGCCAAGGCCTATGGGTGTTTTTTCACAGTTGAAAAAAGTTGGGAAGAATAAAAAAATAAGTCTTTGAACCAAGATTAGAATATTGGAAGCTAAAATGATGACAGTGGTCAAGTATGGTTTTAAAGCGTGGTTGCTCTGAAAGGCGAAGGAGGATTTGTTTGGAGTTTTCAGAGAAATTGCCTACGGATTTTTGGGTATCTGGCTGACTGCCCGTATCTCAAGTAGTAAGTAGTATGTAAAACGTGGTTCAATCCCGCTTTCTAGGGCTATAATGAAAAAAAGTTTGAGATGGCTGGGACAAGTTCTGCAGATGAAGGATGACCGATTGCCAAAGATCAATCTTGTCAGACAACCTTCTAAGCAAGGTGAAAAGCAGATCGTCCCCGAACAGGGTGTGTGATTTCTTAAGGAAAGATTAAAGGGAAATGGAAACTTTTTGGGAGCGTGTAAAGAGGGAGGCGTGGAATAAATAAGGATCGAGGAGGAGTGTGCGCAGCTATGTCGGCCTCAGGGGTTGGGTGCTGCAATGAGTGGCTAGTAGTAGGCGTAAAAGTTTAAAGAGTGATCTTTTCCAAGTGATTTCTACTGTTTCTGCTGCTTTCTCTAAATTAAATTCAGTGCATGTATATTAAAAGGGCTCAAGCCAAACTCCACTTCACATTTTGTGACTACTCTGTCCAGTATGTTTCAATTTTTTTTTTTCCATTTCTGAAAATGTGCTATTTGAAAAGAAATCAGACAAATTATTTCAAAATTTTGCAACTTTCATCTCTTTCTTCCATTGTGGATAAAAAATTGGTTTTTAGAGGATAATCTGGGGGTTTCAGATACTGTTTCGAAGTTGGTAAACTCTAGGACATGGTTTATGCTCATTTTTTGCCTCACCATACTGTCATTCGATTTTTTCGCTGAGTTTTTTGCATTCTTTTGGGAATTAACGGTCTATCCGATGTTCAACGTTTACGGATGAAAAGTATAGTAAAATTTTTCAAATTAGATCTGCTCATTTTTTTTTCACTGTTGAACGTAGCTGTAATGAAGAAAATGGAGCACTACCCTAGAAACTTCATAGTTTTGAAATAATCAAATCAAAAATCTTAGAAAGCCACGGATTTTACGCACGAATAGACCTAAGATCCATCCAGGTGAGAAAAATTGTTTCTCTTTTGTTGTCCTTGGTACATTAAGACAATCTGTAACATTGGCTAAACATTTGGAAGCAAAAGTTGTAATAAAGCCATTCTAAAAGTTCTAAATAATTTCTTTTAGAATATTTTCCTCTCTGTGTTCTTCCTTTTGTATGTGAAGCTTGAATAAAGTTTTTAATCTAAGTTTAATTTTATCCTTTTGTGAAGTTTTCTCAATCATTATTTACGGATATAATGATTTGAGATTGCCATTGGTTAATGCAAGATACTTCTTCAATTTTAGGTAGAATTCAAAATTCCTGTTACTTTCACGGCCGAAGTGTGGGCCACAATAATAGAGCAATTTTTAATGCTGATATTAATTATTGGACGATGGCTATTACCGAAAGGCGATCTGACAAGGGAACAGCTGTCACAGCTTCTCCTGGTTTATATCGGTACTGCTGCTGATATAATTGAATTCTTTGATTCATTCAAGGACGATAAGGTAAAAACCATTCCAGTATTTCCTAATAAACTTGTTTGATTTCCGCCTTTGATTGTATTCCAAACTTTTTGGTGTCTGTATTATCTATGTTTCATGGCAATTAAAGGAAAGTTCAGCGTTCAAAGCATAGGGTTTGGTATAGTGTTGGTATTCTGCTTATGTGCTATAATTGGCCGTCAACAAAGTGAACTAACCTTAATTTTTCAGTTTTCGGGATTATATCTAAGTAAGTTCATGTTCTTACATACATTTATTGTCGTGGCTTGGCTAGAATGTTATGGCTACTACTATTAGAAACTGTATTATCGAAACTATTTGTGAAGAAAATAAGTTTTAACTATTCATTTCAATTAGCTTTCACTATGTTTTTTCAACGTTTTGATACGTGTCACACCAATGTTTGCGTGCCTGCAATGGTGTCAATTTGGAAGGAGGGAAGGCTCCCCTCTAGATTTTGAAAATATCTGTTTGTGGTATGTTGAGTGAATAATGCCTCAGAAAAAAAAATGAAAAAACATAAATTTACCCGCTTGGATTTTGGAAAACACATTCCTCTCTAAATTTTTGTGAATTGAAGCCAATGTGTAATCTTTCACTATCTGATTTTTCACTCTCCACCTTTTTTCTGCTGATTTTTCCCGCTGCCAGATTGCTTTCAAAATTTTTACGTCTGCCAATGATAAATTTTTATTACGTGAAAAACGGCCTATATAAAAATTAATAAATAAATAAATACTATAAGTTACTAGTAATCACATAAAAATTTCGAATTGTAATAAAATTCCAAATTATTCAAAAATTTTCTCCTTCCTTTCGGTTATTTAAACTCTTGTTACTTTTAAGTTTTGACAATTCGAGTTTTTCTCTGATTTCCTAGCTCAAGTTATTGAGAGCTGGTCGTATTATTTTAGCGTCCAATAATTCATGTAATATCTGTGTATATGCATTGATTAATGTAATTGATCTATGTTTCGCATTTTAGCATAAATGGAATATTTAATCATAGTATCGAATTTGACCAGTTCTCGCCAATTAAACAAGCATCCACTTAGCCAGATGTTGCAAGAATGATATCTAGCGAAACAATGAAGTAAATTATGAACGATTAAATCAAACTTGAAACGAGTAGAAAGCAGTGCTTCCATTTCTACTATATTTTAGAGTAGACTACTTTATTTTGAATGTTTCTCCTCTAATATGTTTAGACCTAATATAATACTTTATTTCTACTTTAAAGTTGGATTTTTCACTTTTTTTCTTGCCGAGCCTATGGATTTTTGTTATGGAAAAGGAATTTTGGATACAACGGCGGTATTTCGGCAAAATTCATTGACAAACGTTCTTGTTTTTGTCGGACTTGGATAGACCCGTGAAATTTGAAACAAAATAACCAACGTGGAAGGACCGACGTGATGGACAAATACAAATAGAAGCACCTATGCACATTTACCATCTTACTTGCTTAAAAAAGAAGTGCTAGAAGTTGCGAAGAGCCTGTGTCACAATTTCAAAAAGACTATTGTAAACAAATTGAGTCTGTTCAGTCTGTGAATCTTAAAAAAGAAGGGATCTTACTACCCACCTCGTAAGGTTTACCTGGGACTAGGAGCGACCTCTTGTCTTTTTTCCTGACAAGGAAAAGATACAAAGTTCACGGAGAAATGCAAGAGCATCAAGGGGATTGCCCAGAAATTTATATTGAAGCTGTGTCCCAGCTAGTCGACTGATTTCCATTTGATTACTACATTTACAACTTCGTAGAGACTGTGGACCCAAAAGTCGCATCGGATGGTGATATTCTATCGTTGCGGCATTTTTGCCAAAAGTTCGGGCACCCCTCGTGGGATTTTGGGCTGGTTGAAAAAGAGTAGAGGGCATTGATGCTGCTTAGTCCAGACGACAGTTTGCTCAGTGGCCGAAACCCTATTAATTTTTGGAACTGGGTGGCGTCCATCAAGACGCCAAGTAGAGTGCTAAAGCTCACTAGCGTTCTTCATGTCATTCGGTTTATTTTTGAATTTCCCCGCTCAAATGTCGTTGTGGAAAGACATTTCAGCGTTCTGAAAACAGTAAAAAATAATAGAGGAATGGTCTCAAAAACGTAACTTTGGCTACGACTATTTCTGTCAAGAATGGGATGAAGCGTAAAGGCCCCCCTACGTTCACCGAAAGTTTAAAGAAAAAATGAAGTCCGTGATATTCGATGCGACTGCGTCCAAATGCGTCACCTTTTTAGGCATTGGGAAAGACGATGGGGATGGCGACGACAACGATGACTCGGGGTATTAATCTTAGTATTTTGTGTTTTCTCTTAAAACTTAATATTTGGTGATTCTCCTTAAATTTTTCTGAATACAGTTTAAAGTGCGTCTACATTCGGCATTTTCTGGAAAACAGGGAGACAGGTAACAGTCTACACTAGTTAAAATCGAATAATTCTAAAGATCAAAATGCAGGCGCTGTCCTTAAATCAAGCTTTAAGTGATTCATTTTTGCTACTACACTGCTTCAAATTAACAACTCAATATAAAAAAAAAGGTCAAAACAAAAATAATGCGTGAAAAAGCTACCGGTTGGATATCATTCTTGCCAGTCTTTCGTACCAATTCAAATAAAACGAGAGTGTTGCAAAAGTAGTAATAGAGAAGAAAAAAATAATGGCAAAGAAAAACAAATAAATAAAATATATTCATATAGTCCAGAATCTGAGATCTGGACACGGAATCTATAAATCAAAACTGAACTCAACTAGTCAATAAATAAAAAGCATTGTTTTAAACGTCAAAAGAAGATATTTTGGTACAAATAAAGGCCTTGAGTTGCAAAATAGGTCGTCTTGAACAAATGCTATTGAAAGTCAGCCCAATAAAGCTTTACTTGTAACTTGGAAAGAAGTCAGAATATGGGGAAACTATTAGAGATTTTGGTATTGAAAATAGGGATTTCTAGGAATTTTCTACCAGCCTTTTAGGGATTGAAAAAATTTGAAGTGGAAACACTGGTAATATAGCGTAAGAATCAATTTTGTTAATATTCCTGTTCAAACAGTAACCACGATAACATACTTCCAGATTGAGTCCTACTATAATTCTACTTTTTTTTCGCACTTAAATACTTTATTCCCACATTAGTGGAATGGAAACACTGATAGAAAGCACAACAAGCACTTGTAGTTTTTAATATATGGGCGAAGTTGATAGTAGACCCCAGGACCCCACTTTGGGCTCTTCTGTTATAGTATAATGTATAAGTGATAGTGGAGTAGCAGCAAACGAGGTGAGATAGCTATGGCAGGAACGGTAATAGAAATGCCAGTCGTGATTGGATTAGTTCGTGATAGAATCAGTTGCTGTTGAAGTAATAATAGCAGTAGAAGTGGCAAGAATACGCCTGGTAGAAGTTGTGATGGTAGGAATAGTCGTGGCAAAGGATGATCATGGTAGTTGTACCTTATAATTAGTCCAGGTAGGATTAGTTGTGGTTAGAGTCGTCGTGTCAAAAGCTGTATTGACAGTAGCAATATTACCGTTGGTGGGTGATTTTTGTATGATTAAAAAAAATTGTTTTGAGGCTCAGTTGCTTTTGGTATGGCTGAATCTCAATGAATTTAAATTTTAATGAAATTTATATACGCAATTCATTAATGGTTACGATGAAAATCCAATGATTAACATTTTGTTATTTAGGACCAGTACTTGAAGAGTCTTTGGATGACTTTGAGTTAAAAAAAAATACAACGTAGGTGTGTTTCAGCCGTCCTCACCAAAAAAGTTGTTACTTACAATTTTACTAACAGCTTGCCTGAGTTAACAAAAAGTAGGTACTAACAGTTTCTGTTAAAATTCTACAACAATTTTTAATGTTAAAGAAGAAAAATTTTGATGGGTTTTGACTACAAAATTTGAAAGATTTTGACAAGAAAACAAACAGATTTTAAGTTCCGTCGTTTAGAAATATGTAAACTTTCTTTGTTTGATTCTTTGTGAATTATCTACTTCTCTGTACAGTGAGACTTCTTCTCTTTAGGGCCTTATGGTAGCGTTGGCCTATTATCTGGGTTCTACCGGTCGAGGATGTCTAGAACCTCTAACATAGATTATGTTTAGAGTATAAAATGTTTATTTATACATATAGTACAGTGAATGTACATATGGCGAGGAATGATACAGAATTCGAACTGACTCAAATAATCTAAATTGGTAACTTTTATTCAGCACAATATGCAGATACACATCCGGGCATTTGACAGAACTGTTCCACCTTAATCTGTCAACTTCCAGGAATTACAGCAAATATTCAGAATTAATTTAGTTATCAAGGAAATGGGATTTTAACTAGGAAATGAACCTTTTCACATATACTTAGAATTTTAATTATTGGTTTTAACCAAGCAAAACCTATTTCCAAAGTTTAGAGATTTTCGTCCAACAAAATTCAGTATCTACCGCGGCTGATAAAAATTCCTGCCTTTCTTCACCAATTGCATTTTCAATAGCTTCAAAACGCTGCGCTATCTTATACGCTTCAGAGAGGGAATTATAATCATCCTGGTGTTCTAATAAATATCTCTGTCAAATTCAGGATCTGAAGGATCTAAAATTGGAATTGCGCTCATTTTAAAAGAGAAAAAAAAAATATTAGTAAAACAAATTAATTAAGTCAACGCTCTAAAAAACAAGGAAAAATCGTTATTCAACACTCCTAACAGATTTCCTACTCGCGTGCGAACTTAAAATGCATGACTTACTTTCGTAAATTGTCCTTCGACGTTCTTCACTTTTTTTTCAAAAACTGGAATCTGGAGCGGGAACCTTAAATTGAAGCGGGAACCTGGAACCTAGAACTGAAGCTGAAACCTGGAACTGAAGCTGGAACCTGGAACTGAACTGGAACCTGGAACTGAAGCTGGAACCTGGAACTGAACTGGAACCTGGAACTGAAGCTGGAACCTGGAACTGAACTGGGACCTGGAACTGAAGCTGGAACTGAACTGGAACCTGGAACTGAAGCTGGAACGACGACACTGTGGGTGACGGGCCTCAAAATAAAATGTTTACTGCAATCTTGTAGGTGACGGGCCTCAAAAGAAAATGTTAACTGCAATCCTCTCCGGCAAAAACCGCTGCACCACTTTGTAAACTTTCTTTGTTCACTTCTTTGTGAATTATCTACTTCTCTGTACAGTGAGACTTCTTCTCTTTAGGGCCTTATGGTAGCGTTGGCCTATTATCTGGGTTCTACCGGTGGAGGATGTCTAGAACCTCTAACCATCACATAGATTATGTTTAGAGTATAAAATGTTTATTTATACATATAATACAGTGAATGTACATATGGCGAGGACAGATACAGAATTCGAACTGACTCAAATAATCTAAATTGGTAACTTTTATTCAGCACAATATGCAGATACACATCCGGGCATTTGACAGAACTGTTCCACCTTAATCTGTCAACTTCCAGGAATTACAGCAAATATTCAGAATTAATTTAGTTATCAAGGAAATGGGATTTTAACTAGGAAATGAACCTTTTCACATATACTTAGAATTTTAATTATTGGTTTTAACCAAGAAAAACCTATTTCCAAAGTTTACAAATAGCTGCGGGCAAGTTTTTTTGTTTTATAGCTTTGTAATGTATTTTATGTTTATCTGGAAGTTTAAAATGGTGCTTTGAATCTTTTACCTACATTATGAAAGTCTCTTGCAATTGTTAGTATCATTTAAGATGTTATACTTTAAACGAATAGAAATCACTATAGATGATTCTTGTGTTCCCACCTTTATCAAACTACAAAGTAGGCTAGAATGCTATTTGGGCTTCACTAAAAACGAAGTAAATTGTTTAAATATGACTTTGTATTAGCCAGTTCATTTTCTGTATATTTCGAAGGACGGATTGTATAAGGTATAAAATAGCATAAAAATTAGTTGCATATTAGACTAGTCAAACTTAGTTTAGCCACAACAATATACTGAGATCGAAAAAAATTTGTAAGTTTTTTTTTTGAATGATATATTTCTTTTTTTAAGAAAAGCCGTTCATGTTACGTTCTATTTCTTCATTTATCTTAATTGTATTGCGCAGCGAAACTACGGCTTTCCTATATTTTTCTTTTCATCTTCAGTGGTTTGTAGCTCGATAAAAGGTAAGATATCAATGCTCGAAGCTTTTTCTGATGTCGAGATCGTGAAACGAACCAGAAAAGTAGTAGTAAAGTTTGCCAAATTTCTAACTATTTTCCAGAGCAAAAACCTTGTTTTGTCGCCAACTGTGCAGTGTAAACAACAATATAATGAAACCGTCATAGCTCCTTAAGTATGGATCAGACCTATTAAATCATGGAAGAAAATTTTGAAGTGAAGCAGCCTACACTTACATTGGATAATTTTGTATTCTTTAATTTGTTTCTAGCTTTTTATTTCAGTTGGAAAAACTAGCCCTTTGCCTTAATTATTTCAAAGAAAATGATACTTCTAGTTTTGTTATCTTAGAGGCATAGTTAAAGCTGCGGGTCAGTTTAGTTGTGCTGATGTTGCAAATTAACAGAAAAATAAATTACCAAAGCTGAACTATTATAGCTATCAAAGCCTTGTATTAGAAGGTTGCTCGTGCTTGATTAATTGTGTTCTCTTCTAAATATTGCGTAATAAGCCGTGAAACTTGTGTATATTATTGTTAATTCAGGTCGTGGGCAGCATCTGAGTACTTTTGGGGGGTGAGGGCAGTGGCGGATCCAGGAGGAGGGGTTGCGCCCCCCTAACGTAGTCTAAAGTAGCGTAATTTACTTAATTATAGAAAGTTTGCATTAAATAAACTTGCTCCTAACGCAAGTTTATCGGATCAACCTATTTTGCCCCCCCCCAAAAAAATACTGCATCTACCCCTGGGTGAGAGTGATCTGAAAGTCATATCTTTGACATCTCTTGTTCGGAATATGTCTTTGAGTATTGCTTCAAAACCGTTTAGTGTTGCACTTCCTTTTTAATGTAGTGGTGGCTAGTATAAAATAAATACCGTAAATCTCCTGCTCTATTAGAATAAAAACCCTCATACTAAAATATTTCTTTATCTCTCTTTTCAAGAGAGAAATAGTTGTTTTTTTTCACTAGCTTTTAGAATTATTTGAACAATTTATTTTTGAGACCTTTGTTCCAAGTGATTTATGGACCTTTTTTTCAATTTGTAGATTGCCTCTAATCGAATACTCTGCATAATAATCCTTTCAATTTGGTCGTGGTCTCTTCTGCAGTTTACATTAGTGATAACAGCTCCTTCAAAGCCAAAAAGCAAGCGAGGGAAACATGCAGAAGACTCAAAGAAGAATACTACTTGTGCAGAAACTTGTTGCACCGTAGATGTTTGGAGCATCTTAATCAACATCATCCTTCAGGATGCTCCTTTCTTTATTTTTCGACTCCTTCTCATCTCATATTATAATATAATTAGTTATATGAACATATTTTTTACCGCTAAGAATACTCTTGTGATAATTTTACAGTTTTATAGACTTGTAGTTGTTCAATCCGAGAGAAGAAAGTTGCTTAAAAATCAAGAAAAGGAGGAGAAAAGGTTGTTCTAATAAAGAAGGAGTCGAAACGTTCTGAAAAAGGAAAACATCTTTCACGCCATTCGGAAAAAAAGCTCAAAATAAAAGGTAAGATAACGAAATAATTTTGTCATGGAGAAACGTTCTTGTAATTTTAAGTACAAACACACATAGACACACACAAATGCATGAATATTTTTACAGACTCATTTACTCACATATACAGTTTTGTAATGAGTGCAAACGCAAACCATCTTAGAAATACACCCACAAATTTTTATTTTCAAACAGTTCGCGGCAGGGACGTACGCAGGGGGGGGCCTCCGGGCCCGGGCCCCCCCGAAATCTCACGATTTTTTCATTTCCCCATAATTTTCGGATTTTTCTCACAGAATAATGGGTTTGAAGGATTTGGCCCCCCCCCCGCCCGAAACAAATTCCTGCGTACGTGCCTTGTTCGCGGTAACGAACTGTAATAAAGGAGCGACCCGGCTCAATATTAACCGGAACTCTAAAAAAACGGAATTTTGAAATCAACAGATGCATCAAAAGAATCAGATTTTTATGCTGATTTCAAATATACAAGTTTCATCAAGTTTAGTCCTACCCATCAAAAGTTACGCTCCTGAGAAAATGTGCCTTCAAGCTCCTATCTGCAAAAATTTGGAATTTTGTAATTTTTTTTTTCAGGAGAAAGATCACGGATGCGTGTTTATTTGTTTTTGTGTTTGTTTTGTTTTTTCCAGGGGTGATCGTATCGACTCAGTGGTACTAGAAAATCGCAAGAGGGCTCATTCGAACAAAAATTAAAAGTTCTAGTGTCCTTTTTAACTGACCAAAAAATGGAAGGTAACTAGCCCCCTTACCACGCTCATTTTTTTCCCAACGTCATCCGATCCAAATTTTGGGATAGTCATTTTGTTCAACATGGTCGAAAAATACAATAACTATGTCTTTGAGGATGACTTAATCCCCTACAGTCCCCGGGGGAAGGTCTGCAAGTTATGAACTTTGCCCGATGTTTACATATAGTATTGGTTATTGGGAAGTATACAGAAGTTTTCAGGGGGGATTTTTTCTTGTAGTTCGTGGGGATGGTTCGGGGGTTACGTGGGGGGACCTTTCCATGGAGGAAGTTTTCATGGGGGAAGGGACATTGCTACGAAGGGGTGCCGGATTTCCCAGCATTATTTAAAGAAAAACGAGAAAGAAGTTAAATAAAAAAAAATCAACTGAAAGTAGTGAGCAACATTAAAGCTTAAAACCAACAGAAATTGTTACGTATATGATTGGGTTCAACCTCTAGTTACCACCTCGCTCTTTACGCTAAAGTTTTTTTTGTACTTTCAACAGAGCTATTCGAACAAAATTTGAACTTTAGCGTAAAGAGCGAGGTATTGACTAGGGGGCGAATCCTCTAATATACGTAATAAAAATTTACGAATATAGAAGTTCGTTACGTAAGTTAATTCTTAAATTATGTCAGATCAAAATTTCGAGAAAGCCATTTAGCCAAAAAGTAAAATTAATATGCAGTTTTTTTTTTAATTATTCATGTACCGTGAGCCAAACTCAAAGCTGCATTAATTCAAAAACGTTCAGAAGTTAAATAAAAAACAAGTTTTTTTAACTGAAACTAAGTAGCGACATTAAAACTTAAAACGAACAAAATTATTCTGTATATGAAAGGGGCTGTCCCCTCCTCAACGCCTCGCTCTTTACGCTAAAGTTTGACTCTGCCTCACAACTTTATTTTTTTAAACAATAAAGACTTTAGCGTAAAGAGCGAGGCGTTGAGGAGGGGAGAGCCTTTTTTATATACGGAATAATTTCTGTTGGTTTTAAGTTTTAATGTCACTCCTTACTTTCAGTTAAAAAAAACTTGTTTTTTTATTCAGTTTCCAAGAAAAAATTTCACACGTATTAATGGTATTTAAAAATTAAAACGGGGATGTTTGGCCTGATGTATGGCTGAAACGAGCGTCCATCAACTGGGCTAGCAAAAAATATGTTCAGAATTTTAAAATCTGATCAGATATTAATGCTATTATAAGTTCAAATTAGGTAGCTATTGACAGTTTAAAGACTTAGAAGCTCGCTGATTTGCTTCCAGATTTTTTGACTGATTTTCTCTTTGTCAAAGTCCTACGTATTCAAACTCTTATATGGAAGCCAAACCTTGTTTTATTGTCGAATGTAACTGTACCAAGTATCAAAGTTGGAGAATCTAAGAGTCAAAGAGTCTAGATTCAAAGTTGAAGAATCTTTGGAAAGTCTATTCGCTCGATTTTTGTAATAATTAAATGGTAAAAGGAAGAGTAGCTTTGAATCAGCTTTGCGTAAAAAACCTTTGTTTTTATTTTGTTTTCTTTCTTTTCAACAAAATTCTGGTAATGAATATTTATACCCACCAAAAATTCATCACTAGAATAGCTGAAAGATGTTTAAAAATTTTGTGCTTTGAATATGAAAAATCTTTTTAACTAATATTGTATATCTTTGACATAGTACCTTAAATTAGTCATTTTTTTTCTTCTTCTTTTTCTTAGAACACACTGCCTTTCACTGCACTGATTTTTTATATCTGTTTTCACTGTCTAATAGAAGGACTTATGTCCACTTGAACTTTTATTTGTTCCTAATATTGTATATTATTGAAAATATCAAATCAGAAATACAGAACTAAATGTGACTGTAAAACTGCAACAGCCCTATCTATACTGATTAGATGTATGGCCAATTTGATAATAGAAAATCTGACACAGAATCCAAAAATTTTAAAAAGATTGAAAATAAAACGTTTTCAACTGTACCAAAACAAAAATTAGCTCTACATTATATGTCAAAATTTTCCCATGCTTTCATTTAGTCTTAAAGAGTTTAAATTTATTTGCATAGCAGAAATTTCTTTTTAAATGTTAGTGGATTCTCATAAAAAAAAACTTTTTTTATCTTCTTTTGGTTATTTAAAGCTAAATCTTCTTTTTCTTTGATGTATTTTGTTTTCGTATTTTATCCCAACAATTTATGCTTTATACTAACAAGGTTGCTCGTTAAACTTCATGCCGAGATTCCGCCTACCTCTTTTTTAAACAACCATTTGCTAAAAGCCATTGCCTTTTAGATGGTGAATACCATGCTTGTTAAGGAGGATACTCTTGCTGAAGTTTGTTCTTAAGTATGACTGTTTTAACTTATGTACCTGAATTGATTAAAAAAAAAATCCTTTTTCTGATGGACGAAAAGTGCAAAGTTGAAACCTAAAACGAACCAAAATTATTCCTTGCGGCTTCTACAACACATTTCTACAGAACTAGGTGAAGCAAGCTTTTTCTAAAAAAGTTTTTTTTTCAAACTTTTTACATTTTTTCTTGTATTTTTATAATTCTGAAAAACTGGCAGTTTACTAAAAATACAAAACCCATACCAAAAAGAAGATATTCGCCTAGGAGCAAAAAACTTCTTGACCAACCCTTTAAATAACAAAAGACTAATTTATAATGCTCCTACGTCCTAATACACATATGATGATACCTGCAAGTGTTAGTTTACAATTACAATTCTCTAAAAACTCAAGCAAGCTCAGTCTTCAGTAAAGCATTGATTTCATAGTTTTACAGATATATAAAATATCATAAGTCAGTTTATTTCAGCTAGTTCAGAAATATGTTGCATAAACTGCGAAGCAATATATATATATATATATATATATATATATATATATATATATATATATATATATATATAATATATATATATATATATATATATATATATATATATATATATATATATATATATATATATATATATATATATATATTTTGTCGCTTGAAGTTTAAACCTTGCTCTCAACTTTCATCGGAAAACTTTGTTTCTTAAAGTTATTCTTGTTCGTTTTCATTTGTTTTAAATATACGGAATAAACCAACCAAAACGATCTGTGTCTAACTTAGGCGATGAAAACTAAAAGGTCAATATGAATCTGTGTTAAAAAGTATCGACCCGGTGAAGATTGAAATCTAGCGAGAACTGAGAACCGTAATTCCTTTTTATCCCATGTGAGCTCGTATAACTCAGTTGTTCAAGAGAAATCTTAAATCACATTGGTATAACATTTACTTTCTATAGTAAAATGAAGCTCAATACTCAGCTCTCTCTCATTCCATCCCCACTTCTCGATTTTATACTTAGTTAGACACTAAAAAATTGTCGACATCATGGCGTCATTGTCTAAGACATGTTTCTTGAAGAAGAGGTAAAAAAGGAAGTTGGGAATTTTGATTGATGCTCCCATTCATCATAAAAACTGGATAAGTTACGATTAATGGTACTGATCAATATTCTAGTCTGATGATTTTTTTTTTGCGATTTATGCTACAGCCGTTTTTTTTTCCTTTTACCAACCATATCAGACTTGCATTACATAAGCTTGTTATACAAACATGAATCAATTTCTATGAACTTGACTGCAAAAACATCACAGACTTATCACAACGTGTAACTGTTACAAAGTTACAGTTTAAGGGCTTCAGATTCAATCCTGCTGAACTAGGCACAAATGCAGGATTTTTTGTTTGGGGGGGGGGGCTAATATTTTTGCAATGAGAGGAGAGCTACCACTCAACAGCACCCATATTCCAAGCTTATTGCAGACTGAATATCAAACAGCTGATGCAGAATTATACACAACTGTATAAGTTATCCAGTCTCAAATGAGTCAGCTGAGTTAAATGAAGCTTTAAAATGATTGTATGTGCAGCTGTTTATTTGGTATGGACTGCATATGCTTTAGGAATGAATGTACAGTAGCACGGCACTACAGCTTCTGAAAGTGGGAAGATCTATACATAATTTTTCGATAAATTCAAACCAATCGGCTATCACATAATTTTTACCCGTTAGTTTTGAGACCTTCTTTTCGGCACAATTGTTGTTTTGTGTCCTGAAATGGCCGATTATACCACTTAGCTGTGTTGCAAACTCTTTTGCTACTTAAAGAGAGAATTTAAACTTTCAGTTTTCATTAAAATGAGCCGTCTCCCGATATTTTAGAATCATTTGTTTTATGCGATTACCCCTAATGGGAAAAAACAAATCAACAAACAAAGACCCATTCGTGATCATCCTTGTGGGCAAATAAAATTCTGCACTTTGTTGATAGGCGCTTGAACCCTCTACAATAGTGTTATCTAGTGCCCGGGGTCTGTGGGGTTTATGTCATCCTTTGAGGTGTGGTTATTGGACTTTTGACTATTGCGAACCAAAATGGATATCTTAAAATGTTTATCAAATGCTATTTAGGAATTAAGGAGGACTGATTAAAGGGGCATTTGAGGGATCTGGTTCCCCACCAATAACTTTTGATACTGAAAAGGGGCAGTAGAACTTTCAATTTCCAATTGAATGAATCCCCTCCAAAGATTCTATGGTCACTCTTTCCATAAGAAGTGGAAGAATGCTGCCCATTATTTCAAATGTACAAAACTCATCAAGTTTAAAAACTACCCACCAGGACCTGAGAACATTTGCCATATCAAACAGTTCGTCGTAACGAACTGTAAGTAAGGAGCGACCCGGCTCAATGGTAACCGAAACTCTAGAAAACGGGTTTTTGATACCAATAGATACATAAAAAGAATCAGATTTAAATTCTGGTTTCAAATATATAACTTTCATCAAGTTTAGTGCTACCCATCAAAAGTTACGCGCCTGAAAAAATTTGGCTGATTTTCGAAAAAAGGGGAAAGACCCCCTAAAAGTTACAGAACCTTAATGAAAATCACACCATCATATTCAGCGTATCAGAGAACCCTACTGTAGAGGTTTCAAGCTCCTATCTACAAAATGTGGAATTTTGCATTTTTTGCCAGAAGAAAGATCACGGATGCGTGTTTATTTGTTTTTTTTGTTTGTTTTTTTTTTTTCCCAGGGGTGATCGTATCGACCCAGCGGTCCTAGAATATCGTGGGAGGGCTCATTGGAACGGAAATTAAATGTTCTAGTGCCCTTTTTAAGTGACCAAAAAAAAATGGAGGGCAACTAGGCCCCCTCCCACGCTTATTTTTTTCCCAAAGTCACCCGATCAAAATTTTGAGATAGCCATTTTGTTCAGCATGGTCGAAAATATGATAAATATGTCTTTTAGGATGACTTAATCCCCCGAAGTCCCCAGGAGGAGGGCTAAAAGTTATGAACTTTACCAATGTTAACATAATTATAGTATTGGTTATTGGGAAGTATACAGAAGTTTTCAGGAGGGTTTTTTTCTGGTAGTGGGAGGGAAGGGTGGGTCGGGGGTTATGTTGGAGGATCTGTCCATGAAGGAAGTTTTCATGGGGGAAGGGAAATTGCCATGAAGGGGGTGCCGGACTTGCCAGCATTATTTATTGGTTATTGGGAAGTAAACAGACATTTTCAGGAAGGGTTTTTTTCTGGAGGGGGGGGGGCTAGATGAGGGGGTTACTCTGGAGAATATTTCCGTGGAGGATGTTTCTTTGGGGTAAGGGACATTTCTATGAAGGGGCGCCGGATTTCCAAGCATTATTTAAAAAACGATCAGAAATTAAATAAAAAAAAACAAGTTTTTTCAACTGAAAGTAAGAAGCAACATTAGAACTTAAAACGAACAGAAATTATAACGTATGTGAGGGGGTTCTCCCCCAAGTCAATACCTCGCTTTTACGCTACAGTTTTTTTTTAGTGCTTTCAAAAGAGCTATCTATTCTAATTAAACTTTGTGATTCAGGGTTTGTGAATCAATTTTTTTTAACTTTTAACGTAAAGAGCGTGGTATTGACTAAGGGAAGAACCCCCTCATATACGTAATAACATATACGTAATAAAAAAAAAAACATAAAAAAACAAGCGATACGGCTCAATAGTAATCGAAACTTTTAAAAACGGAATTTTGATGTCAATAAATGTATCAAAAGAATGTGTTTATAATGCTGATTCTAAATATATAAATTTATTAAGTTTAGTATTACTCATCAAAGGCTACGAGCCTGAGAAAATTTACCCGCTTTTTTAAAGATAGGGGAAACATCCCCTGCAAGTGAAAGAATTTTAATGAAAATCACACCGTCAGATTCAGCGTATCAGAAAACCCTATTACATAGGTTTCAAGCTCATATCTGCAAAAATCTGCAACTTTGTATTTTTTGCCAGAAGAAAAATATACGAATATAGAAGTTAGTTACGTAAGTTAATTTGTAGACATCCATTTAGCAAAAGAAAAGTAAAATTTTTATGCAAGTTTTGTTTACTTATTCAATGACGGTTAGCCAAATAAAGCTGCATTAACTAAAAAACGATCAGAAATTAAATAAAAAAAAACAAGTTTTTTAAACTGAAAGTAAGGAGCGACATTAAAACTTAAAACGAACAGAAATTATTCCGTATATGAAAGGGGCTGTCCCCTCCTAAACGCATCGCTCTTTACGCTAAAGTTTGACTCTGTCTCACAACTTAATTTTTTACAACAATAAAAAACTTTAGCGTAAAGAGCGAGGCGTTGAGGAGGGGACAGCCCCTTTCATATACGGAATAATTTCTGTTCGTTTTAAGTTTTAATGTCGCTCCTTACTTTCAGTTTAAAAAACTTGTTTTTTTGTTTAATTTTCAAAAAGGGTTAACCACTATCCACCACGTGGTCGTCCCAGAATGACATGGTCTAATATTGTTTACCAGTTCCTGGGCAAGGTAGGAATAGATTTGAAGATACACCCGCGTTTGCTCAAGATGTCCTGGAGGAGGATGATGCCTGCTCCTTTAACGTTGGCGCTAAATGGGCAGAGAATTAAGTCCACCCTGTCTACCAAAATAGGAAGTTTTATATTTTTTTCAAGAAGACTCATCATTTTTTTCTTTTTCTCAAGGGGGATTTTGCCGAACCAGTGTTCCTACAAAATCAGGAGAAGACTCATTTGAACGAAAATTAAAAGTTTTAGCGTCTTTTTAAGTGCAGAAATATTTTTACACAATAAAGTGGTGTTTTCTTCCGGTTCGTGCCATGCAAACAACAATTTTACCCCATTGACGTAGAGAAAGCTATGGATGGAGAATTTTGAGATACCAAATGTTGAGCCTTCCGATTTCAGAGGCAGTAATGGCGCTGTGTCGCCCATTTGTTCTTAAAGATACACGTATTCAATACAAAATTAAGGTTAATATTGACATTTATTTAAAGCTTCATTTAATGAATGTGACTCATTTGAGGCTTAATAAAGTACGGTAATGCATACTTGCAACTATCCATGGGGATTCAGAGAAATATGAAAAGAGGTATAGGGGGAGGGGGGGGGGGGTAAAAAATAATCTGTAATCTCCTGTTATTCTCGGGAAAAAAAATATTTATTCTGTGTAAAACAAAGGATTACATTCAAATAAGTACATGTACAAAAGGGAAAGACATGAGGGGGGGGATGGAAATATCACTAGGAAGTAACCCATGGGCAAGGGGAGGGGTAAGTGCTATAAAAAGCTTTGTTCGTGCCAAATTTTGCGTAGACAACGATTTTAAGAGTTCTAAGCCAATCAGAGAGTCAAGATCAAATATACCATCATATCAACTAAATATATTTGTGAGCAAAGAAAATTAACATAATATAGCTTCATTGACTCTGGGGCAGCGGTGGCTATTTCAACCTGGTGGCCCACTTATTAAGCCTTTCAATTATTCGGAAGAGAATGGTTATTTGATTTTAATTTGAGGGCGTTGGAGTATAAGGAGTGGGGTATTTTTAGCACTGGAGAAGGTTTAAATCTGCGATTGCTGAACGCCACGAACAGAAACACTAGTACGCTGGATCTTATTTTATATGACAATAAACAAAGCTACTCACCGTCAATCCTAAGAAACAAAGACAAAAATAAATTAAAATACATCATGTAATTATTATATTTCGAAACTCCAAAACATAAATACTAAGAAAATACTATCTTGAACCATCAAAACAGTTTATATAGCCAAATCGTATTCAAGATATTTTCTTGGAAAGAAATTTAAGTTTTGTATTAACTTTGGGTATCTATGAATATTCATTGAGTTATATAATTAAGGAAGTAGTACATATCTATGTAGGGAGGGCTATGGTTTATGGTAAGCTATCCTGCCCTTACCCTGCCCTTAAAACACGTCTTATAGTAGATATTCAAATAATGTTTTATCGCCTATCTTATAGTTTGTGCCTGACTAGTGTGTAGTCTACTGGGTACTACAGACATGTTCATGCTTTTCATTGCTTTTATTTTATTAACATATTAACATATGAGGTTTTGCTTCAGGGTATTACAGTGAAATTATTGAGGGTTTCCGCAAAATTTGGACTTCTGTCCCTTTTTAATCGGCGCTAAGATCCAATTAGAAGAGGGATAACTCATCAGTTTTAAGAACTGGGAGATGCATTTGCATCTGCTAAATTACGAAACAAAGAAAGTCTGATTCGATCTTTCCGTAACAAAGGTCAATTCTGCAAGTAATCATCATATTTGGACTATTGTACTTTCCTATCGACAAAGGAGATAAGGACTACTTTTTCGTTTGTTTCCTAGTAAAGCAAAAACTTAAAGATTATAAATGATCTGAAAATTTAGCAGATTTTCATTTCCTTTTGTAAAGTAAGCTGTTTCAACTTGGTAAGCTGTTTTGTCTTGCAAAAGTTGGAGATTACTCTTTATTCAGCTAAAATTGCAAGATGGAAGAGAAAAAAATGAACGTTGCACTTTCGTCTTGGGCTGAAATTGTTTTTTAAATTACTGAGGTTTTTTGGACTGAGTTGTTAGCAGCAATGCGACTAAATGCTTAATATGTGCAAAAACGCAATCCCCCCTCCCAGTTGAAATCTGCTTTTACGGACAATTTCAACATGGAGAATTTATCCCATGAAAAGTTTCCCCTCCTACGGAAAAATCTTCCAGACATTTTCAACCCAGCTGAAAATTTCCCCCGGAACATCTCCACACGTAAAATTGAGTCGGCAAAGAGAAAGTAAGATAGATAAAAAGAATTTCATGTAGGATTTTTTTTTTATTTACGCCATGGTTACTCTTATTGTTTTAATCAAATACATTGGTGGTTCTAGGCCAGTAGAGTAAGAGGTTCCATTTTTGCGTAGGTTATGTTCCATCCTGTGTTATTTGCGGCCTTTACATTCCCTGGCACCTTTCCATGGCAGATTACCAGACTGAATATTGCTACTGTTGTCAATTGAATATGGAATTATACAAAACCTACCAGACAAGTTTCCGGGCCAACCAGTCATGTTTCTGGGTCAAGCAGACAAGTTTTCTGGGTCAACTATAAGTTTCTGGGCCTTTACGTTCCATGGCACCTTTCCAGAGCATGTACCTATGGATTTGGGGCCTTTACGTTCCTTCCTGCTATAGCAAGGCTGGTTTTGTGGGTATAATCTGGTTTGGTGGGTATAGTCTGGTTTGGTGGGTATAGTCTGGTTTTAGTTTTTCAAAGAGAGTGAGTATTTGACATTTTTGCAAAAAGGGATAAGGAATTCGCAAATTGGACACTATGAACGATATTAATTAATGTTTTGAATAATAGGAGTGTGAATGATTCTAATTAGTGATTGTATGAAGGTGGGAAAAAAGGATTAAACTGATTAACAGTTAAGGTAACCCCGAAGGGGTTGTTAACTCAGGTAATTTGTTATAAATTTGAAACAACATCAGTCTATGAAAATGACTAACGACGATAGAATGACATTGTGAGTTGACCTAGCTTTACCTCTCCGATGTGTCAATTTTGGAGGGAAAATCAAAAATACTCAGAATCGAAAATAAATGGGATCTGCCTCAAGGGGAAGGCTCAGAGGCTCTTCATTCCCCCATTTCTGAGGGCAGAGGAGGGGGGAGGGGAGGGTCAATTTTGGAGGGAAAACCAAAATACTCAGAATCGAAAATAAACGGGATCTGCCTCAAGGGCAAGGCTCAGAGGCCCTTCCTTCCCCCATTTCTGAGGGCAGGGGAGGGGAGAGGGTCAATTTTGGAGGGAAAACCAAAAATGCTCAGAATCGAAAATAAATGGGGTCTGCCTCAAGGCTCAGAGGCCCTTTGTTCCCCAATTTCTGAGGGCAGGGGAGGGGGGGGGGGTCAATTTTGGAGGGAAAACCAAAAATGCTCAGAATCGAAAATAAAGGGATCTGCCTCAAGGGCAAGGCTCAGAGGCCCCTCCTTCCTCCATTGCTGAGGGCAGGGGGAGGGGGAGTCAATTTTGGAGGGAAAACCAAAAATACTCAGAATCGAAAATAAACGGGATCTGCCTCAAGGGGAAGGTTCAGAGGCCCCTCCTTCCTCCATTTCTGAGGGCAGGGGAGAGGGGGAGTCAATTTTGGAGGGAAAACCAAAATACTCAGAATCGAAAATAAACGGGATCTGCCTCAAGGGGAAGGCTCAGAGGCCCTTCGTTCACCCATTTCTGAGGGCAGGGGAGGGGGAGGGTCAATTTTGGGAGGGAAAACCAAAATACTCAGAAAGTTCATTTTGAATTTCCTTCATTGAAATGCAAGAGTTGGAATATTTCAGTAGTGTTTTGTTGTGCTTTACCTTGTCATAGTTACATTCTCTTAATTTTTCAAAGTTCATTTTGAATTTCTTTCGTTGAAATGCAAGAGTTGGAATATTTCAGTAGTGTCTTGTCGTGGTTTACCTTGTCACAGCTACATTCTCATGATTTTCAAGTTCATTTTGAATTTGTTTCGCGAATTGCAAGAATTGGAATATTTCAGTAGTGTCTTGTCGTGGTTTACCTTGTCACAGCTGCATTCTCATGATTTTCAAAGTTCATTTTGAATTTCTGTCGTGAAATGCAAGAGTTAGAATATTTCAGTAGTGACTTGTTGTGCTTTACCTTGTCACAGTTACATTCTCTTGATTTTTCGAAGTTCATTTTGAATTTCTGTCGTGAATGCAAGAGTTGGAATATTTCACTAGTGTTTTGTTGTGCTTTATCTTGTCACAGTTACATTCTATTGATTTTCATAGTTCATTTTGAATTTCTTTCATTGAAATGCAAGAGTTGGAATATTTCACTAGTGTTTTGTTGTGCTTTACCTTGTCACAGTTACATTCTCTTAATTTTTCAAAGTTCATTTTGAATTTCTTTCGTGAAATGCAAGAATTGGAATATTTCAGTAGTGTCTTGTCGTGGTTTACCTTGTCACAGCTACATTCTCATGATTTTTCAAAGTTCATTTTGAATTTCTGTCGTGAAATGCAAGAGTTGGAATATTTCAGTAGTGACTTGTTGTGCTTTACCTTGTCACAGTTACATTCTTTTGATTTTTCGAAGTTCATTTTGAATTTCTGTCGTAAAATGCAAGAGTTGGAATATTTCAGTAGTGACTTTTTGTGCTTTACCTTGTCACAGTTACATTCTCTTGATTTTTCGAAGTTCATTTTGAATTTCTCTCGTAAAATGCAAGAGTTGGAATATTTCAGTAGTGTTTTGTTGTGCTTTACCTTGTCACAGTTACATTCTCTTAATTTTTCAAAGTTCATTTTGAATTTCTTTCGCGAAGTGCAAGAATTGGAATATTTCAGTAGTGTCTTGTCGTGGTTTACCTTGTCACAGCTACATTCTCATGATTTTTCAAAGTTCATTTTGGATTTCTTTCGTTGAATGCAAGAGTTGGAATATTTCAGTAGTGACTTGTTGTGCTTTACCTTGTCACAGTTACATTCTCTTGATTTTTTGAAGTTCATTTTGAATTTCTGTCATGAAATGCAAGAGTTGGAATATTTCAGTAGTGTTTTGTTGTGCTTTACCTTGTCACAGTTACATTCTGTTGATTTTCATAGTTCATTTTGGATTTGTTTTCATTGAAATGCAAGAGTTGGAATATTTCAGTAGTGACTTGTTGTGCTTTACCTTGTCACAGTTACATTCTCATGATTTTTTCGAAGTTCATTTTGAATTTCTGTCGTGAAATGCAAGAGTTGGAATATTTCAGTAGTGTTTTGTTGTGCTTTACCTTGTCACAGTTACATTCTGTTGATTTTCATAGTTCATTTTGAATTTCTTTCATTGAAATGCAAGAGTTGGAATATTTCAGTAGTGTTTTGTTGTGCTTTACCTTATCGCAGTTACATTCTCTTAATTTTTTCAAATTTCATTTTGAATTTCTGTCGTGAAATGCAAGAGTTGGATTATTTCAGTAGTGACTTGTTGTGCTTTACCTTGTCACAGTTACATTCTCTTGATTTTTTCGAAGTTCATTTTGAATTTCTGTCATGAAATGCAAGACTTGGATTCTGGTTCAAATATGAAACTTAAGTCGTTTTTTGGATCGAAAAATAAAACTATTTCTATAAAATCTGAGCTAAAAAAGGGTTTTTGACCGTAAACTCTAGTTTTTTTTTGTAAGAAAATTATGGAAAATACAATTCGTTGGCTCAGAGGTGAAAATTAAGTCCAGTTATGGATCGAAAAATGAACAATCTCCATAAATTCTGAGCTAATAGGGGTTTTTTGCAGTAAAATCTAGTTTTTTGTGAGCAAATTATGGAAAATACAATTCTCTGGCTCAAATCTGAAACTTAATTCTATTTTTGGATCGAAAAATAAACTATTTCTGTAAAATCTGAGCTAATAGGGGTTTTTGACCGTAAACTCTAGTTTTATTTTGTAAGAAAATTATGGAAAATACAATTCGTTGGCTCATAGGTGAAAATTGAGTCCAGTTATGGATCGAAAAATAAACTATTTCTGTAAAATCTGAGCTAATAACGGTTTTTTCCCGTAAACTCTAGTTTTTGTGAGCAAATTATGGAAAATACAATTCTCTGGCTCAAATCTGAAACTTAAGTCTATTTCTGGATCGAAAAATAAAACTATTTCTGTAAATCTGAGCTAATAATGGTTTTTGACCGTAAACTCTAGTTTTTTTTGTAAGAAAATTATGGAAAATACAATTGTCTGGTTGAAATCTGAAACTCTAGTCTATTTTTGAATCGAAAAATAAAACTATTTCTATAAAATCTGAGCTAAAAAGGGTTTTTTGACCGTAAACTCTAGTTTTTTTTGTAAGAAAATTATGAAAATACAATTCTCTGGTGCAAATCTGAAACTTTAGTCTATTTTTGGATCGAAAAATAAACTATTTCTGTAAAATCTGAGCTAATAAGGGTTTTTTGACCGTAAACTCTAGTTTTTGTAAGAAAATTATGGAAAATACAATTCTCTGTTTCAAATCTGAAACTTAAGTCTATTTTGGGATCGAAAAATAAAACCATTTCTATAAAATCTGGGTTAAAAGGGTTTTAGACCGTAAACTCTAGTTTTTTGTAAGAAAATTATGGAAAATACAATTCATTTTCTCATAGGTGAAAATCAGTCCAGTTATGGATCGAAAAATAAAGTTTTTCTGTAAAATCTGAGCCAATAAGGGTTTTTGGCCGTAAACTCTAGTTTTTTATAAGAAAATTATGGAAAATACAATTCCCTGGTTCAAATATGAAACTTAAGTCTATTTTTGGATGGAAAAATAAAACTATTTCTGTAAAATCTGAGCTAATAAGGGTATTTGACCGTAAAATCTAGTTTCTTGTAAGAAAACTATGGAAAATACAATTCTCTAGTTCAAATGTGAAACTTAAGTCCAGTTTTGGATGCTCATAATGATGAGGACTGATGATTCTAATTCAATATTTTTTCCATAAAAACAGACTATTTTTTTTAAACTTCGAATTATTCAACTTTATTTATTTTTTATCTTTTTTTTGTACGTATCTTAAAATAACAAATATGCCTACGGCTCTAACAATTGTACTCTATTATTGGTCAGAGATGCGATGTGACTTTCCCATTGGTATTCTATGATCCGGTTATTGACACTACCTAGTCTATTGCATGTATTAAATCAGTATTTTTTACGCAGTGGAACGATAAACACATAAGTCATATCTTTAAAAAAAATTGAAGATGGAGCATTTTAATAAAGTGTGTTCACATAACAAGGTTATTGTAGCATTGAATGCCGACAAGGAGAAGTATTTAAACTATGAAACAAGTACAAGTGGTAGCACTATTGGAAATGTATGCATGCATTGTCATGACAGTAAGGAATTAAATTTCTTTGGAATAGCGAAAAAATTCAACTCTTATGTTGGTGGTTATGCGAGATTGAGATCTCCAGAGATGATTGCACTCAAAGAGAATGCCACATAAAAATAATCGTTGATGATAGAGGACAACTCCTTGCTACTGTTGCAGGTAACACATTGCCTACTGATACATCCAATCGTCAGCTTTCGGGTATTAGCATTCAACGGAAGGTCAATAAAGAAAGGCCTACTCTTCTAGTAATATCGTAAACCATATCTTGTCTACGTGCCGAAACTGTTACCTATGTAAAAATAATGTGATAATAGACAGTGAAATTGCCAGAAAAATAAAAAGGGCATTGTCAGAAAATATCACTATGGAATATAAAGATGAATCGATGAAAAACAAAGCACCAGCAAACGTTACTGCCATTGATCAAACAGTCAATGAACCAAATAATACCAAAGACGAAAAGCATATTGAGCCTGTTGATGAGACACCAGTAAAAATTGTGTATGACTCTCAATGGAATAGTGATTATTCACTGATTACGAACTAAGAGAAGACAATAGCTACAATATCAAGAGAGAACATGGTGAACTATTTTATGGAACGGATTCAAAATGTCCAAAGTTAATCATTGATATTAATAATGTATCATAATATATTTTTGTATTAATATTCTACATAGCATTATCTCATTAAAAATATATTTATGCATTACCTTGTTATGTGTTCATTATTTTTAGAGTAAGCTAGCATATCAAACGTTTAGAATGTCTATTAAAACATCGTAGATGTAAGAAAAGGAATTTGCATACATCTATTGTCAGACACATGGGATAACATTGACAAAATCTAGCTATCAGAATGAATCAATTCTTTATCAACATCCGTTGTTGGATATGTTATTATGTCATTATGAAAAAATTTTTAAGTAATTAGGTAAGTAAGTAATTAAGTAGGTAAGTAAGTAACAAACTCTTTCTTGAATTCACCTCTTGGATACACAATACAGAAATTTAATTCAGGAAATTATGAAAAAAAAATTGAACAAATTCTTTATTAACATTTCTTTATCGATTGAAGTCACTTCCTAGACAGTCAATACAACAATTTCCAAAATCTAAGTATCAGATTGATTAAATTCTATATCAACATCCATTTCTCGGATACATGGGGATGAAATTGACAAAATATAAGTGTTAGAGTGAATAGATTTTATTTATCAACATCTTTTGTCAGATACATCGAATAAAATTGACAGAATCTAAGTGTCAGAGTGAATAATTTATTTTTTATCAACATCTTTTATCAGTTACAACAATTATAAATAACAAAATCTACATATCAGAGTGAATAAATACTTTTTCAGCATCGTTTGTTGGATATGTTGAATAAAATATGCAAAGTCGACATAGCTTTATTTCATTTTTTAAGGTTAATTTAGGCGAGCTTACGTGCGCACACGTAAGCTCGCCTAAATTAACCTTAAAAAATGAAATAAAGCTATGTCGACTTTGCATATATTATTCAACATATCAACAAAGGATGCTGAAAAAGCATTTATTCACTCTGATATTTAGATTTTGTTATTTATAATTGTTGTAACTGATAAAAGATGTTGATAAAAAATAAATTATTCACTCTGACACTTCGATTCTGTCAATTTTATTCGATGTATCTGACAAAAGATGTTGATAAATAAAATTTATTCACTCTAACACTTAGATTTTGTCAATTTCATCCCCATGTATCCGAGAAATGGATGTTGATATAGAATTTAATCAATCTGATACTTAGATTTTGGAAATTGTTGTATTGACTGTCTAGGAAGTGACTTCAATCGATATAAAGAATGCTAATAAAGAATTTGTTCAATTTTTTTTTTTCATAATTTCCTGAATTAAATTTCTGTATTGTGTATCCAAGAGGTGAATTCAAGAAAGAGTTTGTTACTTACTTACCTACTAAATTACTTACTTACCGACTTACTTAAAATTTTTTCATAATGACATAATAACATATCCAACAACGGATGTTGATAAAGAATTTATTCATTCTGATAGCTAGATTTTGTCAATGTTATCCCATGTGTCTGACAATAGATGTATGCAAATTCCTTTTCTTACATCTCCGATGTTTTAATAGACATTCTAAACGTTTGATATGCTAGCTTACTCTAAAAATAATGAACACATAACAAGGTAATGCATAATATATTTTTAATGAGATAATGCTATGTAGAATATTAATACAAAAATATATTATGATACATTATTTATATCAATGATTAACTTTGGACATTTTGAATATGTTCCATAAAATAGTTCACCATGTTCTCTCTTGATATTGTAGCTATTGTCTTCTCTTAGTTCGTAATCAGTAGAATAATCACTATTCCATTGAGAGTCATACACAATTTTTACTGGTGTCTCATCAACAGGCTCAATATGCTTTTCGTCTTTGGTGTTATTTGGTTCATTGACTGTCTGATCAATGGCAGTAACGTTTGCTGGTGCTTTGTTTTTCATCGTTCATCTTTATATTCCAATAGTGATATTTTCATACAATGCCATTTTTATTTTTCTGGCAATTTCACTGTCTATTATCACATTATTTTTACATAGGTAACAGTTTCGGCACGTAGACAAGATATGGTTTACGATATTACTAGAAGAGTAGGCCTTTCTTTTATTGACCTTCCGTTGAATGCTAATACCCGAAAGCTGACGATTGGATGTATCAGTAGGCAATGTGTTACCTGCAACAGTAGCAAGGAGTTGTCCTCTATCATCAACGATTATTTTATGTTGGCATTCTCTTTGAGTGCATCATCTCTGGAGATCTCAATCTCGCATAACCACCAGCATAAGAGTTGAATTTTTTCGCTATTCCAAAGAAATTTAATTCCTTACTGTCATGACAATGCGTGCATACATTTCCAATAGTGCTACCACTTGTACTTGTTTCATAGTTTAAATACTTCTCCCTTGTCGGCATTCAATGCTACAATAACCTTGTTATGTGAACACACTTTATTAAAATGCTCCATCTTCACTTTTTTTTAAAGATATGACTTATGTGTTTATCGTTCCACTGCGTAAAAAATACTGATTTAATACATGCAATAGACTAGGTAGTGTCAATAACCAGATCATAGAATACCAATGGGAAAGCCACATCGCATCTCTGATCAATAATATAGTACAATTGTCAGAGCCGTAGGCATATTTTGTCATTTTAAGATACGTACAAAAAAAAATTAAAATAAATAAAGTTGAATAATTTCGAAGTTTTAAAAAAAATAGTCTGTTTTTATGGAAAAAATATTGAATTAGAATCATCAGTCCTCATCATTATGAGTATCCAAAACTGGACTTAAGTTTCACATTTGAACCAGAGAATTGTATTTTCCATAATTTTCTCACAAGAAACTAGATTTTACGGTCAAAAACCCTTATTAGCTCAGATTTTACAGAAATAGTTTTATTTTTCGATCCAAAAATAGACATAAGTTTCATATTTGAACCAGGGAATTGTATTTTCCATAATTTTTCTTATAAAAAACTAGAGTTTACGGCCAAAAACCCTTATTGGCTCAGATTTTACAGAAAAACTTTATTTTTCGATCCATAACTGGACTTGATTTTCACCTATGAGAAAATGATTGTATTTTCCATAATTGTCTTACAAAAAACTAGAGTTTACGGTCTAAAACCCTTTTAACTCAGATTTTATAGAAATGGTTTTATTTTTCGATCCAAAAATAGACTTAAGTTTCAGATTTGAACCAGAGAATTGTATTTTCCATAATTTCTTACAAAAAACTAGAGTTTACGGTCAAAAACCCTTTTTTTAGCTCAGATTTTACGGAAATAGTTTTATTTTTCGATCCAAAAATAGACTTAAGTTTCAGATTTGAACCAGAGATTTGTTATTTTCCATATTTCTTACAAAAAACTAGAGTTTTACGGTCAAAAAACCCTTTTTAGCTCGGATTTTATAGAAATAGTTTTATTTTTCGATCCAAAAATAGACTAGAGTTTCAGATTTCAACCAGACAATTGTATTTTCCATAATTTTCTTACAAAAAACTAGAGTTTACGGTCAAAAACCATTATTAGCTCAGATTTTACAGAAATAGTTTATTTTTCGATCCAAAAATAGAATTAAGTTTCAGATTTGAGCCAGAGAATTGTATTTTCCATAATTTGCTCACAAAAAACTAGAGTTTACGGGCAAAAACCCTTATTAGCTCAGATTTTACAGAAATAGTTTATTTTTCGATCCATAACTGGACTTAATTTTCACCTCTGAGCCAACGAATTGTATTTTCCATAATTTTCTTACAAAAAAAAACTAGAGTTTACGGTCAAAAACCCTTTTTTAGCTCAGATTTTATAGAAATAGTTTTATTTTTCGATCCAAAAATAGACTAAAGTTTCAGATTTGCACCAGAGAATTGTATTTTCCATAATTTTCGTACAAAAAACTAGAGTTTACTGCAAAAAAACCCTATTAGCTCAGATTTTATAGAGATTGTTTATTTTTCGATCCATAACTGGACTTAATTTTCACCTCTGAGCCAACGAATTGTATTTTCCATAATTTTCTTACAAAAAAAAACTAGAGTTTACGGTCAAAAACCCTTTTTTAGCTCGATTTTATAGAAATAGTTTTATTTTTCGATCCAAAAAACGACTTAAGTTTCAGATTTGAACCAGAACCCAACTCTTGCATTTCATGACAGAAATTCAAAATGAACTTCGAAAAATCAAGAGAATGTAACTGTGACAAGGTAAAGCACAACAAGTCACTACTGAAATAATCCAACTCTTGCATTTCACGACAGAAATTCAAATGAAATTTGAAAAATTAAGAGAATGTAACTGCGATAAGGTAAAGCACAACAAAACACTACTGAAATATTCCAACTCTTGCATTTCATGAAAGAAAATCAAAATGAACTATGAAAATCAACAGAATGTAACTGTGACAAGGTAAAGCACAACAAAACACTACTGAAATATTCCAACTCTTGCATTTCACGACAGAAATTCAAAATGACTTCGAAAATCATGAGAATGTAACTGTGACAAGGTAAAGCACAACAAGTCACTACTGAAATATTCCAACTCTTGCATTTCAATGAAAGAAATCCAAATGAACTATGAAAATCAACAGAATGTAACTGTGACAAGGTAAAGCACAACAAAACACTACTGAAAATTCCAACTCTTGCATTTCACGAACAGAAATTCAAATGAACTGCAAAAAATCAAGAGAATGTAACTGTGACAAGGTAAGCACAACAAGTCACTACTGAAATATTCCAACTCTTGCATTTCAACGAAAGAAATCCAAATGAACTTTGAAAAATCATGAGAATGGTAGCTGTGACAAGGTAAACCACGACAAGACACTACTGAAATATTCCAATTCTTGTACTTCGCGAAAGAATTCAAAATGAACTTTGAAAAATTAAGAGAATGTAACTGTGACAAGGTAAAGCACAACAAAACACTACTGAAATATTCCAACTCTTGCATTTTACGAAAGAAATTCAAAATGAACTTCGAAAAATCAAGAGAATGTAACTGTGACAAGGTAAAGCACAAAAAGTCACTACTGAAATATTCCAACTCTTGCATTTTACGAAAGAAATTCAAAATGAACTTCGAAAAATCAAGAGAATGTAACTGTGACAAGGTAAAGCACAACAAGTCACTACTGAAATATTCCAACTCTTGCATTTCACGACAGAAATTCAAAATGACTTTGAAAAATCATGAGAATGTAGCTGTGACAAGGTAAACCACGACAAGACACTACTGAAATATTCCAATTCTTGCATTTCACGAAAGAAATTCAAAATGAACTTTGAAAAATTAAGAGAATGTAACTGTGACAAGGTAAAGCACAACAAAACACTAGTGAAATATTCCAACTCTTGCATTTCAATGAAAGAAATTCCAAATGAACTATGAAAATCAATAGAATGTAACTGTGACAAGATAAAGCACAACAAAACACTACTGAAATATTCCAACTCTTGCATTTCACGACAGAAATTCAAAATGAACTTCGAAAAATCAAGAGAATGTAACTGTGACAAGGTAAAGCACAACAAGTCCACTACTGAAATATTCTAACTCTTGCATTTCACGACGGAAATTCAAAATGAACTTTGAAAATCATGAGAATGTAGCTGTGACAAGGTAAACCACGACAAGACACTACTGAAATATTCCAATTCTTGCAATTCGCGAATAAATTCAAATGAACTTTTGAAAAATTAAGAGAATGTAACTGTGACAAGGTAAAGCACAACAAAACACTACTGAAATATTCCAACTCTTGCATTTCAATGAAAGAAATTCAAAATGAACTATGAAAATCAACAGAATGTAACTGTGACAAGGTAAAGCACAACAAAACACTACTGAAATATTCCAACTCTTGCATTTTACGAGAGAAATTCAAAATGAACTTCGAAAAATCAAGAGAATTTAACTGTGACAAGGTAAAGCACAACACGTCACTACTGAAATATTCCAACTCTTGCATTTTACGACAGAAATTCAAAATGAACTTCGAAAAATCAAGAGAATGTAACTGTGACAAAGTAAAGCACAACAAGTCACTAATGAAATATTCCAACTCTTGCATTTCACGACAGAAATTCAAAATGAACTTCGAAAAATCATGAGACTGTACTGTGACAAGGTAAAGCACAACAAGTCACTACTGAAATATTCCAACTCTTGCATTTCAACGAAAGAAATTCAAAATGAACTTTGAAAAATTAAGAGAATGTAACTATGACAAGGTAAAGCACAACAAAACACTACTGAAATATTCCAACTCTTGCATTTCAATGAAGAAAATTCAAAATGAACTTTCTGAGTATTTTTTGGTTTTCCCTCCCAAAATTGACCCTCCCCCCTCCCCTTCCCTCAGAAATGGCTGAACGAAGGGCTCTGAGCCTTCCCCTTGAGGCAGATCCCGTTTATTTTCGATTCTGAGTATTTTTTGGTTTTCCCTCCAAAATTGACTCCCCCTCTTCCCTGCCCTCAGAAATGGAGGGAGGAGGGGCCTCCGATCCTTCCCCTTGAGGCAGATCCCGTTTATTTTCGATTCTGAGTATTCTTGGTTTTCCCTTCAAATTGACTCCCCCTCCCCCTGCCCTCAGCAATGGAGGAAGGAGGGGCCTCTGAGCCTTGCCCTTGAGGCAGATCCCCTTTATTTTCGATTCTGAGCATTTTTGGTTTTCCCTCCAAAATTGACCCTCCCCCCTCCCCTGCCCTCAGAAATTGGGGAACAAAGGGCCTCTGAGCCTTGGCCTTGAGGCAGACCCCATTTATTTTCGATTCTGAGCATTTTTGGTTTTCCCTCCAAATTGACCCTCCCCCTCCCCTGCCCTCAGAATGGGGGAAGGAAGGACCTCTGAGCCTTGCTCTTGAGGCAGATCCGTTTATTTTCGATTCTGAGTATTTTTGGTTTTCCCTCCAAAATTGACCCTCCCCCTCCCCCCCCCCCCCTCCTCTGCCCTCAGAAATGGGGGAATGAAGGGCCTCTGAGCTTCCCCTTGAGGCAGATCCGCTATATTTTCGATTCTGAGTATTTTTTATTTTCCCTCCAAAATTGACACATCGGAGAGGTAAAGCTAGGTCAACTCACAATGTCATTCTATCGTCCGTTAGTCATTTTCATAGACTGATGTTGTTTCAAATCTATAACAATTACCTGAGTTAACAACCCCTTCGGGGTTACCTTAACTGCTAATCAGTTTAATCCTTTTTTTTCTCCCCCTTCATACAATCCAATCACTAATTAGAATCATTCACACTCCTATTATTCAAAACATTAATTAATATCGTTCATAGTGTCCAATTTGCGAATCCTTATCCCTTTTTGCAAAAATGTCAAATACTCACTCTCTTTGAAAAACTAAACCAGACTATACCCACCAAACCAGACTATACCCACCAAACCAGATTATACCCAACAAACCAGCCTTGCTATAGCAGGAAGGAACGTAAAGGCCCCAAATCCATAGGTACATGCTCTGAAAGGTGCCATGGAACGTAAAGGCCCAGAAACTTATAGTTGACCCAGAAACTTGTCTGCTTGACCCAGAAACATGTCTGGTTGGCCCGGAAACTTGTCTGGTAGGTTTTGTATAATTCCATATTCAATTGACAACAGTAGCAATATTCAGTCTGGTAATCTGCCATGGAAAGGTGCCAGGGAATGTAAAGGCCGCAAATAACACAGGATGGAACATAACCTACGCAAAATGGAACCTCTTACTCTACTTAGGCCTTGGCAAGGAGAAGGGGGCAGTGCGTGCATTTTTTACACTTTTATGGTGTGTCTTGCCCCTCCCAATTACTCGGCCTAAAACCGCAACTAATCAATACTAAACCAAGTTCTTTATCCGAACAATCAAATTGCTTATAATTTATGTACTTTCCGCACTTGTTTTAGAGTAGCCAAACCAGGTTACAACCGGATCAAAGAATTTCGTATCGTCCAAACCCTTATAAACATAAGTTTTGATAGGAAAGTCTCTTTTCAACAAAGCGCACCTTTATTTCGCTATCAAGAGCGGCACTTAGAAGAGGGGGGCAGTTGTTGCCTGTATATTTTGAAAAATATATTTTTATGTAATCTCATTAAAAAAATCACAATTCCAAATTTTCAGCGGTATCTTTTTGTATCTTAAATAAAAGTTTGAAAACCCCCTTCTTTGAAATTTTAAATGAATTGGAACCCTCTTTTGCTTTTGCAACATAAACAGCTAGGCATTAAGAAAATCGGTTTGATTCGGGTGCAGTATTGGCCTTTTCTCTCCAGCAATTGCGAATTACACTTTGCTTTCACGCAAGAAATACAAAATAGGCCACTAAATTGATCTTCATTCATCTTTTTTAAACAAAACCGCCAAAAATGTGAAGTTATGAACAAATCAGGTGCATATCATGCATATACTAATCATATCCATTTGCACAGATCCCATCGATTAAATTCTTCAACTTGACACAGGTCTTAGTAAATGCAGTAAAAGAAAGCATATTGTTCTTATTATGCTGCAGGTAAATGTTAATTAGAACAGTATTGCCAAATCTGATCGTGAGATAATGAGTATCAGAACCATAACACTTAGGGGGGAAATGGCAGAGTTGACGGTTGATGATACACGCCAGACCTCCTGAGGGTCGACCACGTGTAAGCCGGGCATTTGTGGTAAATATGATATGATCAGGAGTTCTACGCAAAAAATTAACGCTGGCACCGGTCAATAAATGTTCTTGAAGTAACACTATATCAAAAGAGCTCAACAAACTGTCAATGCAAACATCTTTGTCCTTGGTTCCATTAATATTAAAGAGCATATACTAGTTTATTTCAAGTTCATTTCTGATCAGATTTTGCAACAATTTCACGAAGCTTAGGACATTTAAGGCTATAAGATACATGATAGCCAGCACAATTCGCCCATTTGGGGGGCAGGCTGCAAGGCGAGTCTTTGGTTGACTCATGAGGACCCAAACATCTCGCACATTTTAGAAAAGGGCTCTTGCAGGTAGCTAAAAGGTGGTCAGGAGACCGGCACTTGTGGCAGCAGCGAGGAATAGCTTTGAACTCAACAACAAGTAGAAATTAATATTCAATTTTCAAACAGAATCTAAGCGCATATTTAAGTGCAGCATTGTCCCGAAAAGCGAGCTTAACCGTTTTAGAATTATTAATTCTAGTGGCATCAATGACTCCATCACAATCCAATATATTCGATAAATCATAATCATGCTCAATTCCTCTAAGGAGACCATAGAACTTTTTTTCATCAATTTAGCCTTCGAATTATTAAGAACAGACGAAACGGATTTGCAGCAATCTTTTGCAGCCAGATCATCAATTTTCACAACTAGTTTATCACCCACAGGTCGTAAATTGACAACAGATTCATGCCCATGAATTTTATCGATCAATTCTTTACGTTTAGCTGGATTATTCACATTTGGAGGCACATTTAAGATTATAACGGTGGCGAAACCATCAGGGGTACCACTAGCCGGAGGAATTTGTGGGAAATTTAGCTCATAAGGTGTTAACTTTCCATTTATAACCAGAGGCGCCATTTCAGCCAAACCTTAGGGTGGGCAAGCAATCGACATGGGCCCCGAAGCAGGCTTGTATAAAAAAAAAAATTGCCTCTAGCTTTATCCGAAAAAAAACTGTCTTCCATAGGAGTTACCGTAAAAATTAAGGAAATTGTCTCAATTGCTTTGCCTTTCCTTCTTTCGCTCTTATGCCATAGGTTCGGAAAAGGCCAGATAACTGAAGAAAGCGGAAACGGTATGTGCGATGTTAAAAAAACAGCCGTTTGGGAATCTTCCACTTTTCCGAACCTATAACTTGACGAAAGCCGAACCTCTGTAGAAACTCACGCTTTGACTAAATTATATTCTGTAGCCGAATTCTTCAGCTCGCTGCTTACAGTAAATACTTTAGTCCAAGTCGGAGTCACGCTCCGGCTATGACGATGCAAAACTTTGCTCGATCAAGTATATTTACAAAATCAAAAAATACAACAAAGTTTTGAAACAGATCAGTGAACACTCAAAGCAACAAGGGGAACCGTCGTGGTTTCATCTTCGCAAAGTCGTCAACAAGCTGGTCGAAATCCAAGTTTTTAACTAAATCCTACTCTGCAAAGATCAAAAGCAGGTGACTAAGACGATCGTCTCCTGTGGTCGAGCGCAGATAGTTCTTCACTATTTCCAGCCCAGAAAACAAGCGTTCATTCCCGGCTGTCGTGACAGGAAGTGTGGCAGCAATATGAAGAACTTTAATAATTTCTGAATAGGCCACTGGAAGTGTCTCGATATTATCGATGACGTCCCTGAAGTTCTTCGGCTTTGCCTCCTCCTCGAGCAAAAACCGCTTGGCAATACCAGCTTGGGCCTCAAGAAGAATCTGGTCAATGTCCATTTCAGAATAAAGTTCAGAGAATTGCTTGAGGAGCCCTGCATCCATGAGTTTGGTAGAGCTGGGGTCTAGAGCTTCGAGTGTACTGAGCACTGGAAGGTTATCTGTAAACCGTCTGTCGAATTCCACAATCAGACGATCTACAGTCTCCAGGTATTCTCTTTTCAGTTCTTTCGCTAGAGTTGGAGCTCTATTGTCGGATTCAACAAAGTTTTTTCCTAACGTCGAAGTGGTCATGCATTCTTTCAGGTGTTTGATAATTTTTTGGGTTCTTCTAGGTTGTCCCTTCTGACCCGCAGAGGAGGATCCGGTCGCGGGTCCATTCACGTCAGGTACTTCAATTTCAAGACCTTCAGCTAACTCTTTTGCCTTCTCCAAAAGCGATGCAAATGAAGTGTCAGAGCGCAGTTCAGCCATTTCCTTCCTTGTTGCTTGAATCAAGGTGCGGGACCTAGATATTACCAGATCAACTGCCTGAAGCTGCTCAGAAAGGGAGTTTGTCGTCCTCAGAATTGCTTCCATATAGAGCAACTGGAATATAACTGTGAAAGATTCCATTTTTCTCTGGAGCCCAGCTGCTTCTGCTTGAGCTTCACTATCAGCTCCCTCGCTGACTGCGGACAGTACAGCCAGAACACATTCATATCGGAGTCTTATCTTCGATATTGATCGATACCAGTGTGACCATCTTGTCGCAGCACTCCTTTCTAATTCCAGGACTGGCAGTTGAGTAGCCTTTTGGGACTCGACAAAAAGCTGATGTCTGGTGTTGCTGTTGGAAATGAACGTGTACAGATTTTGGACTAACGAAAAAAATGAGCCAACAGTCCCAACACCTTCAAACGCAGTTTGCAATGACCAAATTTAGTCTATGCAGATGGCAATGAATGTATATTGCTTGTGCTTAGGTTAGGTTAGGTCATAAAACAAACATAAATTAATACGTACATGATTGGGTTGGCCCCCTAGTCATTACCTCGCTCTTTGCGCTAATTTTTTTTTTTTTAGTTTCATCAGAGCTATTTATTCTAATTAACGGCATTTGTGGTTAAGGGGCCATTCTTAGAAAACTGGAAGAAAATTTGAACTTTGGCGTAAAGAGCGAGGTATTGACTAAGGGTTACGTAAGTTAATTCGTAAGTTACGTAAGATCAAAAGTACGCGAAAGCCATTAAGCCAAAAAAGTAAAAT